>JARHVA010003211.1:1500000-1570000 GCA_037957365.1 Torreya grandis | reverse complement strand
AAGGATCCATAGGTGAAGGACTCATGGTTGGATAAGGATCCATGGGTGAGGGAAGATCCACAGGTGAAGGATTCATAGGTAGAGGCACAAAAGGTGATGAAGGGACCATAGGAGAGGATGAAACCACTAGATGTGGATCCATGGGAGAATAAGGAGGAGCCTTCTTATGAGAATGACCTATGGGAGGAGTGGTAGAAGGTCTAGGAATGGTTATAAGGTTATTTTTGAGATATTTTTGTAAGATGTGATAATGATCAATGTAATGGGTACCGCATAGATGCCATAGACAATATACCTCACCATACTTGGGAAAATATTCAAGAAACACCTTTGAGGGAGGTATGATTTGTCCAATGATAAGGAAGAAGGATGTAATGTATCAAAATGTTTTTTTAACTTATGACAATGGGTATAAGAATGGTTATCTATCCCATGGAAATAATAGATATGCTTGTGAGTGGTTTTAGTAGAATCACTCAAGGAAGGAGGTAAAATAGGAATAGAAGAAGTTAGAAAACACTCATTAGCCTATTTGGTGGATATAGGAGCCATCTTAGACAAAGGAATCAAACCATCACCAAGGGAAATTGATGATGAGGAAGGAATGGAACTAGGCTCAATGGAAGGACCAATAATATCAGCAACAAGATAGGATTAGCAATAGTATGAGTGTGAATAGGATCAACTATAGAAGAAGTGGGAAAAGGATAAACTATAGTAGGTTTTCCTGAGGTAGGGATAGGATCTACAGAAGGTATAAAGAGAGTTTCACTAACCTCAAGGGTAAACTAGCTACGAGGGTCAAGGTACCTAGTAAAATGATAAGGCTTGGTTATAGTACTATCCATGAGCATAGTCTTATATGGCTCCTCAAAAATCAGAGGTGTCAATGCCATCATTACCCTGTGATAAAGGGGAAACTACAAAAAAGTAATAACTATAAGTGAATAAAAATGATGAGATACACAAAAATATTCAAGTAAAGAAGAATGATAATAGACAATCTCAACATCACAGGCCTAGAGAAGACCACCTAATAAAGGATCATCTAAGGAATAACCATCATAATAATCTGGGGTATGAATATCAATGACACATGTAAGAATAACCTTATCTTGCAATGAAGCATGGTGAATATAATGTTGTGTCTTGGTCAAGACTATGAGAATGTCATCATAAGGAGATTTGAGAGAATAAGGTTTTAAGGAAGCAAGAATCTATGAGATAAGATGAGGTGAGAGATTGGAAGATTTGATCTTTAATTTAATCTCATCAGGCTCATCATCATTGAAATCTAAAATATTAGAGGGAATGTTACCAATGAGCTTAGGATGCCCATTATAATCGTAAGTTGAGTTAAAAGGAAAATTGAGACATTGAGACTCACAAAATGGAACACATGGAAAAGGTTCAAGAGTGGGAATCTTGAAGACACCATGATCTTAGAATTTTTCAAAATTATAAGGGTTAATCTCACCTTAAATCCTATAAATGGATCCATTGTGAGGGAATTTAATGCATTCGTAGGTGGAAGAAGTGATAGCTCTCATGTGGTGAGTCCATGGACTACCAAACAAGATGCTATAAGAAAGGGGAAAGGTAAATATCATTACCTTCACATGAATGATGATAGGTGGGATGGTAATTGGAAGCCACATGCAACCTAGAGGAGGTATTTGCTTTCTATCATATCTTTGGCGTGTACTGCATGTAAATTTGAGATTGTATTCAAAATATCCAAGAGTTTTAATGAAATTAAGAGAAGTGACACAAGTGACATAACCCTCATCAGTCAATGCATGCTTGACTTAGATATTACCGATTTGGATGCTAATGAATAAGGGAGTATTATCAGCATGAAAAAAAATCTCATCAGGAATCATAGAAGCTATGGGAAATTTTAAAGTAGGAGAAGTGTCTATAGTTTCATCAATGTTGATATACATCTCTTCACATTTTTGAAAAATACTATCTTCAAAAATGGATAAAGATGCCTCTTTTCCTACGAGGGGAGGATGAGGGACATTCATCTTGAACAAGAGCTATATGAGGTGGTTTTTATGATGTGGAGAAGTCCTCATAAGCTCAAGGAATGGAATTTAAGATGGGATATTAGTGAGCTCCGCAATGGGATCACACTCATCAGATCCCATAAGAAGGTTATTATTTATAGCTGTGTAATGGTTAAATATGTCCTCAAAAGGAGGAGCCAAAGTACATTAGAATTTTCATTGATAAGAAGAAGAAGAAAGTTTAGAACAAGGTGGTAAATCATGTTGAGATGATGAACTAGTTGGTTTAAGTTGATTTTGAGAATTGGAAGAAGTGTTATTAGAGGCTTGATTATTATTAGAATTAGAAGATGATGGAAGAGTGGTATAAATAGAATGGGATGTGTTATCCAAGGGGGAATCAAAAACTAGATCATGAAAAGTGATAAGATCTTGCGCCAACTTATTTAAATAAGTTGGAGAAAAATCATAGATAACATGATTTATCTTCTGGGAAGGAGGAGTGTAGATATGTTGGGAATCAATGAAAACCACCCCGCTTCACATATTAGTCATGCTAACCACATTCTCTTCTAAAGTTAGTTCAATAAGAATTTCTATGCTATTGGTGGAAGTGGTGGGCTTGTCTTGAGTTTCTTGGATAAGTTGATGATTAGGTAAAGGATCTTTATAAATAGCCAAATGAGCATTTGTTTGATTCAAGGCTTGAGTTTTTTCATTTGATTTATAGTCCTTGAAATCAACATCATAGGCTTATTGGAACTTATAGATAATGGAATCATGATCAAAATTAGGTCTAAAAATAAAATCCATAGCTAAATTATGAAGTTGTCTATAGGTCTCATGATAATGACCCCAACTATCATGAAACCAACAAAACTTGTTAGGATCATACCAGGATCTCATAGGTCGGGTAGGGTCAAGTTCTCATAGAAGAGGCCTAGTAGATGCTTAAGCAATTCAGCCAAGGATAGAGGTTTGTGAATGTTGATGTTATTTGGTGAAGATAAATTAGGATTAGTATATTTTTGAGAAGAAGGAGCTAGTTCTAAAGAAGGGTTAGGAAAAACAACTTGAATATTGTGAATGGTGTCATAAGAATTGGTAATACCATCATTAGTAACATTATGGTTTTTGTGCTTCAATAATAAATGAGGACCCATGTAAGGTTGGTGTGTTTAAAATTGATGCATTAGGAAATATTGTCTTTTATCTTGGTCAATAGCCTCTTCTAAGGTACATGGAGAGAGAGTGCAGACTTGATATTGTAGTTTAGGAAAGAGAGCATTTGTAAAGCGATTAAAAAGATTGTCATCTTCCATGTTAAGTTCACATTTGTTTTACAAAGTCTTCCATGTCTTAATAAAGGCTTGGGAAATTTCATTTTCATGTTGTTTTTAATTAATGAAATGGTCTAAAGTGTTTTCAAGAAGATCATTGGTTTGGAATTCTTGAACTAAAGATTTTACTAAGTCCTCCAAACTAGAAATGGAATGATCTCTAAGTTGATTGTACCAAACCAAGGATTCACCCTTGAGAGTTTTGGATAGGATCTTGGTAGTGGCAAAGGTGTTTAATTTAACTCAGTCCTTGTAAAGATTTCCAAATGTTTTAAGGTAAAGGGTAGGATATGTTTTCCCATTATAAGAAATAGTAGGTGTTATACCTCTTATATCAATGTTGAAAATTTTAGTGAGAGGTTCATTTTGTAGATGCTTGATGGTTTTACTGACTAAAGGAGGTTGAGGAATGAGATTTCTTTGAGAATATCAAAGAGGATGAGGGGGAACATTATGGTTATATGTGCCCTAAGATATTGGTTGAGAATGAGATTGAATATTTAGAAGGTGGTTTTGCATTCTCATCATTTGATTTGTATTATATGCTTGAAAGGTATTCATTTGATTGAGAGTTTTTAATATATTTTTTTGTGTTTGATTACTATTAAAAGCATTAGAATTGGTATTTATTTTAGTATTAGTGGCTTGGGTACCACTATTAGTGTTAATATGAGCTTGAAAAGAATCGTTAGAATTTGAGGCACTAGTGGGAAAAAATTCTTATGAAGCAAAAGATGGACTATTGAATGGTTAAGAAGAAGTACTAGAAGAATGATTGCCTTGGGTAGTAAACAATGAACTAGTGGAAGTACTAAGTATGATGGACCTTATGAGAGGCCCACTAGATGTATAACCCACCATATTAGTGGATATACTAGGCATGCAGGTAGAAGAGGTTAGAGAAGAAGATGTCATGGCATAAGAAGAAGTTGAAATTGAAGGAAGAGGTTGAGAACCAAAGAAAGTGGTACCTCCAAATCTCATTGAGAATATAGGAGTAGGCGAATGAGTCTCTTCAATTTGACCTTTAATCATGAGGTTATAAATGGTATAAGGATCCTTTCCTCTATGTTGAGTAAATTTGGAAATAAAGAAAAGCATCTTAGGAGTATACTCTAGCTCAAGTTGGTCTTCTAAGAAAAGAGGATCCCTACTTTGTCTATGGGAGACCTTATTAGGATTGGTAAAGTTCATCATATCTATTGACTACAACTCAATGTTATTATCCAATAAAAAGTATGTGATGAAGGGAAAAGAAGGGAGATGATAAATAAAATGACAAAGAGGTGATTAAAATAGTATAGGGTTGACTAGGTCAATTCAATATAGAAATAGGGACTGTAAAATAGTATAAGGTCGACTGAGTTGATCTAGTATAGTGTATAGAAGGTAGAAAAGCTACTGGATTGATTGGGTCGATCTAGTACATCATATAGGGAATTTAAGAAACCTATATCAGATTGTAAAAATGAAACAAGATAAGTTTTCAAGTAATGAAAAGAAGTAATGAAAGTAAATAGATAGTCAACTGGATTAATGCTTGCCAATCTAATTAAAACACACAAAGCAAAATACTACACTAACATTGGATAATTCAATATTTTTCACACATAATTGAATAAAGAGAAAGCAATAAACTTGAAAAGTAAATCTAACTAATTGGTCAACCTAATTGTTTATTAGATTATTAAGAATTATTTTAAATTTGATTAGAAGTTGGTTATAATCAAGGTACTAGATAGCAATCTAATGATGGTTTCAAGTAGTTTGGGTTGAAAGGGACTGTAGTGGCAATGATATAGGCTTGATATTGGGGCCTACCCCCTCACTTTACACATGACATAAATAATTGTAATAGGTTCTTATCCAAAATATACCATTAACCACATGTTATACTTGACTAGAGCATCAAGTCAGCTTCCCCCTTGGTGATAAAATCTAAGTAGGTTGGCCTAAGGTAGATAAAATGTTAAAGTGTTTATTTATGTTTTTTTTATTTGGCCATGTGTGCATACAATAAAAATGGTAAAACTAAGTGATTAATTAAAAATCCCCTAATTAGACTATGTGAACTATTATAAGCATGCAATAAATAGGAAAAGAAAGTGTGAATTAATTACTAACAGATATGAGGTTAATTCCAACTTTGAAACAATGTATAGTGTTGACACTATATGTGTAAAATATAGAATAGGGTTGAACTTGCACTGCAAAAGCAAAGTACAAAAATTAACTAGGTTGGTAGTGTTGAGCTAATTATTTTAGATAGCACACAAAACATAGAACTGGGTTGGCATTGTCAATCTAGTTAATTGTGTAAGAGCAGTTTTAGAGACTGTAAATTGTGAAATGAAATATAGAAAAAGAGATAAATAGAGAGGTATAAAGTAACCTTTGTAGATTAGAGATTCAATGAAGGAATATTGATGATGAATAACCTTGAATTATTCTTGAGAAACCTATAACTTGGGTTGATAAAATTGATCAAGTTATACATGAACCTACTAAAAAGTGTTGAAATTGTAAGGGATCAATAGGGTCAACCTAGTAAGCTAAATAAGATGTCTAAAAGGATGGAAACTTGTATTGGATCAATCAGGTTGATCCAGTTGCCTGTTTTTGGAAACCTGCACACAAAGATAAAAATTTGAGTTGATAGGATCGATCTAGTATGTCAGATATGATAAAAATGATGATCAAAAGAATGAAAAAGTGAAATAAATAATGTAAGGGTTAGTTTTATATTTGGTTCACTAGAATGTATAGAATTGGAAATTCATCATATATATAAATCAATCCTATCTCATAAAAGATAAAGCATACCTACACTTCCAATTTGGAATACACTTGTTAAGTGAGAGCATGTCCAATATCGAGATCTACTAGACCTGATTAGAGGATCACTTGTCACAACATATCATGCTAGGAAGGGTTTCAAAGTGTATAGTCTAACACAATCACACAATAACCCTAATGGATTCCTAAGGTTTAAAACATTCACTTTATTCTAATAACAAGAAATCAAAATCTAATCTAGTGACACTAAAGCTTGTGGCACAAAGTGGGGGTTAGAAACAAGTAAAATAAACAACTAAACTAAAAAAGTATTAGAAGACATATACTTATGTCAATGTATATGAAATCCTACTATATGGGAGAATAATACAAATACATTATATATCTACTCTTGCAAAGGATAAATAAAGTTAGGAATACTTACCTTTGAAGACAAACTTGATGATCCTCAATATCTCCCTTGGCCAAGGTGATTCACAAGAGATTATTGTGGTATGTAAGGATAACCAAGATAAATAAGCTTTAGGATACACATCCTATCTAAGCATCCAAAATACATCTCCACAAGATAAGATCTATATCTCCAAAGAAAGTATGGAACCCTAAGCTTTATTCCTCAAGTAGAATTGTCAATAATCGGATATTCATTCTCACTTTTTCACTAATAATTCTTCTCTTATGGAATGGTGGGAAATTAACTTGTATATATAGGTGGATCTTACCCTAAATCCTCCTAGGAATGTTGGCTATATAGGGTCGACCCAGTCGACCTAGTGTGTTTTCATTAACAAATCACTAGGTTTTTGTTAGGTCAATCGAGAGGATAACAAACCAAAAAGGTGAAAAATAACCTTAAACTTTACTAGGTCGACCTAGTCAACCCACTATAATCGACTATCCAAAAGGGTGTCAAGGCAAGAAAAGGAGGATGGAAATAGTAAAAATACTAGAGGAGGTAGGAGTGGTAATAATAAGCTTAGGGTTAATGGTTTTAGGAGACAAGTGTGTAGATATCAAGTGGGAAAAGGGAAAACAATCATGTGAAGCACTGATGGTCTACCCATCCCTTTCCCAGTGCATCCCTTAAAGCATACACTCAAATATATTGAGAATTGATAGGTTCTTACAAGATACAAACTGTCAATAATCAATAAAATTTTGAAAATATTATGTTTAAACACATTAAACCTCATAGTACCTCCAAAATTTGTAATTTTCTTGAGACTACTTAGCTAAAATGGTATTATTGAAAAGTGTTAGAATTTTAAATTCTTATTTTGTTCTTTAAACACACTAACTAACATTGGAATTGATTTCCCTATCTTGTAAGTATTATGATATTAAATTACATATTTTATGAGTTTATTCATTGATTGAGGCTAGTAATTCATCTTTATTCTTGTAGTTTTTATGTGATTAAAACTCATACTAATAAGAAATTAGGCTTTCTCACTCTGGAGTCTTCTTCAAGAGTCACATGGTATGGAATCAAGTTGGGACAAATAATATTAATTTTGTATCCTCTTCAAGCACATATACATCTTGAGATTAATATCATGGATATTGTTTTGCCTAATGGGTGTCATGTGTACAACATAGCCCAACTTGGAGAACTTGATTGTGTGGAGTTTTGTCTAGCATTTGACATTTTACAGAAATAAATTGATGAATATGAAGTTGTTTCTAATGATCAAATTATTCAATTAATTATGATGTTCTTACTTCATCTAAGTCACTTAATACAACCATGGTCTTAGAATATCTAGATTTTCCTAACATAGAAGACAATGAGCCTAAATAAATCACCAATAATATCCAAGATTTTCACTAGTGCCAAAGAGGAAACTATACTTTAAGGAGTAGATCACATCAGACGTTGACTACCTCAACTCCACCAGACAATATTACTACACCACCTAATCTTAAATCTAAAAATGATCCACCTCCACCAAAATCGAGTGACAATCAACCCTCTACTATAAAAATGATTTATAACATTGTAGAAGACATGAAAAATATTAGAGAAAACATAACTCTCCACAAACTAGCTTAGATCACTGAACAAATGGATTTGCTTCTTAAGTATCTCACAAACATAAGTAGTCAAACTAAACAAATGGATTTTCTCCATTCTTTCTTACAATTACAATTTTTGGTAAAAAAATTCACATTTGTCTTATATATTCTAGTGCATCAGCTAATGTTATGCTTATATGTGTTTACAATAAGTTAGGATTGGTCCTTATGGAATCAAACAAAGTGGTTATCAAATTAAGCAAATATTAAGTCAAAGTTGTTGGAGACCTATTGAATGTACATATAGTTGTAATTTGATCTGAGGTTACAACAATTTATATACATATAATTAGTTGAGATCCAAGAATCATATGCAATTATATTAAGTAGAGATTGGTCAAGATCTCTCAATGGTTATATGGAAACTGAATTTTCCCACATGTGGATTTCATGGAGAGGAGTAGCCAATAAAATTAGAATTTACAAATATCCATGAATAAAATTTATGATAAAAAAAATATAATGCAAACAATTATCAAGCTAATTTCACTTCTACAAAGGTAAGTGTCTATACTTTATCAAACAAACTAGAAAAGAAGAAAAGGTATGATCATGATTCGAATTCAAGAATGTGGTCACTTTATTTAGATGGAGTATCTAAATTTGGCATTGTCCTCATTGCTCGCAATGGTAAGAAACATGTTATAGATTTTAGATTATAATTTTTTTGTACTAACAACATGACAAAGTATGAAGCTTTGGTGTTGGGTTTACAATTTTTAATCAATTATGATGTTTATCAATTAAGAGTCTTTAGTGATTCTAAATTGGTCATCAACTAGGTGTGTAACAAGTTTCAATGCAAGATTTATTATTTAAATAAATACAAACATCATGTTTGGGGCTTGATTGAATTTTTAATGATTTTAACATTATAGTCATCCTTAGAGCTAAAAATGCAATGGTCGACTCATTAGATATCTTAGCTACTAACCTCATACCATTAGAAAATAATGACTTGCAAAAAAATTCAATAGCATTGATCTCTTATCTCTATGTTCCTGATAATGTTAAACATTTCCATGTTTTTGATGATCATAATCAAATTCTTTATTTCTTATCTAACTCCAACACTTTTGATGCATAGGTAATTGATGAAGAAGAAAGACTTAGTAGTGATGAACAATAATACAATTATAATGGAGTGCTTTAATTGAAATATAACCATATTTTTAAAGGGGTGTTGTCACTTGAGAAATTGTATAAATTAGGTAATATAGTAGCTATATTAGTAATGGAGTTTTGTCTAAGCCAATAATCATGAATTCTCAACACAGTAACTACAGATAAGCTTAAAAACATGGTGGTTAGACCTAAATGTAGCAATGAAGTGATGCAAATATTGAATAAGATGGTGTTTCACTATCAAGGTATCATAGCATGGATATACAAGGACCTAATGTATTCTAACCTAAGATTATGACACATAGCATTCCCCTAAAGCCTAATCAGAGACCCTTTATGCAATATCAAAGGCCACTTAATATAGCCTTATAACCACTCATTATGAAAGAATTCCAAAATATGATATTAGTTGGCATTATCTTCCTAATGCATCATTCAACTTGGGTGGAAAAACTAGTATCTATGATGAATAAAAATGGATAAATTTACCTTTGTGTAGATTTTATAAATCTCAATCGTACATCAGATAAAAAACCTACCCCTTGCTTTCACTATATAAAATCTTTCAATAGGTCAGTGGTTCCAAGATGATGTCCTTTCTAGATGGATTCTCAAGTTACAACTATGTCTTAGTAGATAGGGAAGATAGATCCAAAAAAGTATTCACTACTAAGAGGGTCATTTATTTATACAAAAAAATGCCATTTGATTTTTTTAATGTTGGTGCCACATTCCAACAAGCTAGTGTTGTTTCAAAAATTTAGCTACCAAGTAGTAAAAAGGATCTGAAATCATTTTTTATCAAGATAAATTTTGTAAGAAATTTTGTTTCTAGTTTCACCAAGATCATTAAACCTCTAAATGTTATGTTAAAATAGGGGGCTAAAATAGAATGGGATACTTTGTCTAAGAAGGCATTTCAAGAGATCAAGGATGAAATTATGCAAGATCCTATGTTGGTTGGCCCAGACTATGTTAAATATTTCTATCTTTATTTTTTTTATTCTTATCAAACAATTGTAGCTATGTTGACAAGAAGATTCAAATATGGAGATAATCCCATAAATTTTATGATTATATATTTGAAAGAAGCTTAACTAAAATACTTTGTTTTAGATAAACAATCCTATGCCTTGGTGAAGGTATTCAATAAATTATGTCATTATATATTAATAAACAACATACACACCATAGTTCTAAACTCTCATTCAACCAAATGCTAGGATAGAATGAGATGGGTGAAATAAGAGGATGATGGGTTGTTAAACTTCAAGAATATGATATTGAAGTAAAACATACAAAATTGGTATGTGATCAAGGTCTGTCCAAGTTAATTTTAGAAGTTGATCCCAGCATCTCCATCATAGAATTAGATCAATCTAAAATTTAGTGTGGTCCATGGTATGATTTAATCATTCATTATTTACCTTATGTAAATCCACTAGCCCATTTTGATAGGATTCAGAGAAGAGCACTAAGGTTGAAGGTTGCATGCTACATGATGCAAAGAGGATTTCTATACCATAGGAATCATGAATGGATTTAATTTAGATGTTTATCTGAGAATGAATCATAATAATTTATGAATTCATTTCATGAAAAGCTCAGAAGTGGTCTTCCTTTCGGTAATGTTGCAACATGCATAATTCTCAGAGCTAGATACTATTGGCCAATGTTGTTAAAATATGCTTATTCATAATGTGAGGAATTATCATTCATTCTAAATATTTTCTAAGAGAGAGATTCATGCTCCCATACTACTACAACCAGTAATAGAGGAATGTTCATTTTCTTAGTGGGGTCTAGACTTCATTCAAGTCATAAATTCTAACTCATTAGTTGGTCATAAGTTCATTCTCACTACCATTGACTATTTTATGAGGTGCATTGAATCAAAGTCAACAAGGAATAATATAGTTTAAGAAGCTGTAGTTTTTGGAATAATATATTATAATTGATTTGGTAATCCTCTTTCACTTTTTGGTGACAAAAAACCTACCTTTCAATTAGTAGAGATGACTCAATGTGCTTATCATAATGGAATTACATTGAAATTCTCCTCAAATTATTATCAACAAGAAAATGGTTTGGCAAAGTCTACAATTAAGAATTTGTTAAATGCCATGAAGAAAGTAATTGACAAAAACCCCTAGAATTGGCATATTCTTCTTAAATATTCTTTATGGGTTGTTAGAATAAGTCACAAACAAAGCTTGAACAATTCCCCTTTCTTTTTTTGTATATGTATTATATCCAATTTTCCTAATATAGCTCAAGAAGCATACTTATCATTTCATACAATAATACACGGATGTAAATCTAGGAGGTTAGTCAAATTTGTGGACTTAGTCTAATTAAAATATAAATAGGATGAAGATTTACAAAGTTTTATAAATTCTCAAGCTATTGTGAAGAGATAAAATTGGAGAATGATCATACCTCCAATCTATTATAAGGATGAATTATGCCAAGTCCATTAAGAGCATAGAATCTCAATCGCATAACTCAAGTATAACCAATCTAGCCTTGAGTTAAATGGTGTAATCATATCAACCATAAATAATAGAATAATAGTGTCAATTCCATCAAGGACACATAATCTTGATCACACTAATAAAAAATAACCAACTAATACAGATAGATAAATGCCCAAACATTGCACCTTGGTAAGGTTGGTGCATAAATGTGTGTATAATCTGAAAGTGTTTCTATAATTTGGTGCATGTGCACCTCGAATATGTCTCAATCTAAGGTATCTATCAAAATATAACCTCTAATCTATAACATGTGTATAATATGTATCATAAATCTAAAAATATCTATCTCAAATATGTGCCCAATGCATATAATATGTCCCAAATGTATATCTGAATCATGTAAACTATGTAAATTTAATTCAAATTTTGCTCATTATTTCAATTTTATGAATGTGGATTCATGTCTTCTATGACAATCCCCCACTGATATGCCCCACTTTTGATGTGATAGGATTGAAAATTTTATAATAACCTTATCTCAAAAGGATACTACAACTATGATGTATTTGTGTGAGTCATGTAATAAATAAGCATATAGTAGTTTCATGTCGAAGTAGATATATCAATGAATCTCATAGTATGCATACATAACAAGCCCTAAGCTACATGATATGAATCGTGTAAATGTTTATAATATAACAAGATCAGCAAAAAATCAATCATATATGCAAGAGTACTAAAATGTCACACAAAGTGGGGTCCATAGAGGCTACAAACAAGGGGAATGTTCAAATTCCACACACTCAAGTGGAAGACATGTGAAAATGTCCACACACCAAATAATAAATTAATGCTTAGGGTATTATGGCCAATAAGCAAAGGAATTTGTTCAAATGTTCCACAAGTAAGACAAAGAAGCACATAAGAAGTAGACTCAAGTAATCTAATGCAAATATATGAAGTAAGGAGACATAAGAAACTAGAATAAGCATGCCATACTAGTCCTTTCATACATGTGTTAGCCAAATGTCATGTAGAATAACATACCAAATACATTGTGTAAGATAGCAACATGAGTATAGGCATGTGTAAGATATATAATATCAGTAATATAATGGAAAATTATCATAAAATAATAGAACATATGTTAATCATGATCATATAGAATCAATATTTCTCCAATGTAGTGCATCACACTAGAAGAGGGAAGGTCCAACATCTTAATGCTTAAGTATCATGGGTATAATGTCTGCTTGTGTCACACTCAAGTACCAGTGAAACATATGTGTGTAAATAAATGATATGCTATTTAATAACATAAAGTAAAAAAAAATATGCAAAATATATAAAATGTGTGAAATGATAATATTTTGTGTATTGTTGAGTTATTTAAATGTGTCTAAGTAGTTTTTCATTCATTCCCTTTATAAAAATGACTACTAAAATTTTAATAGAAATGTAGAGTTTAAAGCATGCTCATGATTTAGAAGGTTATGCATCATTGATCCAATTATTTTGGGAGCTCCTTTTTTCACTAGGAAGAATTACCTACATACATGAGAAAAATTGGACAAGATTTAGTAAATAGGATAGGATAGTGGATTGCCTAGTGTTAGACTAGTCCCAAGAAGTAATGAACTTCCTAAAAAGGATGTTAGACCATGTATTTAATAAATTAAATAGATAATAATGATAAAATATATTACAAGATATATATAATGATATAGATATGATATTGAAATATTTTGAACTAATCTACATCTATTTCATTAAGATGGGCTAAGTGATCACGCTAGTAAGTTTTAGCACAATCTACATATTCTTTGTATAGCTTCTAACTAGTTAGAGATAGCTTATATAGTAGTAGCATACATAATGGCACAAAGCTCTAACTCATAGCTGATATTTCTTTAATTGGAAATGAGAGGTTGAGGAATAATTGGTAAATCATGAATGTTAATGACTTCATGTGAGGCTCCAGGAAGTGTCATGTATAGATAGAGTCTATGGTTTAGGGTATAGAGAATCATAATAAATCAGATGTCCTAACAAAACTATTCTCAAATTAAAAATATAAAAGATTACACATGGATCGATGTTTATTCCATAGGATTGAGGTTGATTCTAATGAATCGACATTGATTCTAATAGAAAAAGCAAAACTTTGGAAATAAGAAGCTAAAATATGGTTTAGAGAGGTCTAAGATAATCTAAGGGTGAAAAGGATGTTAACAAAGATATAAAAAAGAATAGAGAGATATAAAATACTATAAATAATGAAATAAACTTAACTTGAAATCACTGCAAGCATATGATAATAATGAGATTGATACATTGATCTTTGGCCTCTTAATGAATGTTGAGGGTCTAATGTTGCAATGTATCTTGCCAATAGGGAATTGAGTAATCAGCTTCAAATCATCAAAGAGAATTCTTTCAGCCTTTGGGAGAAAATTCATGGTCCTTTTCCAAGAGGCAAGGTTGGGCATAATTCAATGTTGATCCTAACAAGTTAACATTAATTGTAGGGATCATTGTTGATTTTAATCATTTTGATAAAAAGTTTATTTTAAGTTATTTAAACTATGGAATAAACTAAGCACTAAGTTGTAACATAGGTTTTTATTATGAAAGAGGTTGTTTGGGAAGTTAAATTATTTTTATTTTATTGTATTTTTGTGGATTTTACTAGATTTAGTGGTTGGGAGGATAAAATGGTAATTAGTGAAAACTAATTACTTAGGGTAAAATGGTAATTAGTGGAAACTAATTACGTAGGGTAAAATTAGGATGGGATGAGTAAACAATAAGGGGCCCAAGACATATATTAGAATAAATATCTATTATATAAAATCCTAGTGCCTACATTTTCCCCTTTTTTTTGAGCGGTATGTAATAACTTGTTGCGAGATAAAAACTAAGATAGTTCCAATACCCCAGGTTTATGTGAGGAGGTGTCCCTCCTCAAACTAGGATATGATGTAAGATGATGATTTAGTGAGGAGTTTAAAATGATGTAGTGATGGATAAGATAGGGATAAGATAGATAAAAATATGAGTGTCAAGGTTGTAAGCATATTAATGGAGTATAATTTTACACTGACAAGATGTGGGATATTACAATTAAAAATTCCCTAAGGTGAAGAAGGAATAGATTTCCAAAACTATGAATAAGTGGGCTCAAATGAAGGCAATCAAGAGAACAAAAGATAGGATGGGATGACCAAAGCATATGTTATGATTGAAATATGTGCACTACCTAGAAACAATTATTCTCAAGATTAGGTACACTCTCAAGATCCACAGGGGATATGTTCCTAAGGGAACGTATGAATTTTAAGGGTTGTGGGACCAATAGGGGGTTTATCTCCATTAATTAGTGATGCAATGTAACAATAACAAGATAGTGGTATCAAGGTAACTTATGTGGCCTTGGGTCAAGACTGGTAATATGTGAAAGATAAAAATTCATGTAAAAAAGTACCAAATGTATAAAATTGAAACCAATCTATATGGATCAATGTCAATTATAAATAATCAACATCGATCCATAGAGAATCCCTAATTATCACAAGAGATGCTATATATAGTAAGTCCAAATTTTTAGACACTCATTTTCCATTGATGACATGTGCATATGAGAAAAAATTAACATTCATTTACATGTCTTTACGATTTACAAATAATGAAAGCTAATAGGAATGGTAAAAGAGGAGGCAGAGGTCATATGATGAGGTAAGTTTTTAATTTTTTTGAGTTTTTGAATTTTCAAAATTTTGTGTGTTTGATTTGGGATGTTGTTAGGTGTACGATTATTGGTAGGGATCGACATTAATCTTTATCAAGTCAACATCGATCCTCTAGGATTGGCATTGATTTATTCGAATCGATTCTAATCCTCTTAAATTGACATCAATTTATTTGTAGTAATTGTTGATTTAGTAAGGGATAAGGGTGAATCAATTAGAATCATCATTGATTATATAGAAATGGATAACAAGTTTTAAAACTTAAGTAATCTAGGAATTTAGAAAGTTAAAGTATGATGGGGGACCTACGATTATAGGCACAAACCTTATTGATAATGCAACATATGTAATGCCCTTATTAGAGTGGTTATGTAACCAGATCAATAATAAGGATTGGGAGCATATGGATGTTATTAGGTGTAGAGGGATGCACCACTATCACTATATTCACAAGGATGTGGGTCTATTGGTGGCATTGCTAGAGTGATGGGATTTGTCGATAGGGACCTTCTAGTTATTGATAAGGGAAATCATTATGACCGTAGAGGATATCTATTAAATATTATAGCTACTAGTGTAGGGAAGAACTATTGTACTAGTAGATGAGAGGGGGAATAAAATAATATTGGCATGAATTTATGGGGAGGATGTTATATATATTACCTTTCCAGTCAGAGGATTTATTTTTGAGTCATTATATGAGGAGGATATATAGTGGAGGCTAGTGATGACCATCATTATGCTCTCCATCCCTTGTTAGGCATTACCAAATTCAAGGGCATGTTGATTTCCTTAGAGCTTGATAGGTATTATTTTTGACATTCTAGAGAATTATGCTATGTTCACATGGGCCCTAACCCTTTTAGCACAGGTATACATGGAGTTGTGGGTATGGAGGACTCATTAAATATTTGGGCTAGATGTGACTTTAGTATTGTAGTGTTAGGCCTAAAAGCATATCAGAGTGGTTCACATACATGGCACTCCATGGGTACAATGGCATCAGGTATCTTATAGTGTGGGTTTCCTTAGATAGAAGGAGGATCTTATGAGTTCATTTACCGATGGGTTATTACAAGACTTGGCATATTATCAACAAGTTCTAAGGGAGATGTAGGATGGGGATGTTATCTAGAGGCCATATGTGAGGTTATCATCATGTCTTAGGGTGGAGAGAGAGTCAGTTACGGATAAAAAGATAGGTGGTTGTAGGGGATAAGAGTAGAGTACTTAGAGTTGTTCTAGTTTAAAAGAGTTAGGAGGCATTTTGGCCTACTATAGGATATTCCACATGCACCACATGTCTACAGGTGGGATGATACTAAGACCAAGCTACTAGAGGATTGATTTATTGATCCATAGGTGTGCCCTAATCAAGATTAGTTGATATAGATGTGGATGATTCCAAATTTACTCCAACATACTCTTTATGGTGGAGAGACCAGCTAGGAGCAAAACAAGAGAGGGTGGTGTGTCCTCGCTAGCAGGGAACAAACAAGGAGATGGAGGAGGCAGAGCATGACTAGTCTACCAACATATAGGCCATTATCATATAGTAAGATTCACTAAGAGCACAGTGTATTGAATTATAGGGATATGTGAATACATTACATAAGGCTCTAATGACTATATATTCTAGCCATGATACCCTACATGCTTGGTTTGATGCATTAAAAGTATTCCATGATCAAGTAGTTCAATATCGATATAGGTATCAAGCTGAGAGGGATAAAATATGTAGAGGTGATATAGGGGTTATAGGGGAGCCAAGGATAGGAGGGGAAGGGTTTAATATAGGGAAGGAAGGGATGGTAATCCTAGATAGATACTAGGACCTTGTGGCAGAGTTCTAAAATTATGAATAGGTTTTACTAAAGCATTTTCCTAAGATACCTTGATATTCCACCTATGTATCAACATAGGGTAGGTAGTCATGGTAGACTCAGACTACTTTAACTAGTATGGAGAGTGTGGCATGAGGTAGAGATAAATATGGTAGAAGTAGAGGAGGAGATAGGGAGGGAATAGAGATGATGGTTGAGGTAGTGGGATAATTCATCTAAGTCGCATCGAGTTCACCTAGTAGTTATATTTTGTTTATTGTACTAGCTAAAGAACCACTTTACATATGTTTGTGTTATGATACTTAGATGTGATATATATATATATATATATATATATATATATATTCACAATTTTTTGATTATGAGTTAACTTTTCATTGTGATACATGATATGATTGTGGTATTAGATTATGTGATTGTGGATTTAGATTATGTTATGATGCAAAATGATGTTTATTACACTTTTATTTATGTTCTTTGGATGTTAATAATGTGATGATATATAATGATTAAATGTATTGACTTTTATGAAATTTGTGTATAGATAGTGATATTAAATGATGGATAATTAATTAAATTTATTTGATTTAGTGGTGATTATGATAAAGAATAAATGAGGTTTCATGACCTATCATTGGTTTGGATCCTAACTAGAGATAGATGTTATATTGCATATATACATGTGTCCTTTATCCATTGTTAATAAGTACTTTTAATAGACTTATGTCAATTAAGTTCATGACCCCTTAGTTTATGAAGGAAATTGATATGGATTTAATTTTCACATGATGTAGGTTGAAGCTTATTTTTTTATTAATATATGTCTTGCCTTGTGTTTCAAAGCTTTAAGGCTAATGTTAAGACCTCCTTGTGCTAATTCATGTAGACTGATCAATGTAAGAATTCTAAAATTTTAATAAATATGATTAATGTGAGAAGCTTCCTTGGGATACTTTTGAGTTGCCTTATAGGAATTTTTAGAGGCATGCTTATAGAAATTGATCAATTCAGGAAGTTTTCTAATGTGTTTTTTTAATTTTAGGATATATTCTTGAGTAATTATCCTTTAAGGGAGCAATCTATGATTTTTTCCTTTTTATGAATAGTTGTCCTTCAAGGTAGCAGTCTACAATTTTGCCCTTTGCTTGATTTTTATCCCATATTACTTTTTTTATCATGGAATAGATTAAGGCAACCTAGGCTAATTTTTATAGACAAAGCTATTACACAAGATGATATTTTTATCCCCAAAATAAACTTTTTAGGTGAGAGATTTTAGGAAATAAAGATTTCGAGATCCTTCTTGTTATAGGTGAAGCTTATCCATTTAGAACAAGTTATGAAAGGAGCTAGGTTGTTCACATTTTAGGTTAGGATAGGTATGCTACCAGATAACCGCATGATTCTTTATCATTATTAGGTATTTATAAAGATAGGGGGTGAGATTTTAGTATATTTTTAAACCAAAAGAGGAGAACCTATGTTGACTATAGTTTATTAAAGATTATTAATAGTAGAAAGGATACAAATGTAAAGCATTAAGAGGCTCACATTGTGGTTTCCATTCAAGATAAGTTAAGAACTATGCCCTAGATCCATATTTATGAGTACTAATGTATGGTCAAAGCCAATTTGGAGAAATTTTTCTTCATTTACTTCTTTCCATATTCATGACATGTCGATTTTATTTAAGGACAAGGTCATCGATATTAAATTCTCATTCTTTTAAATGTTGATTATATGTATGTTTTATTCTTTCTTGATATACATAGAGATGATTGAGGGCCATTGATCAATACTCATATAAGAATTCAAGTTGTGTTAATTGCTCTTGACAATAATCCTCCTCAGAAATGTTGTCTTTAAGAGAAATCTAAAGAGAAGGAATTTGGACTTATAGAGGGAGGACAACTTATGTTCCATAGAAAAAAGAGAAAAAGGTGGCATTCATAGGGGTTTGAATGTTATTTTGATAATCCCATAAGGAAAAAGGAATGTAAAGATGCCAATTCTTCCCAGCCTCATTGACTAGTTTGGTTAGAATTTTGATAAGGGTATTGTTAGATGCTTTGTCCTATCTATTGGCTTGCAGATAATAAGGTGAATAAAAAATTAGCTTAATATTAAAATAGTCATAGAGTTTTGGACTTGATTATTTTTAAAATATTGTAGATTATCTATAATGATCTCATGAGGAATGTTGAAGTGATAAATAATATGATGGTTAATGAAATCAATAATCTTGTTTTTTTTGTTGAAATAAGAGGAATAACCTCCACCCATTTAGTGAAATATTTGATGGTGGTGATGATAAAACTATGTCATTGGGAAGATTTAGGATTAATCTATCATATAAGGTCTAGCCCCCATTGGGAAAATGGACAAAAGTCTCTAGCTACTTATAATACATGACTAGAGATGTGCGATAGCTTAGCATGTTGCTAACATTTTATGAATTTCCTAACATATTCACAATAATCCCAATTGAGATTGGGCCAATAATAACCTATTCATAGAATTTTCTTACCAACAACTAAGCTATTAAGTTATATTCCATGTACCCCATCATGTGTTTCTTTGATAGAGATGGTAGCCTTAGATTCCTAGAGACAATGAATGAGAAGACCATAGAATCCTCACTTATAGAGAATACCCCTAATATAACATAATGGGTGGTTCATCACTAAAAAACACATTTACCAATTTTTAGATATATCTCGAGGAAAATGCCCCTAGATGAATAATCAAATATCTAAATGTACCATAGATCTAACTAATTTTCCTCCATATTATGGATAGAAAGAAGATCAATTTTGGTATAAGAGGGTTGGTTGACCTTGTGGAAGAGCATAAAAAGTTTAGATTCTTAAGAGGAGGATGGGATAAAGGAATCCAAGGAGGGCATGGTATCGGTAAACTTGTTGGTTGATTGTGGGGTGGATTGAATGCCATAGCAATCGAAGGTGGATAATAAGTAACTTGATAACATTTTATTTATGGAAGATGTCATTATTGCACTGATATGTTTTATTTATCTGATTGACCACCAATTGAGAATCCCCATAGATATTAAGTGACTTAATGCTTAGGGTTAAAGTATCTTGGATAGTATGATTAAGGCTTCATATTTTTCCATATTATTAGTGTAGTCAAAATCAAGTTTGAAGTATAAATTTATAGGAGTTCCCTTTGAAGATATCAAAATGATTCCATCTCACCCTCCAAGCTCACACTTGTATCTATCAAATAATAAATTCATCTAATATGTATGATCTCCCTAGGGTGTGGAAGAAATATATTCATTAGGGAATTTGAAATTATATGGTTAACCACCTACAAGAGGCACTCTGGCTAACTAATTAATGATGATCCAGTGTTCAAATAAATTTTGATGGATAAAATCCAGGTAAAACTCAGCTAAAAGCATGATCTATCGAGCTATTCACTGATTTTGACAAGGCTTTGAATACAAAAATTTAAGGGGATCAGTGCTTTTGATTACATAGGTTTTATGATTAAGTAGATAATGGTGAAGCTTATAAGCCAAAAATACCAAATCCATGCATAATTTCTCCATATGTGTATAGCATGTCTCATATTCAATGAGAGTGTGACTTATGTAATAAACTACATGTTCTCTATGTTACTCATCACAATGGGAAAGCATAGTACCAAGGGCATGATTTGTGGCTAAGATATATAAGAATAAAGGTCACCCCTCCTCAAGAGGAATAACAACCAGACGAGAGAGAAGATATTTTTTGAGAGCATCAAAGTCCTTTAGATAATTACTGTCCCAAATGAACTATGTATCTTTTCCTAGTAGGTGATAGAATGGTTGACATCAATCAGATAGTTGAGAGATGAAATAATGAATAGACTGCAACTTTCCTTGAAATATATGGAGTTTCTTAAGATTATATGGGGGTGGCATATCTATAATAGACTAATTTTTGTGGAATCCACTTCTATACCATGAATAGAGATGATGAAACCCAAGAACTTACCTATTAAGACCCCAAAAAGACACTTTTTGGAATTGAGACATACAAGAAATTAGATTAAGTAGTCAAATATTACTTTAAGAATAGAGAGATGTTATTTTCATAACTTTGACTTGTATATAAGGTCATCCACATAATATTTGATGATTTTATGGATTATATCATGAAAAATATAAGTCATGGATCTTTGATAAGTTACCCCTACATTTTTAAAGCAAAAGGAATAAACCTATAATAAAAATTCCCCCAACGGTTAATAAATGAAGTCTTATGTTGGTCCTCTAGGGAGATAAGGATTTGATTATATCCATAGAATCCATCCATAAGTGATAAAATTTTAAGCTAGCTATCAAGTCCACTAGTTGATTGATGTTAGGTAAAGAAAAATCATCTTTAGGACAAGTGAGGTTGAGGTCTCAAAAATTGATGCAAAGGTAGACTCCCCCTATGTGATTCATGATAGGAAAAATGCTAGACACCCATTTAGGGTAATCAATTGGCTGAATGAAATTAATAGATAAGAGATGCTATAGTTATTCTTTGACTAAGATCACAATGTGAGGGTGCATTTTTTGCAATTTTTGCTTCACTAGTTTGGCTTTAGGGATGGTGATAATATTTTGAGTGATGATAGTAGGGTTGATACCTAACATGTTAGTATATGACCAAATAAAGGCCTCATTATTGTCTATTAAGAATGTGGTAAAGTCTTGATATTCCTAAGTGTCTAAAGATTGACTAACATTAATAATGTGTGAGAACTCTTGAGACCCTATGTTAATGTCTATAGTTGATTCATTCAGAAGACTAGATGTTTCACCCAAAAGAGAATTGTGTAGGTGATAATTTTTTGTGCCTAAATAAGTCAAGATAAAATCATCATCTTGACACTAAAGAATGGGGATGTTATTAGAATCTTTGTATATCATATTAGGGTAGGTAAGGGGAATGGATTTAGTTTCCCCATTGATGCAATGCATGAGAGGTCTTAGGTTGATAATACTGATGAAGAAAATTTGAGAGGAATGAAAATGACATAATCTATCTCAAAGGGAATGTTGGATGGCAACAACATGATATCTTCTTCAACATTAGATAGAGAAGTGGCTTTAGGAGAAGTTTTAGGAGTTTTATTAAACCTAAAGTTGTGTTTTTTATGGGGTTTCATAAAATATCCTAGCATGATACCATGTGATCCTTACTCATAATTTATTATGCCAAATCCTTTCTAAGAACATTAATTTTAAGTATGTCTGATAAAAATGTGGTTTGTCTAGTAATGATAAATTTAAGGAGAATGGTTTGGCATGAGGTTAGATATCAACACATAAAGAGGATCGATTGATGCCCCTGTAGAACAAATGATCACATATGAAAGGAGGATTGAAGGGGGTGACACCTCCAAGGTTAGGGTGATAGGTACATTATGTACCTAGAAATCCATACTCTTGAGGAGTAGGAAGGGTATTAAGTGTCAATAATTGATACTCTCCTACTGAGAGTTATTAGAATATGGAGTCAAGGGAATCCTTATTAGGGATTCATGAAGAAAGGATTGTTAAACTAGTATATGCTTTTTAGGATGATGGCTATGGGGTTAGATTTTTTAGATGTATTAAAACATCATTGGGTCAAAAGTTTAGGTTGCAAGTTTTGAATGGGTGAGGATTGGCTAGGTTGATATAGACTTGGCCCTCATGCTGGTATTTGAGTCATTAGTGCAAGGTAGATGGAATGCAACACATAGCACAAATCTAAGGATGTCATAAGAGGATATTATATTGAAACTCACCCTCTATAACATAAAATAACTCATGAAAGATATGGGAACATATTCGGATAGGAAGGATGATAGTTCCTAGAGTAGGAGCCACTATATCATTGAAAGCCTACAAGATGACTCGAGATTGGGCACCAATAGTTTCTAGAAGTTAGAGTTTTTTAAAGCATGTGAGGAGATAATTTTAATGTTGTCCCAATTATCAATCATGACCCTTTTGATCTAAGTTTGATTAATTTGAGCAGTGATGAATAGGGGTGGATCTTGGTCTTCAGATGGTAATGGAACTATTTTTGAATCACTAAAGCTAATAGATGAAGGCATATATAAAGATCTAATAAATGTGTTTAGATTTTGGGGTTCGTCAAGTTAAAATTGAATGGCCTGAAGTTCCTCTATCATGGCTTTATGATGTTACAAGGAGTTAAGCTCATATAAGGACATATTGACTGGGGTTTTATTGAGTTTTTTTAGAACCAATATCTATATTGACTCTGAAGAGTTATTCTTCTAAGCTGTCCCTAAATGTATATTTTCAATTTTAGAGTGGAAGGTTTAGAGGTCTTTATGGTTGAGGAAGGAGCCTTTGCAATGGAAAATTTTAACTTGTTTGGATTCTAGATTTTGGGGGTTTGTGTTTGAGACCATGTGGCTATGTTTATCATATCAATTTGCAATAGTAGATGGTCTATATAAGTTATAGAGTTATTCATATTTGGAGGTCCCAAGGGGATGTTGGAAATGGGTTGATCAAGGACATAATCAAGGCTATTAACCATGCCTTTTTATGCTTGTTTTGTTCTTTCTTGTAAAGGATTTATGGTTTTCACTATATTATTCTCAAAGACAATTATGGATTTAGTGTCAAGGTCAAAGAGAGGATTAGGACAACATTGTTTAATTAAGACGTCATCTTCATCCAAGAGATCTTAGATTATGGATTTGAGAGCATTAAATCTCTCGATATCATGGCCAGGTATCCTATTGTAAGCACACATCTTATTTTATCAATAACATGTTGGTTTTTAGATATGGGGATTGACCAGTTTGATAGGTGGTGATATGATAAGGGAAGTCTATAGAATTTGATCAAGGATGGTGGAATAGGATCTTAATAAGGGATCTTGGTGAGATTTTATCACTTTATATGGTGTTTATTTTAGGGACCTATTTACTTTTACACTTTCATTTTTTATTTTAATTGTACAAGTGGTTTTAATGGGTGGTAGAGGTATCTTAGATAAGTTTCTAGGGTAATAAAAATCTAAGGGGTTGATATGGGTTATTGGTGTTGGTAATATGGGCAGTGGTTTTTGAACTATCTTAGGTCCCTTTAGAGGTGGTTGTATAATTGTGATCTTAAAATTAGAGAAAGGATGGGGTCCTAATATAGATGGCTTAGTTTGAACTTGGGGCATAGTCATCTTCCCTTTTTTATCATAGTTAGATGTTGAAGGAGTAACTTTATGAGGGTCTTCATTTTTATATGTTTAGGATATTTAGAGTCTTATAGGAAAATATTGTAGGGCTTTACCCTTTGGCATACTAAGGCATTTATCCCATGTGGTTGGAGTATCCTTTTTATCTATCACTTTCCTTTTCTTTAAGTATTTTTAGCACATTTGGATGGCCCTTCCTCTGGACGATCCCATGTAATAAGATTGGGGAGGCTTGAGTGGATGATATAAATTGGTTTATCTAGTTTAGATGGTTTTAAAATATCTCCTATAAGGAATTCCATTATTCCTATTACTTCAAAAGATTATTTAAGATCACTATCAACTTCTTTAGGTAAAATCTTATCATGAATAGTGTCTATTATGTGGGCCTCCTAATCTGAGGTGCTTCCTATATTATTTTGTATAGAATTGGATGAAGATGGAATATTTAGGAATGTATGTCTAAAGATATCAAGGGATGGTTTAAAGGATCATTTGGATTGTCTAATTACAATTCCCCTTGATTTATAAGGTTCTAAACCAAGCTCTTGAAATACCAACATCTATTGATCTCATGACTAGGTACGTGATGGTAGGTACAAAAGTCACTCTCTTTATACCATTTAGGTTTAGGATGAGAGTCATAAATGAGTCTTACTAGAGGGAGTTCAATAAATAATGATTTTAATAGTTTGTCCAAGATGGAAGCATAAGATTCTCCCAAGGGTGTATATTTCTTGGGTGGAAATCATGTTAATGTTTTATGCAGTTGTGTCTGGGAAGTAGAAGAAATTGGTTGGCTTGTAATTGATGGGGGAGCTAATTTTAGGATAATAACATTTGTTGTGCTTTTTGGTTTAGGATTGTTGGTCCCTTTGGAAGGATCAAGTTTAAAATTACTATTTTGTACCTTAACCTTTCCTTCCTCTAAGCTTAGACTTATAGCTTGTGTGCCATGGTTAAGGCTTCATCACAGGTCATAAACAATTGAAAGTGGAGTGTGGATGAGATATGATTTACACATGACCTTGAAAATAACTCAATTAATTAAGACTGAGGAAGGGAAAATGTTAATTAATTTATGAGGCCTCACCACCTAGCCACAAAATTTGCAATGGACTCATCTTTAAATTATTTAATGGTATACAAGTTTGTGGTGGTTATTTTCCTTGTGATATTAATTTAAAAATGCTCTAAGAAAATCTCAGATAAGTATCCAAAGTAAAATAGGGAATGTTGGGGGATATAATTGTACCCATATAAATCTAGTTCAACTAGCAACATGGGGAAGTCCTCAAAAAGAGGGCATCATCATGGGCTATAAGTTGACATGCATGCCTAAATGCCCTAATGTGTTTTTTTGGGTTCTCCTTGTTTTGAAATTTTGTAAACTTGGGAAGTTCCCATTATGATGGATATGGCCTAATTGGAACAAAGAGTTAATATGTTTGTTACAATTTTTTTCATATGAGAGCATATTCTTCTACCTAAACATAAAAGCTTCTAGGTTTTCCATCCTATCCAAGAGAATACAAATGAGGTCAGGATGGGTGTTATATTAAGGCATAACCCATAAAAGGTTTTGCTACAAATGTTGATAACAGGGAATTAAAGTAAGGAATGGTTTTGAAATGGGATAACTAATAGATATGATAATGGTTGGTTGATATTCAGTTACATACTATGGAAATATGGGGGTAGGCTTTGTTGTTGAGATGGATTAAGATAGGTGGTTGTGATGGAATCAGGTATTGAGTGGTTAAGGGAATCTATTTTTGGATAGGTTGACTTAGGGGTATTTATTGTGTAGGTTGTAATGGTTGAGTGGTGTGTTGGGGATTCAAGGTTACGTTTGTTTGGATTGATGGGAGAAGCATTGGTATTGAGACCACTAATGTCTGGAGTGAGGAAGAGGGTGGTTTATTGGATGTGAGTTATGGTATGGTAACATTTTGGGTTGGGTAATGGCTATAAAGGGGTTATCAGATACTAATGGTGGTTGATTATCCATAGGTTGTGTCACATTGTTATTGGATCGTGTAGTGGTGGTGGATTAACAGAAGAGGAAACCATGGATACCATGTGTTCCTATGGTCCTTCTGATGGCATGCCATAGATAAAATATGGGGATTGGGCTCAAGGGGAAATAAGAATTTGTATAAATTTTTCACTACTAAGGTAATGAGTTAGGTCTATTTGATTCTTAGCCAATATATTTGTAGAGTCAGGATCTCCCTGTGGGTAAAATTGAAAAGTGCCTTCCTCGATGGATTCAAGAGAGGTAGGAGGACTTTTTGTATGTTCCATTGAGGAAGATGAAGGTGGTGACTTTGTTTGTCTATGCGATTGTTGTTGCATTACAACCATGTATCATTAAATAATAAAACAAAGAATAAATGTAAAAACACACAAAACTTATTTTTTTATTTCATTTTAGTGAGGATAAATTACATAATTTACTAAAATGTACTTAACTATTTTTTTTCTTAAGATATATGTCTTAGAATATGATGGGGCATTTGGCTTAAAAAAGGACCAAAGAAGAGGTAAGTTAAGTCTTGTTTCAAGTCCATTTAAGGTTGGTATCCTTGATATACATGCAAAGGTACAATGAGGCCTAGATCTATGTTGGTGGAAGTACATGGCTTAATATTGGGGCCTACCCCCTCACTTAACTATTAGAGTATGTTATTTCTCATGCTTGTTAGGTTCTAGCTAGGTTGTTTATCTTTTCCTAGTTTTATCCTATGTGTGGAATTATTCCACATTTCTTAGTTAGGCTTGATTCTAATTTTACGTTACCTACTTAAGCAAGGGATCTCCATTGTATTAAACATGCTTTTTTTAATATCATTTGATTTGCCTTGTCTTTGCATTTTATTTATTTGCAAACTTATTGTGATGTTTTTTTTATCAATACTTCAAACTCCTAGATTGAAATGATATTTTTCTCATTCCTTTCATGGTATCAGAGCCAAGAAGGTTTGCATCCATCTGTTGATAAGTTGTTATTCAGTTTGAAGACATTGTGTGGTTAGTTTTGAGAAATACATTTTTGGGCAAAACTACATTTTTTAACCAAAACATAATATGTTATGATCAACTTATATTTACTCATAAATAATTTTAGGAAAATATTTCTAGGTTATGATCTCCTCTCCCACATCTTTCCATAACATCTTACGGTTTCAAATTTTGATGAGTATTAATAAAGTTATGTTCATTTTAATCTAGTGTTCTAGGCATTTTTCCTTAGCTTTGGTGATCTAGTGCATTTATTCCTTGTGCATTTCTTCCATATTGCATGGTATCTTTCTTTTATGGACTAGATTTAGAGAGCTATTGAATCTTTGGAGATCTAGTGCATTAAAATTTTGGAAGAGAGGCATAAATTTTCAAGACTTTTTAAAGTTTTTATTGTTTTTGAAGATTTTGTTGCTTTTGAGGTAGTAGAAGAGAACAACTCAAAGGCATCATATTTTGGTGATTTGTCATCATTTGATATCTTGAGTAAGGAATTTGGATCTGTATTTTCTTTAGATCTAAGCTTAGCATGTCTCTCTTATTCTAAAATATGTTGCATAGTTACGTCTTCTTTTCCAAGTTTGGCACTTTGAAGCAAGGCATTAAAATGTGGCATTTCAAATTTGGTAGAGAGGCAATAGAATTTTAAGTTTTGTATTGGTTTGAAGATATAAAAAGATTAGGAGTACTGGCTCTAAGGAACTTTGACCTGTGGTGTTGGAACATCTTCCGATCTACTAAGCAAATCACAACATTGGCATTGAGTTTTCAAGATATGGCATTTTCACTTTGGCATCCTATTTAGATCTACAAATAAAACACATACTATTGATTTCTCTTTTTCTACCTTCTTTTATGCTATGTTGACTTTTAGGGAGGAGGCATATAGGAAGTAAGTGGACTTTTTTGAATAGCAGAGATCAAAGATCTAATCTAGGTATCCTTTTGTGGAGCTTGGCATTTTTGAGGATACTATGTTGAAAGACCAAATCTGCATTGTTACCTATAAGTGTCCAATTTGCTAGTTGAAGCATCCTTTTCTACATTGGTGCCTTCTTTTATTTCAAGATTTAATCAAATTTGAAGAAACAAACTTGGCATTGGAGTTTCTATGCTTTGACTAACTTTGGATCTTTTATTTTACATCTTCTTGGAAGGATTTGGAGCAAAGACAATAGTATTTTTTCCATTTTCTCTCATAAAAACAACATTTCCATTCAATTTTTTGCTTTTACAAATTGAGTTTTTGCCTCAAGAAGAAGCATAGTTTACTTCTGTAATTATAGTGTTAACCAGTAGGATCATTTTTCACATTGGTTAGCATTTCTAAGTCTATGGTTCAATTATGGTTTTAATGATTGGTTGGATGACTATATTATTTATTTATTTGGTCACAAATTTTAGTTTGTAATGTTTTTTTAATGTATTGACCCATTTTATGAGAAATCATAACACTAATAACTTTTGAACTGTAACTCAAATTTGAGTTCTATTTTTTTCAAAAGTGTATGGTTTTTTATTCTCTATCCATTGATGTCATTAAATTACAAAGAAGAACTATTTTATAAAGCGCCAAATTTGGGAGGGGTCTTGTAATATAAATTATGGGTAGGGGCTTACACTTTTTTTGGGGTGTTCATTAATTTTGATGGGAGACATTAAATTGTCATGAGGAGGATTTTGTTTAGAGAGGGTTTTTTTTTTTCTAGACTTTCTCCTTATTTTTTGACAATGGATTCCTATTTATTTGAGCCTCTTAACATATCCAACTACATTATTTGGAAGATCAAAATGTGGATACACTTACATCAAAAAGGTGTGTCGAGTGTTATGCTTGGTGACATTCCCCACTTTACAAAAAAGGAAGTTCTTGATTGTATTGCATTCATGCAATATGAGGCTATTTATTTGATTCACCTCCATGTTTCAAATAGTTTGAAATGTTGTGTCACATGTGCCACATCCTCAAAGGAAGCTTTGGATGATATTTTAGCCTTATTTGAGAAGGATATTAAGTCTTCTAGGTCTTTTTTACTCTCTTTTACTGCACTTCTTTCTCCTCCTATTAGAGAGGATTTATCTTTTAATGATGTTGTTCAAGATTTGAGTCTTGACAATGACATGGGTGAGGCACTATTGACACTTCATGTTTCTCCTCTTGTCAGTGATATTTTTTCTTCTGATGATGTATTCTTTCCTCCTACTAAAGTTTCTTGTGATGACACATTCCTAATGGACATTGCTCTCTTATTTTTGTCAAGCCACCTGTATGGGATAAATTCCTACTAGACTTGAGATATCTATTTACATAACTTACTTTTGTTCCTATGTAAGATTTTGAGCTACCACATATTATCACTTTGGAGGACTCTAATGGTTCTAGTGAGAGTACACTTGTTGATCATTATGATCCACTTCCCAAAGACATTCTTTCAGCAAATGTTCCATATCTTTCTTTTGATCAGTCCACTTCTATGGAATTACATCTAGTTCATGTGCATGATCTTGCTAGACCTATGCCATACTTTAGATTTGGGCATGATTCAGAGATATTTGTACTACTACTTCCATCTTCTATTGTGGAATGGGAAAACTTCTAGTACACCATTTATGTTCTTCTTTTGGAAAAAAGAAGAAATGTTGTTCGATGTGGATGGATATTCTACAACATTATAATCAAGGATCTCAATATCGACATTGGTCATCTTGCAATCTTGACTTGGAATATTGATAGCTTCAATATCAATGGCAGTTATCCTTGGGGGGCTTCTATATAAAGTCCTTACTTCCTTCTTTTACATCATTTTGGGGGGAGTTTTGTTCTTACAAGTTTTCTTCCTTTCTCAATTTCATGGATATATTATACATGAGTATCTTATCAGGCCTAGTTGTTGGGGCTCATACCATGGATATGCCACTATATTTTTTTTACTATTTTTAGCCCCTAGCTTCACTTGAGGGGGGTGTTAGAGTATGTTGTTTCTCATGCTTCCTAGGTTTTAACTAGATTGTTTATCTTTTCATAGTTTTGTCTTATGTGTAGAATTATCCCACATTTCTTAGTTAGGTTTGATTCTACTTTTGTCTTGCCTACTTAAGCAAGGGCTCTCCATTGTATTAAACATGCTTTTTTGAATATTAGATTGTTTGCCTTGTCTTTGCATTTAAATTGTTTGAAAGCTTATCATAGTATTTTTTATATCGATGCTTCAGACTCCTGGCTTAGAATGATATTATTTTCATTCCTTTCATTCATAGTCTTGCAACAACAATGGTGTCTGGCACTTAGCCTTTATATTACCAACCAATTATTTATACTTGACTAGAACACAAAGTCAGCTTTCCCATTGGTGATGAAATCCAAGTGGGTCCACATGGGTAGAATTTCTTTGAGTGCTTAGTTTAATATTTTTATGGTTTGGTAGTGTGTGCAAGAGGAGTGTGACTAGAACAATGAATTAATCCTCCTAATTATATTAGGTGCAATATTTAGATAAGTAAATTGATAACTACAATTTATTTCAAGAATAAAACAATTTATTTTTTTATTTTCTTATTTTAATGAAAATAAAGAAAGGTTTTTTCTCAAGCATAATGCAAAACAAAGAACTATAATGAGAAAACAAGAACAATGAATCCCAAAAAGGGTCCCATCAGGCGTGCCAAAATGTTTAAATAGTCTATCATTCATTCTTTTTATGAAATTGACTACTAAAAACTCAATATAAATACAATGTGTAAAGTATACCTATGATTTAGAATGTTTTGCACCATTAATCCAATGATTGTAGGAGATTAGTTTTGGCTAGAAAGGACTACCTACACACATGACAAAACTTGGACAAGATTTTGTTAATAGGATAGAATAATGCGTTTACCGGTGCTAGAATCGCAATAGGAAGTAATGAACTTCCTAAAAATAATGTTATCCCACTTATTTAAGTAATTAAGAAAATAATAATGATAAAATAAATTAAAATATACATAAAATGATATAGATATGATATTGAAATATTTTGAACTAATCTACATCTATTTCATTAAGATGGGCAACATGTTCACACTAGTAAGTTTTGGTGGAATCTACGTCTTCTTGTATAAATTCTAATTGGTCATAGATAATGTCTATACTAGGTGATACATAATAGCACAAAGCCATTACTCAAAGACAATATCACTTTGTTCAAAAAAGAGAGGTTGAAGAATGATTGGTAAATCATGAATGTTAATGACTTCATATGAGGCTCTAAGAAGTGTCATCTATAGATAGAGTACATGGTTCAGGGACTAGAGAATCATAATAAATCATATGTCCTAACAAAACCAATCTCAAATTAAAAATAGAAATGATTATATAGGGATCGATGTCAATTCCATAGGATCGATGTTGATTCTAAAAAAGTAATACTTTGGAAATAAGAAGCTAAAGGATGCTTTAGAGAGGTCTAAGATAATCTAGGGGTGAAAAGGATGTTGAACAGAGATATGGAACATAATAGAGAGATATAAATTTATATAAATAATGAAATAAACATACATTGAAATCATTCTAAACCTATGATAATCTTAAGATTAATACATTGATCTTTGGCCTCTTGATGAATGTTGAGGATCTAATGCTACAATGTTTCTTGCCAATAGGGAGATGAATAATTGTCTTCAAATCATCTAATAGAATTATTTCAAACTTTGGGATAAAATTCATGGTCCTTTTCTAAAGGTAAGGATAGGCATAAATCAACGTCGATCTGGTCATAGGGATCATTGTCGATTTTGATCATTTTCATCAAAATTTTGTTCTAATATGTTTCAACCATGGAATAAACTAAGCACTAAATTGTTACACAAGTTTTTTATATGAGGGAGGTTATTTCAGAGATTAAACTATTTTTATTTTATTTATTTTTTGTGGAATTCACTAGATTTAGTAGTTGGGAAGATAAAATGGTAATTAGTGAAAATTAATTACCTAGGTTAAAATGTTAATTAGTGAAAACTAATTAATTAGGGTACATTGAGGATGGGATGAGTAGATAGGAAGGTGCCTAAGACATATATTATCACAAATATCTATTATGCAAAATCTTAGTGCCTACAAAATGTTTTTATATTTTCTTGAATATTTGAATTTTTTTTTAATTTTTTAAACTTTTAGAAGGATAAAAAAAGAAGATATGTACAATGAAAAGTGTTACTATAATCCAAGGATATCATCATGGGGATGCCTGTAGGAAGTTTGTGTATCATGTGTGTCATATTCATATGCTTCATAATCAGTATCATTATGATCATAACATTTATCTATATTATTAAGACCTTAATCATCAATGTAATCATTATCATAGGAGATATGTAACTTCTTAGGCTGTTCTTAAACTTTTGATATGTAATTTTGAGCATCTGTGTATGAAAAACCAATTGCACCAGAGATTGGATTTTCCTTCTTGAAAGTTTGTTTTTCTTAAGTATCTTCATCATTGTCAAAATGTTGCATCTCATTATGGCTAGAGAAGAGTCATGTATATTTGCTTGAATGCTAGGAAAATATGTAATTAGTGACTTTACTTATTTATTTAAAGATGAAAGCATATATTTTATAGTACTACCCTTCATTTTTATTCCTATATGCATGAAATAGATATGATTTTTGGATCCTTAGAAACCATAGTTGTATCATTTTATTTTTTATGCGTTTATTAATTTAAAAAAAGCCTTTGTAATTTATATGATTCCCATGAATTCTATGATATGTATAATAATATTTTGATCTTCTAAGAGGATGTAAAAAAATGTAATTTGATCACTTTTTGAATCATTTCTCTTAGAATTTCACTCAAACTCTTAGTAGTATTTTGTTCACTTTTTGAATTGTTGGTTGTAGATGAGTTCATTTTTATCTATTTATTTTGATATGAAACCTTGTTGGGTATAACATTTATAGATGAAGATGTAAACACATGATTAACACTAGCATATATTAGATTCTCTAAGTATGTACTTTGATTTTTCAATGATGTGATCTTTAAACTAAAATTATGTTAGAACTCTTCTATTAATTTGTTCATAATGATGATTTAATATTTGCGGGCTTCATACGCATAACCCTTAGTAAATTTAGATTGAATATGCATAAACACACCATGTAAGGGAGAATTTAGAGGTAGAGGGGTTTGAGGAAGGAAATATAGATTACCTTCATTTGAAATCATAGGATGGAACACCTTACCCCTTAAAGTAGTTATAGCATGGATCTAATTAGAGGGATGTGATCTATCACCCTTAATAGGGTTAAGAGGAGGAATATGCTATTTTGTTTATCAATTTTAGATGTTACAAATAATAATATGAGAATATGAAAATGAATACATACAAATGCTAGTAAATGTGCCAACATGATAGGAAAATTCAGAACTGAATAATTTTTACAATCTAAAACCTTAGGGTAAGCTGGGATTTACATGAGAAGACACAAAGGTTGGGTTAACCAAATGTTTAACCCTTTTTGGAATGAAGGGTTGGAGAAAATGTGATATTCAATAGTGAAGTAAATTATTCCTAAAGTAGGATAATTAAATAATTTAGTTTATGGTATTCAATTTCGGTGTTGAATTACATGAAAAAAATTAATGTATAAATTACAATGTCAAACGAATTGTTTTATTGTGTAATAATGAGTAAGAAACAATACCTAGATTATAAAATTATTTCTAGATATATCTAATATTTACATGTATGAAAATAGGTTGTTGGTTGCTTAGGAAGTAGTCTTTAGATTCTATAAATATTCTTTTTTATTGCCTGGACACTTACATTGACCTATGGACACTTGTACCAATGCTACTATTTGAATCTTAACCCAATTTTCATATAAGAAATGTTCATTGTATCAATATGTGACCACTTATATCTTTGTGGGTTGTTTATTCCCTTTCATCTAATGTATTATGAATTTATACATAGGCTCTATATCATTATCTATAACTCAAACCCTAGTTCTCCACCTTAGGTTAAGTTAACTTGCCAAAATGGGCTAGTGGGATCATGGTTTCAAACTGACCTCAAATACCTTTATGCAAATGAACATTGCCTACATAGCCACTACTCCAAAGAGGGCCTCAAACATATGTATTTCTCCCATATGTATTGGTATGTGTGTAAATAATAAAGTATAATGTTATATATGAGTGCATGAAATGATGTATCTTGTAACTTAATAAATACAACTTATGGGTTGTTATTTGAATGCTTCAAACTTGTATTATTACTACTCCTATGATGGATATGCAAATAGGGGTGAATATGGTAAAATATATTAGTTGTGTGCTTTTAAATTTGGTAGTATGTTTAAGCTTGGGAGGTGATTTCTTGATATCCAAATAAATTGTCTTTGGCTTGTATTTATACTATTTATTTTGAAATGATCATCATGGACGAATTAATGAAATTCTTAACCGGACCTATATAGATCAAAATATTTACAAATTTGAGTGTTTTTAGGGAAAGGATAGTTGCATTAGAGTAGAGACAATAACATCAATGATCTTTATCCTATATTGAATACAGTTGTATAGGATAGAGGAATGTTTTTGAGGTTATGTAACTTTCAGTGAAGGATTTATATCAAGTTTTTGGCATTCGATGGTTACAGGTGATCTAGACAATCAAAGTAATTAAATGTAGACTAAGAAATAAGTAATTAGACCCAGTGAAGTGGTGAATGCAAGCCTTCTAGATGCAAGGAAGGTCAAATTAAAAACTAGAACTTTTAGAGATATTTGCCAAGTTTACATGACTAGTTTAACATATAAATCCAAATTTAAGCATCTACAACATGGAATGTACTAAAAATTACTATCCCAATTGTAAAAACATGGGATTTATATCAAGTTTTAGGCATTTAGTGGTTACAGATGATCTAGACAATCAGATTAATTAAATTTAGACTAATAAATAAATAATTAGACCTAGTGAAGTAGTGAATGCAAGCCTTCTAACTACAAGAAAGGTCTAATTAAAAAATAGATATTTTAGAAATATTTCTCAAGTGTACAAGACTAGTTTAACATATAAATCCATATTTAAGCATCTATGACATGAAGTGTACTTCAAATTACTATCTAATTTGTAAAAAAACATGGGATATACCTCCAAAATATTTGATTTTTTTGGTCTTATGGTATTTATACCATTAATTACTTAACCAAATACTATCTACATGCCTCTAAAGGTGGGCTTGAGATCAAATATTCATGGCACTCAAAATTATCAAAAATTTATATCTAATTTTTACTTTCTTCTTCAATGATGTGTAGCTCATTATGCTCATGATTTGTCTCATGTTCTTAAAAGTGGGATAGAAATGTATTTTAATTTCAATCTTCCAATAATTCTTTTCCTTAGGCTAAATTATCATGCTCCTATTCATTTTACATTTACTCCATGCCCTACAAGTTTTGAAGTGGGAGAAATTGTTTTTTATTGATTTGTACCACTCCATAAAAATATTTCAAATATTACACTCTCTTGGGATCATTAACAATTAAGAAATTGATTTTATTTGAAAATTGAGATAAATAGGAAAACTCTTTTCTTACCATATCATCATTTGAAATAATTCAATTAGCCCTTATTTCAGGTTGCTCAATGATCATATTCTTATTTATTATTCTCTTTTCCACCAATAATTCATACTATCAATTTTCATGATCATAAATCAAACTTTCGGTAGTGATATCAAAGCCCAAATCTAAAAAACATGGGTTGTGTTCCATCATTTCTAGGATTCAATTCAACATAGTCACCAATATTATTTTAAAATAGGAAGATTCCATTCAAATTTTGGAAATCAAAGGCACCATTTGATCCCCAGTGAACTCTCCAAAAACTATTGGAATATTTTTACATTGTTTATGTTATATTTGGTTTTATAACTCACCTAATGGAAAGTGAAAAAAAATTGAAAACAAATGCATAAATCACCATGAGGATGGTGATTTTCCTCTATCTTTGAAAGGGGTAACTCCCTTGTAGGATAATGATTTTTTGGGGTTTTGTGTATTTTTAACTAAAAAGCACAAAAATGAAATAAAATTGGGAAATGGTGGAAGCCAAAAATGGGATAAGAATGGAAGATTATGGAGATAAAGATGAGAAACCCATGATGGAATGAATGTAGATAACCACTAGAATAACTTAGAATTAAATGAAATTGATGGAAATTTTTCTTCTCACACAAAAATGGAAATATGAATAGTATAGGTAATGGACATAAATTCTCTCTTGGGAGTATGAAGTCTCCTCAAAATTTGGATTGGGTACATTTTATTTAGTTTCTATACATGGGATTTACAACACAAAGTCTAGAAACACTGAGAGTTACACACAACCAAGAAAAGTACAAAATTTTAATGGATTCTTTATTTGTGAATAGAAATAAATAATTAACAAATAAAGAATATGAAAACCCACGAATCTAAAGATTAAAATATCTGAATAATTAAAGGAAATATGAAAAAAAAAATTGCACTTGTGCTTGCACATTCAAAATATATAATTAATTTAAAAAATAATTAATTTTCTCAATGAATTCAAAACATAGTTATTCCATGGTGTTCTTTTATGAATTTAATTAAAATTAATTAATTATAAAAAGAATCAATAATTTAATTAAGTCAATTAGTTTTGGCTCAATCTTACAAATGTCATATTTAAATTTCATTCCATGTGAAATTGTATATAATGTTTCCTTGTCCAGTGGGTTATGGAGTCAAATATTATATTAAAAAAAATTAAATAATGAAAATTCTTCAAATGGGTAATTAAATTTTTGGATGTTAAATTTTTAGTACAATACCAATGCATATCATATTTATCATTATATATTTACCAAATCAATTAATATCCATGCATTAACATCAGTGAAATCCATGCAAAAACATTATCTCTTTCATTAGTTGATTGTTTGTAAATTAAATGTATTTATTATTATTTTGTCATTACTTTGAATCTTGTTTTGCTGGTAGTTTTTTTTTAATATCTATTTTTGTGTGATATAAGCATGATGATGATGCCTTCATCATCGTGTGTATATTTTAATAGGTGTAAATGAAATTATAATGAATTTTTGGTTACTTACAAGTTTTATGATAATTATTTTCTTTAGCACAGGCTAAGAGTATGTTTTTAAAAATGAAATTATTAGTTTTCCATTACATTTGGTGAAATTATGACATTTTTTAGTAGGTTGAAGAAATTTTAGGAAAATGGGTTACTTATTTTCATTTAGTATTCCTCAAACTCTTTAAAATACTATAAAAAATCTATTATGTTGTGTAGGTTTGATGGCATAAAGGGGAAGATCAAAGGAAGGTAGGTAACATGCGTGATTGTTTGCATTGTGTAATTATGTACATTTCTTGAAAAAATACATATATTTTAATTTTAAATATTATCATATTCAAGAATAGGATTGCCATGATAGTGTCACATAGAACTGATGAAAATAATGTGAAAGTCATCTCCAATGATTGTAAGGACTTTTTTAGTAGCAACTTTGAAAGCCAAAAACATTCCATAGATTTCTATTTTGTAGTGAGCTCTAAGATATTCATATATTTCTCATATGCTTCACACTCACTTAGAAATGTCTCTATATATTTTGCAATTAGGAAAAAAATGGTTAATGGGGTCAGATGAAGATAACATTTTGTTATAAGTCAAGTCATAAAATCATATATCGCTTTCATTGTAACATTACTATTACCTTGGAAACCATCTATTCCTTCCATACTATTATCTTCATGCTGACCTCTATCATATATCAATAAATTTCTTCCTATAATGATTTCTAAAAACCCAGATCCAAGCCTCTGAAAAACATTTTTTTGAAAAAACATTAAGCTTTAACATGAATTATGTCAACCAAATTTAATTCAAATTGAATAAGCTCTAATGCAAATGCATCAACTTTCCACTTTTTCAATTCTCAAAATTAACAATTCTAATTTTGTAAAAGTTAACAAATTTAATGTAAAAAATTAATATGCACTTATTAATGCAAATTTGTGTGATGCATATTACATCGATAAAATCATCACCCAAACTCTGCCAATCCACCTAATGATATTAGTTGTGTTGCTTCATCATGGATAAATTAAAGTGAATCATAAAAACTTTTGTGTGAGACAACGAAAAAAATTATAGATCAAAATGCCATGGTTTAAATGTAAATCCTAATGCAAAATCATGGAAATTTACTAATGATTAACTTGAGTCTCTGTAGATAATGAAGGAATTTTTTCATTGGTTGCTTATTTACAAATTTGTTTCCTTTCTTTTATCAAGGATTTTATCTAACTCTACATAATTAATTAGAAATTTAACCTTGACTAGGCTTAAGATATCGCTCTATATTATAGAATGTTGAAATAAAGGTAATGTTTTGAAGTCATCTACAATAAAAATATATATTTGGTATGAAATATTATTTTATATTATTGAATGTTAAATTCTTATGGTTACTGCAAGACCTTGACATCTCTCCTCCTTTCTCTTTCCATCAATATACAAAAAATGCAAGACAAAGCATATGTTTAAATTAGAAAGAAAAAAGAGGAAATACTACATTACATGTCATAGTTCCCTTCCATGTAACTACTTCTCTCTTTGTTATGTACTTCTAAAATTTCCTTCATTTCATCTCTTTCTACATGGCTTCTTTTGCTCCTCTAATTTTCTAATTCCTTTGACTTAAAATTTATTTCCCTTGCTTTCCTTCCCATTTTCTCCTATGAATATGTCCCTAGACTTCTTGGCATCTTCATTACACCTTTTCAATGAAATTACCAATTATATATACATGGACCTTCTCAAATAAGTTATATGATTTTGAAGGTTCAGGATTTGTATATTCACATTTAAAATGTAAAATTAAATTTATTATCTTATAAACATAAACCATAACATGTTCTCATACTATCAAGCACAATAATTTTCAACATATACCACCTTAGATTTGGGACATTGAACTTCTGAACATTCACCATATCCCATGAGAAACTAACACTTTCCAAGAAAAAATAATTTTTACCAAAAAATAAAAGTAAAAAATAACAGCATAATTAGGAGTTGCCAAGATTTTACAAAAGTAGGTTTTCATCAACAACAAATTTCTCAACCCTAAACACCATAGTTATGTACGAATCATCATTCCCATTAGGAAGCTTGCCCAAAACCCTAACAATTTTTAGGTGTAGATTTTTTAAGGTATTTTGATAGAACTGCCACTGGGACTAAGCAACACTTGAATGGCTACAAGATTGGTGTAAAATTGTGACACTAACCCACACCAAGATGCAATGACACCATAATATAATATTATATTATGAAACACATATTACATGCAACCTCAATGTTTCTCCTTTATTTTACTTGTGTGTATTGCTCATGAAATAGCCTTGCATATATAGGTGATTACAACCAAGATGCAAAGTATCCTAATAAATGTGGGATAAAACCATAGCTAGAATATTAAGAAATAGTGGTACACCTGAACTACCATGGTAATTTTAGAACCATGAAAATGGATACCCATGAGTAATTATGAATCTTGACAGATGCTAGGGATATCAGATGTTACTCAAAACATGGAGATAGTCATACTATTGAGGATGGTGTCAAAAATATAGAAGATTACACCAAAGAAGGCCAAAAAATGATGAAACATACTACAATCCTCATATGGGTTCTAGAAAAAAAAGGGCTTGATAAGAGACCTATGTATAATAGAGGAAGACAAACTCATTATTATGCTAAAAACATGAAATCACACATGCACAAAAAAGGTTCTTATTTTTAGAAATAAATGGAATCTCTCCTAGAAAATACAAGGAGGTGCAAAACAAGGAGCCTCAAATGTCTCAATGGCATGAGTGTAGGTGGAATTTTAAACTAACCAGCATCGATGCATGAAGGCAAAGAAACTTGAAAACCAAAAAAGGTCATTCACGAGTGGCCCAAAATCCACTACTTGAACACATGTTCAAAAATGTAGTAGGATTCTTGCTAAATAATAGCCATGTGAAAAGAGACAAAAAGTATTTTTCCTCGATAGTGTCCTAGCAACAAGGCCATTTTAGGTACCCTTTACAAGATGAGGAAATATAATGAATTTTAAATACTAAAGGATAATGAGAGAGAAAAAACTTGCATAAAGTTCATTGTGGGGGGCATGAGCACTAGCCATGCTAAATCTACCTGTCGGTCTTCAAACACGATATCCAGAATAGGTGTGAATGTGCCCAAGCCACATGAATAAATTATCCACTAAAATGTGAAAATGGAGTGACAAATCACACACATGCATGAATATAGAAAAATTTATAAACCCTCCATGGCACTTTATAAATTAGTTCAAGGATAAATACATTTGAACAACCCACCCAATATGAATTACAATTTGTAAAATAATCCATTAAGATAAAAACTATAATATGATACAAGATAAGAATAAATATATGTTTCATCTATGAATATCACATAAAAACATGCATTTTCAAAAAATACAACATGCAAATCAGAGTTACTAAACAAAAGTTATGGCCTCTTAAAGGTCCAATATACATGAACTGGTTAGCTAAACTGGTGAGAAACTAAAAAATATGTAAATATGGGTTATAAAAATGTAAAAAATATCCTTACCATTACATATATCTTGAAAAAATATCCAAATTTAAAAATAAAATCACCTTCCCAGGCTTCATGGATCAAAAGTTATGAGCCTTGGAAGAAAAGATCTCCAAAGATGGCTCATAGTGGTGAAGGACAAGCCCTTAGGGGCTAAAAATGCCTAGTAAGTGGTCATATGGCATAAATAAAGGCTAAACATTATTTTTTAAAACCAAAACAACATTGATAGTCAATGTTATGACCTGTACGTCATCAATGCTTTAATCCAAGTGCTTTAACCATAAGTGCAAGCATGCAGCTTATTAACACAAGTGAACAAACTGATATTTATTATCATAAAATACACTAATTTAAAGGCTGAGCTGAGTGGTGGATTTTTTGGTGGTGTGATGGTGGTTATTATACTAGAAGTATTGGATTTATTTGGTTCTCCACCCAAAAAATTGACCCTACACCAAATGAAGACTTCCAAATTTCCCTCTACCTTCAAACTTTCACCACGAGTGCCTCGGTGCTCCAATTTCAAAAAATGAATACTCTTCAAAAAGATCTCAATGATAATAATATGGTGATATAATATTTTATCCATTATTATGCAAAAAAGTTTCATAAAAACCATAATTTTCTCTATTGTTCCTCATTTAACCTGCAAAATATAAACTTAAAAAAATCATAGGAAATCATCAGAAGATCAAAAAAAATTGATTTTTTTTAAAATTCATATTTTTTTGAGTAAAATTCATAAAAAATATAGGATTGGTTTTGTAAATTCTATATTTTTTATAGAAAAAAAAAACCAAAAAATGACTTTAAAAGATGTTTAAGAATGGTGGGATTATGCCATACATAGCTCTAATACCATGATAGAACTACCACTAGGACTAGACAATGCCTAAGTTGCCATAGAATTGGTGTAAAATTAAGACACTTACCCACACTAAGATGTAATAACACCATAATGATAATAATACATTATGAAACACATATTACATGTAACCTCAATTTTGTAATGTTTCTCCTTTGTCTTACTTGTGTGTATTAGTCATAGAAAATCCTTGAATATATAGGTGATTACAACCAAGATGCAAAGCATCCTACACAATATGGGATAAAACCACAAATAGAATAGTAAGGAATAGTGGCACATGAGTCATCAAGCACTCATGTGTGCACACACTAACTACTAGTGGTTTAACCTAACCTAAGTTAACAAAAGAGTAAATAAAACTAACATATTCCCCATTTTAGAAAATTTAATGATAAGCTCATTTACCATTGTATTTAGGTGAATATAATTTTTTATCACTTGAAAAAGGATATTCCCTTTGATGCTATCAGAATTATTCTCTTAAATATTAATAATGACCACATATCATCTATGTTCCATCATCTATTCTTTTTTATAGGTTTGGTCTCACCCAAAATGGATTTAAAAAACACCGATGAAGTAAAAGATGAGGGATTAAATAAGAACATAGTATTCAACAATACAAAATGAAGGTATTTTATGATATTCAGAGTGCAATTTATTTGGCCAAGAATCTAGCTTATCATATTAGGATAAATCATATTGTGATAAAGTACCATATTTTCATACAAGTGATTGATGAAGTAAAAGTAACACTTGAAAAGGTTCACATAAAGGAAAATAGTGTTGATATGTTCACAAAATCAATTTTTTTAGTGAATTTTAAATGGTGTTTGTCTTCTCTTATCTTGAATAAAAGGTGATGAATTGGTTGGCAAGCTATCAGTCAAAAATTATTGTCATGGTGGAGATTGTTAGATATATGACAACAAAGTTAAAATTTTCATCCTTTTATGGTGCAGTCTATAGCCCATCCTTGACAAAGGGATGTGTGTGTGTGTGTGTGCGGGTGGGTGGGGCGGGTGGGGGGGGCAGGGGTGGCAATGCCCCCCACCCCCCTCTCCCAACTATTATCGCATGGGGGTACAAGGCAAAAAATTCAAGGATTCAAACCCCTATTTATAGGAAGACAAATTCCATCAGATTCTATTTTTAAAAGGAAATTCTTAGTAGCACTTTCCACTCTATTTTTAAGAGGAAGAATCCTAACACTACTTTGCCAATTATACATATTTATCTTTATGGAGCTTTCATGTAATCTACACAATGAATTCTCATAATCTATTCATTTTGGAATTACTAAAGATTGATATCTTGCACTGTGGATGTTTCCTTAGCTTGTTAAGGTTTTACTACATAAATTATGTGTTTTGTCACATGTGGGTTATTTTATCTATTTAATTATCTCTATTGCTTTATTCTATTATTTTTATATTACTAAAGAGTGTGTGGTTTCCTAATAAGTGGTATTAGAGTGAGGTTACTATTATTTTACAAAAATTGTGTTCTGGATTTGGTGTTATTTTTTATCATCAGAGGGTGAAAGTTATGAATGCAAAGTTTGAGGTAGATACGTTTAATAGTAAGAACAAATTTGAGTTGTGTAAACTCAAAGCACATGATGTGGTGATGCAATAGGGGCTATGCAAAGCCCTGGACATAAATGCAAATAAACCTATCATGATGATTGATGATGATTGGGAAGAAGTGGATACAAAAGCTCTTAGTGCAATATGATTGTGTTTAGCAAATGAGGTCCTTTTCAACATAGCTAGATAAAATACTATGACAAGATTATGGACCAAATTATAAGGCTCGTACATCAAAAAATATGTAACAAATCATATTTACTTGAAGAGGCACTTGTATACATTGTGAATGAAAGAAGGTATGAAAATTTTTAATCATTTAAATATTTTCAATACTTTGTTATGCTATTTGAATAGTATTGGTATGAAAGTGGATGATGAAGATAAGGTATTCACCTTATGTACTTTTCCATATTCTTGGGATCATATACTAACTTCGATTAGCTTTAATATTATTTATGAAATTGACTATGTTTTTGTTATGGTAGCATTGTTGGTTGAGGAGATAAGGAGAAAGTCTAGAGACTTCTATGCTTGAAGTTATGGTTGTTATAGGAAGACCTAGAAAAAGAGGAGGAAAATCTAGAGGCATATCTGGATCTAATTCAAAATCCAAGAAGAGTAACGCAAAGTGTTGACACTATGATAAATTAGGACATCTTAAGAAGGATTTTTGGAAGAGGAAAGAAGGTGAAAATAAGTAAGAATCCACCAAGGAAGCAAATTAGGTAGAAATAAGTGAAGGTATGAGTGATAAATTTTTATGTGTTTATAATATTTCCTCTTATCATCATGAATGGTTATTAGATTCAGGTGCTAGGCATCACATGTGTTTGCATAGGAGCTAGTTTCATTCTTACCAAACCCTTGGTAGAAGTTTTGTTCTTTCGGGAAATAATATTTCTTGTAAGACTGAAGGGATTGTTAGTATTAAGATAAAAATGTTTGATGGTATAGTAAGGACTCTAACAGAAGAAAGACATGTACCATAACTTAAACAAAATTTTATTTCTTTGAGTTAATAAGATTCCTTTGGTTATAAGTTCACAAGTCAAGGTGAAGCTCTTAAGGTGTTTAAGGGTGCCTTAGTTGTAATGAAGGATTTAAAATTTGGGAACCTGTACATATTGAAAATGAGTGCAGATATGAGTCAAGTAGTTGTGGTATCTTAAATAGTAAAAGATATTGCTCATCTATGGCATCTATGTTTAGGTCACATGAGCAAGAAGGGTCAAAGGTACTAAAAATGTGAGTTACTTCCTAGTTTAAAATATTTAGATTTGGATTTTTACAAGCACTCTATTTTCATGAAACAGTGTAGATGAAAGTTTAGTGTAAGAAGTCATCAAAGTAAAAGTATTATTGACTATATTCATTATGTTTTGTGGGTTCTATCCCCAATATCATATAGAGGATCATTTTACTTTTTTATGTTTATAGATGATTACTATAGAAAATCATGGGTCTATTGTTTAAAAAGAAAGTCTGATGTTTTCAATGTATTTAAGCAGTTTAGGGCATTGGTTGAGAAGAAAACTAGCAAGTCAATCAAATGTTTAAGAATAGATAATGGAGGTGAGTTTACATCCTTGGAGTTTCAAAACTATTTCAAGGAAGTTGGGATTGAAAGGCATAAAACCACTAGCTACACACCAAAATAAAATAAGGTTTCTGTATGCATGAATAGGACTCTTCTAGAGAGAGAAAAGAGCATGCTCAACCATGCAAATTTGGATAAATGTTTATGAGAAGAAGAAGTTTGTACAACCTACTATCTGATAAATCATTAACCATCAATTGAAATAGATGGTAAGATTCTTGAAGAGGTATGGACAAGCCATCCATGTGATTATTTAATTTTTAACTTTTTTGTTGTAATGTTTATGCTCTTACTAATAAGAATCAATGTTCAAAGTTAGATCCAAGATCCAAGAATTAAATATTTGTTGGGTATGGTAAAGGAGATGGTGTTAATGGATACAAAGTGTGAGATCCCACTACCCATGAGATCATCATTAGAAAATATGTACAATTTGATGAATCACCTTTTCTAAAATTAGATGTAGAAATGAAATAAAAATACGAACCAAAACATCAATATGTCAAGGTTGAAATCTAACCATCTTTAGATTCTAAAAATGAGTATATTCAACCATTTTTTATGGTGAAGATGTTTAATATTTACAACAAATTGATTAAATTATTCAACAATCAAAATGAAGGTCTAAACATGAGGAAACACCTCCATAGTCAATATCAATATGTACACAATTCAGGCATCCTCCTAGTAAGTACAGTCCCAATATCTAATTTTTTTATTTTGAATGATGGGGAACCTAGTTCTTATTATTAAGAACTAGATGAGGAGGATAGTTCCAAATGGAAAAATTAAATGCAGGAGGAAATGGATGCCCTGGATAAGAAAAAGTCATGGGACCTAGTAGAACTTCCAAAATGCAAAAAACTGGTTTGTTTCAAATGGGTTTACAAATGAAAGATAGGTGTTGATGATAAAGTAGAAAGGTACATGGATAGATTGGGGGAAAAAGGATTTTAACTAAAATAAAGTATTTATTAACATGAAATATTTTCACCAATTTTTAAACTTATTTTAATTTGATTTGTTCTAGCATTAGTGGCTTTACATGATTTGGAGTTAGAGCAGTTAGATGTTAAAACAACATTCTTGCATGGATATTTAGAAGAGGACTTGTACATGGAATAACCCGAGGGTATTGTATAAGATATAAAAAAATGATTTTTTTTTCAAGCTTAGGAAATCATTGTATGGCCTAAAACAGTCACTCAGGAAATGGTACAAGAGGTTTGATTCCTTCATAGGGAGCCAAAATTTTGTTAAGAGTGAGTATGAACATTATGTTTACTTCAATTTTTGGACAATGAATTATTCATCATATTGACATTGCATGTTGATGATATGCTTGTAGCAATCAAAATCATGGCATAAATCAATAGTTTAAAGTCTCATATAGCTAGGATATTTGATATGAAGGATATATGAGCAGTAAAACAAATCTTAGGCACGGATATACATAGAGACAAGAAAAATGGCAAAAATTGGTTATCACAGCAAAGGTATTTTGGAAAGATACTAACTAGATTTAGTATGAAGTATTTGAAACCACTTAGTATCCCTTTTTCTTCACATTTCATGATTTATTCAAGTGTATGTCCTATTAGTGACGAAGTAAAGTAGTATATGTCTCATCTACCATATGATAGTGTAGTAGGAAGTTTAATGTATGTTATGGTATGTACAAGGCCAAACATTTCACATGTAGTTGGAGTTATTAGTAGATATATGCAACATCTAGGTAAATATCTTGGGGAAGATCAGAGTTGAATAGTAGAATAAACATAGAAGATATGTGTAGCATTTACATTGACTATAGAATAGGAATATGTACAACTAAATAGGCATTTGGATCTCCTCAAAATAAGGAATCCTATGTTATCTTAAAGCCTATAATAGTGACTCTTTTAGACTCATGTGACAATAATACATAAATACCTTATCATTCCCTTTCCTAGTGTGAAAATACATCAAAGAATCACACTAATGAACTATAGCATGCAGTCACGAGACTTGCACATGGAAATGATAGAAATTAAGACTATGAGAACTACATCTAACATGAATAGGGGCCCATCAACCTATTCGTGTGAATACATGTTTTATGAATTTGGACCCATCAACCAATTCATACAAAAACTTGAACCATTCAGTCACACCTCTTACATGCTTGCTACATCAAACATGTTTATTCACACTATTATCACAATAGAGAGATATAATGTTTTATTGTTTTCACACCACACATGTGAACAAGAATGTTATTTTATTCTTATTCAAACACACATACACTTACAAGATATATTCTTCATCACTTTTTGAGATGAATCTTCACCACTAGTGTAGGGATGATATTCATCCCAATCGGTTTCTTCATTAACAAAAGCTTTTTATTCTATTTTATCATATATGAGATCTTGAGCTCATTTCTTTTAGTAAATAATAAAATGTCTTGGATACTTATAGTAATGATAAATAATATTTTTCCTTGAATTCTTGTACTCATTACCTGATGAACTGGCCTTATTTTTTGCTATTGTTGCACTTTCATCTTCAATGTATTCACTTGTTATCTTTTCTTCAGCTAGAAGAGATGAAATCGTGTCTTCTAAGGTCTAAGATGGTATCTATCCAATACTAAAAATTACATTTTTATATATGGAAGATAAATTATTTAATAGGATTACTTTAGCATCTTCATCTTCTACTGTAGATTTGACTTATGTTAGTTTTCTAATGAGAGACCTTAGATTATTTATATGACTTGTCATAGAATTTCCATCACCCATTTTGAACCTAAATAATTGGAGTTTTAGTGAAAATTTTGCATTTACTAATTTTGCTCCAAACAGTTTATTTAGATTATCCCAAATTTTTGTGGATGTCTTTTCTAAGTCTACATAATGTAGCTCACAGTCCGAGAGGGAAAAACCACTAATGGATTTCGCTTTGTCATCCCTATTTTGCCATTCTAATAGCTTATTCTAATCTATAGGTGGTTTTTATTTTCCACTTACAATTCCACATAAATTCTTATTCATTAATTACATCTAGATTTCACCTTCCAAGTGTGAAAATTGAGACCAAAATACTTTTCCAGTGGAATGTCCATATTATGCACAAAATGATGACATATGAAGTTGATTTCTACTAATAATGCTTCATTTACAATAATTATTTTATGCAATTTTTGGTTTGGACTCTTTAGACATAAACAATGATAAAGACTTAGATTATAAATTTGACTATAATTGATAACAACAAACTTATGTTAATAAACTTAACACTAATGACTCTTGACTATTGACATTGACAATAAGATAAAAACTACAATTTCTAATCAAAATAACCCTATTGTGAAATATTTTTCATATTAATTTTGATACTTTATTAAAAATCCAATTACATATTGGATTTATAAAAATAAAACTAAACAAGATGACTCAAAAATAAAATAACTTAATTTTAAACAAAAGAAATAATTTGATACACACCAATAATATTGATCAAACGTACAAATGCAGAATTGGCAGAACCCATCAGTAGTAATTTTCCTTCTATTTTTGCCAATACATACTCTTCTCTTTGCCAACACATATTCTTATCTATAGAACCAAATTGACTTACATCCTTTGAGTGTCTCTTTTCAATAATTTACAGGTATAATCAAATGACAAGTTTGGTCAATGTTGACTGTTGAAACAATAGGTGATGTACTTAGATGGGCCATGGTCAATGTAGATCTATTGATAATAGACCAAATAAAAAATATGAGATGTATAGGAAAGATGTTATAAATAATATTGAAATTTAAGACACCAACATAATTATTTTAATTTATTTCTAACATGCCTCTCTATTCTAAATATGCCACCTTGACAGTGTAGCACTAGGCGATTTAGGACATAAATAACAATGAGCAGATCACATTGAGTAATTTGGACAAATTGAGTCCATGAATTCTTAGGTCAAACAAATGCCGATCTAGATATAAAATTTTTGGTAGTAGCCTTTGTAAATATATGAATATATCATGATCTATACGAAAGGATCATGATCTGCTAGATAGACCACTAAGTCAATGTTAGATATACAATTGCTCATGCAAGGATCAAAAGGAAACATATGCAAATATCTGGAATAGATTTGAACTGATGCATAGATCAAACTTTCATGGTGAATAATGTGGACAAAAAATTAAATCCATGAATCTGCAAGTCATGCCTTCCCACACATAGCAAGCTTTCTCAAGTTACTCCCATCATGATTTAAAGCTTGCTTTGATACCAAATATTGTGGAAGATCAAAGTTAAATAGTAGAATAAACATACAAGATATGTGAAGCATTTACATTGAATATAGAATAGGAATATGTACAACTAAATAGTAATTTGGATCTCCTCAAAATAAGGAATCATATGCTATCGTAAAGCCTATAATAGTGAGTCTATTACACTCATGTAATAATCATATGTAAATACCTTATCAAAATAGATATGGTGATTCTATTTGTGGATATATTGATTCTGATTTTGCAGGAGATATGAATAAAAGAAGATCAACATCTAGTTACTTTTATAAATTTGTAGGTGGACCTATTAGTTGGATGTTGAAGCTTCAAAAGATTGTTGTTGCATTAACTACTAAGGTAGAATATGTGGTTGTTTATCATGCTTGTTAGGAGGTAATTTGGCTAAAGGGCCTATTGAGTGAGTTTGGAAGTGACTAATACAAAATGAAGGTATTCTATGATATTCAAAGTGTAATTTATTTGGTCAAGAATCTAGTTTATCATATTAGGATAAAGCATATTATGGTTAAGTACCATCTTGTCAAAAAGGTGATTAATGAAGGAAAAGTATCACTTAAAAAGGTTCACATAGAGGAAAATAGTGTTGTTATGTTCATAAAAAAAAATTAGAGAATTTAAAATAGTGTTTGTTTTCTCTTGGCTTATAGAAAAGGTGATGAATTAGTTGGCAAGATATCAGGGAAAAATTATTGTCAAGGTGGAGATTGTTAGATATGTGACAATAAAGTTAAATTTTGGATCTTTTTACAATGTATTTTATATCCCATATTTAACAGGGGGTGTGGGAACATAATTCCCCCCCACCTCCCCCCCAACTATAATCTTAGGGGGGTCTAGGGGAAAAAATCAAGGATTCAAACCCTTGTTTCTAGGAAGACAAATTCCATCATATCCTATTTTTAGAAGGAAAGTCTTATTGGAATTTTTCCACTCTATATTTAAGAGGAATTATAATGGTAATTTTATAATTAGATGTATTTATCTTTGTTGATTTCACATGTAATATACACAATGAGTAATGGAATCTATTCATGTTTAAATTAATAAATCTTGATATCTTGCACCGTGGATGTTTCCTTAGCTTGCTAAGGTTTTACCACATAAATATTATGTTTTGTCTCATGCATGTAGGGTATTTTATATGTTTAATTATCTCTTTTATTGCATTTTATTATTTATCTATTTTTTTAGACTGTGGGGGTTTCCTAAAAAATCGTATCAGAGTGAGGTTCCTATTATTTTTTAACAATTGTGTTCTAAATTTGGTGTTGTTTTTTGTAACATTAGATGGAAAAATTTACGAATGCAAAGTTTTAGGTGGATAAGTTTAACAACAAGAACAACTTTGAGTTGTGGAAACTCAAATCACATGATGTGTTGGTGAAATAGGGGTCACACAAATCCCTGGATGAAAAAGAAAATAAACATGTGATGATGATTGATGATTACTACAAAGAGTTGGATACAAAAGATCTTAGTACAGTATGATTGTGTTTGGAAGATGAGGTTCATTTCACCATAGCTGGATAAAAGACTAATGTAGGCTTATGAACCATATTAGAAGGCCTAGACATGACAAAATATGTAATAAATTATATTTATTTAAAGACATAATTTTATACATTGAGAATGAAATAAGTTATGAAAATTGTTGCTCATTTAAATATTTTCAATACTCTGTTATGCAAGTTGACAAGTATTGGTGTGAAAGCGGATGATGAAGCTAAGGCAGTCACCTTGTTGTGTACTTTGTCAGGCTCTTGGGATCATATAGTAACTTTCATTATCTTCATTACTACTGATGAGATTGACTATGATTCTATTGTGGGAACATGATTGGTTGAGGAGATAAGGAGAAAATCTATTTTGGAGACTTTTATGCCTGAAGCTATGGTTGTTAGGGGAAGATCTAGAGAAAGAGGGAAAATCTCTAGATACATATCTATATCTAATTTAGAATCTAGGAAGAGTAAGGTAAAGTCTTGGCACTATGTAAAGTAAGACATCTTAATAATGATTGCTAGAAGAGGAAATAAGGTGAAAATAAGGAAGAATCCACCAAGGGAACAAATCAGATAGTAACAAGTGAAGGTATGAGTGATGAAGTTTTATCTATTTATAATGTTTCCTCTTATCATCATGAATGGTTATTGGATTCAAGTGTTACACATCACATGTATCCACATAAGATTTGGTTTTATTCTTACCAACACCTTGATGGAAGTTCTATTCTTTTAGGAAATAATGTTTCTTATAAGATTGAAATGATTGGTAGAATTAAGATTAAAAAAATGTTTGATAGTATAGTAAGGACTCTAACATAAGCAAGACATGTATCAAAACTTAAATAAAATTTATTTTATTTTAGTGAATAAGATTCATGTGGTTATAAGTTCATAGGTCAAGGTGGAGCTCTTAAGGTGTCTAAGGTTGCCTTAGTTGTAATGAAGACTTTAAAATTTAGGAACCTTTACATATTACATGGGATTATAGATATTAACCAAGCAGATGTGGTATCTAAAATAGAAAAATATCCTGCTCATCTATGGAATCTACATTTGAGCCACATGAGAAAGAAAAGGTTAAAGGTACTAAAAACCCATGAGTTACTTCTTGGTTTAAAATCTTTAAATTTGGTTTTTTACAAGCACTGTGTTTTTGATAAACAAAGTAGACATAAGTTTAGTGTAGGAAGTCATGTAAGTAAAGATATTCTTGACTATATTCATTTTGATGTGTGGGGTCCAACCCCTATAATTTCATATGGAGGATCATTTTATTTTGTTATGTTTATAGATGATTACTCCAAAAAAGTATTTGTCTACTATTTGAAAATAAATTCTAATATTTTTAGTGTATTTAAGTAGTTTAGAGCATTGGTTGAGAAGAAAACTAGTAGGTCAATCAAATGTTTAGGAATAGATAATGGAGGTGAGTTCACATCCTTCGAGTTTCATAACTATTGCAAGGAATATGGGATTTAAAGGCATAAAACCACCAGTTAGACACTGCAACAAAATAGGGTTATTAAACACATGAATAAGACTCTTCTAGAGAGAGCAAGGAACATGCTTAATAATGCAAATTTTCATAAATGCTTATGGCTAGAATTAGTTTTTAAAACCTTCTATTTGATAGATTTTTCACCATCAATTGTAATATTCCTTAAGAGATATGGGCAAGCCATCCATGTGATTATTTAAATTTGAAAATCAATGATTGTAATGTTTATGCTCTTACTAATAATAATCAATGTTCAAAGTTAGACCCAAGATCCAAGAATTACATCTTTGTTGGGTATGGTGAAGGAGATGGTATTAAGGGTTATAGAATGTGGGATCCTACTACCCACAAGGTCATCATTAGCAAAGTTGTACAGTTTGATGAATCATCTATTTATAAAATCAAATACATAAATGAAAGGAAAAAATAAACCATAACATCATCATATCAAGGTTGAAATTAAGCCATCTTTAGATTCTAAAAATGAGAAAATTTAGAAATTTTTTTATAGTGAAGATGTTGAAGATATTTAAGATGTTTAATATTTACAAAAACTTTAGGAAATACCTTAGCAGTCAGAATGGATGTTAGAACATGAGGAAACACCTTCATAGCCAATATGGATATCTATACGGGTCAGGGATCCTCCTCATAAGTACAATCCCAATATTTTAATTACTTTGATTTCTGATGATGGGGAACCTAGTTGTTGTTAAGAAGCATTGAAAGATGAGGATAGTGACAAATGGAAAAAATCAATACAAGAGAAAATGGATGCCTTAGATAAAAATAATTAATGGGACCTAGTAGAACTTCCAAAAGATAGAAAACCAGGTGGCTACAAATGGGTTTACAAATGAAAGATAGGTGTTGATGATAATGTTGAAAAGTACAAGGCTAGATTGGTGGCAAAAGTATTTATACAAAAAAAAGGTATTTATTACCATGAAATATTTTTCCAAGTTGTTAAACTTGTTTTAATTCAAGTTGTTTTAATAGTAGTGGCTTTACTTGATTTGGAGTTAGAACAGTTAGATGTTAAAACAACATTCTTGCATGGAGATTTAGAAGAGGATATATATGTGTGTGTGTGTGTGTGTGTGTGTGTGTGTGTGTGTGTGTGTGTGTGTGTGTGTGTGTGTGTGTGTGTGTGTGTGGAACAACTCTAGGGCTTTGTACAAGATAGTAAAAAATGATTTGTTTGAAAGATCATGATATCATTGTATGGCCTGAAATAATCACCTAGGAAATGGTACAAGAAGTTTGATTCCTTCATGGGGGGCCAAAATTTTGTTAAGAGTGAGTATGATCATTGTGTTTATGTCAAGTTTTTTGGCAATGACTTATTCATTATATTGGCATTATATGTTGATGATATGCTTGTAGAAAGCAAAAGTATAGCATAAATCAACATTTTAAAGGCTCATCTAGTTAGGACATTTAATTTGAAGGATCTAAGAGAAGCAAAACAAATCTTAGGCATGGATATACATAAAGACAACAAAAATGGTAAGATCTAGTTATCACAATAAAGAAATTTAGAAAAGATACTACCCAGATTTAGTATGAAGTATGTGAAACTAGTTAGTATCCCTTTTGTTTCCTATTTTAAGCTTTCTTCAAGTTTATGTCCTATTAGTGATGAATAAAAATAGTATATGTCTTATGTATCATATTTTAATGAAGTAGGAAGTTTAATATATGTTATGGTATGTACAAGGCTAGACATTTCACATGCAATTGGATTTGTCAGTAGTTATATGAAAAATCTAGGTAAAGAACATTGGGTAGCAAGGAAGTGGGTGTTTTTCTACTTGAAATTCACAAGTGACTATTGCATCACTTATAATAGATATGGTGATTTTATTTTTGGATATATCGATTCTTATTTTGCATGAGATATTTATAAACGAAGATCAACATCTAGGTACATGTTTACATTTACAGGTGGACCTATTAGTTAGATGTCAAATCTTCAAAAGATTATTGTTGTTTTTAGAATGTGAAGTCATTATTCATGATCTACTATTCACTAACAGTATTCATGTGATGAGGTGGCAGTGATGAGTTAGTGTTGATTATGCTTATGAGGTGGCTCCTTAGTGATGTGACATGACCCACAAAGAATCTTTCATTATTGAAAAGATAAGGAGAGAGAAATGGGGTGCATTTTATATGCATGTGAGAGACAAAAGGAAAGTGGATGTCATCATTCCACTTAAGCATTTGCTTGTGGGGTGTAATTCATCTATGGGTTCATTTGATTGAAGTTAAAAGTTGATAAATATTTTGACTCATGACTATGCACATGAAAAAGTGGGGAATATTTTTTACTATTATATATTGAGGTCACATGCAAGGTGGGGCATAGCATATTGGTGCACATGGATAAGATCAAAGTGCATCATGAAGATGCCATTCAAAGTTGGACCTTGCACATGTGAAATTCAACTTTCACTATTGATGAATAGTGATGTATCATGGAGGATGGCACATTGTGTTCTCTCTCATGGTTTCATCTCTTTGTTTCCCTTCTCCATTTATATTCATTTATATGTATGACTCTCCCTTATGTAATGAGTGTTAAGCTGGATAAAAGATGCTTGTATAAGTTTGGTGTAGTATCCTTGTGAGGATTCTTGGAAAGCTTGTAAGTTAGTGTTGTAACTATCTTGAGAGTTTGAAGGCTTTGGATGGCCTTGTATGCTTCATGTATATGAAAGCATTTTAAAAGAGGAGAGTGTGTGAATAAGATCTATTTATGGAGAGGTTGATTTTTTGAAGTTAATAAAAGATTAGACCCTACCATTTGCCCCATGGTTTTTCATTGTTCTTTGCAAGGTTTAGATGTAACTACTTGTGTAATGTGTTACTTATGTTCATTGTTTTAGTAGTTTATTCATTTATGCATTTAATAACTTGCACTAATTGGATATTATTTCTTAACAGTTGCATCAACTATTGAGGCAGTGTATGTGGTTGTCTATCATTCTTGTTAGGAGGTAATTTGACTAAAGGGCATATTAGGTGAGTTTGGAAGAGAATAATATAAAATGAAGGTATTCTATGATAGTCAGAGTTCAATTTATTTGTCCAAGAATCCAACTTATTATAATAGGACAAAGCATATTGTAGTAAATTACCATCTTATCATACAAGAGATTGATGAAGGAAAAATAACACTTGAAAAGGTTCACACAAAGGAAAATAGTGTTGATATTTTCAAAAAACCATTTTCGTTAAGATATCAAGCAGAAATTGATGTCAAGGTGGATATTGTTAGATATGTGATAATAAATTTAAATTTGGATCCTTATGTGTTGCCCACCCACACCCCCTATCAAGAACTGGGCATTAAAATAAGATCAGGCTCCACCATCCAACAATCTCCCATTTGGAGATTAATTTTTGCAACTCCATTACTACAGCTCTTACTTGGATTTTTATTTGAACTTTGACCTTGGCATGTTTCTCATCTTCCTTGTTATCCTTGAAGACCTATTGAAGTTGAACAAATATCTAGCTTATCTCTAGTGACTGTCCTTTGAACAAATCTCTAGACTATATTTAGTGAATATTTTTGTTAACATATCTGTAAGATTCTAACTCATATATATCTTTTCTAACTTTAGTTGACCATCCTCAAAAATTGAATGAATGAAGTGATACTTGAGTTATATATATTTGGTTCTTGAGTGGAATGTTGAGTTTTTTCCTAAATGAATCATACTCTGGCTATCAATGTATAACCTGAAATCTTTCTACTTATGCCTCAACTCTTCCATGAACTATTGCATCCATATCATCTCCTTGTTAGCTTTTATAACTGTAATATATTTTGCCTCTATAGTTGACAAAATAACCATCTTCTGCAATTTTGAAATCCAACTAACTGTTGTGTCACCAACAGTGAATACATAACCTGTGGTGCTCCTCCTACCATCTAAATCTTTAGCCATGTCTGCATCAACATATCCTTGTAAGGTAACATCTTACCCTTCATATCACAAATGTCTATCAATGGTCCCTCTCAAGTACCTGAGAATCCACTTGACTACATCTCAATGCTCTTTTCCTAGATTGTTCATAAACTTGCTAAAAGCACCCACTACATGAGCAATATGTGGTCTTATGCACACCATATCATACATTAAACTTCCAAATGCTAAAGCATATGACACTTTGGTCATGCAAGTGATTTCTTCCTATGTTTTAGGACATTGTTCCTTGCTTAATATGAAGTGCCCTCCCAAAGGTGTACTCACAGGGTTGCATCTTGCATATTGAACCTGAATAATACCTTCTTGATGTATTCTTCTTGAGATAATTTCAATTTTCTATATTTTTGTCTCTTTTTATTCTCATACTGAGGATTTGCTTTTCAACACCTAAATCTTTCATTACAAATGAATCTACTAATTTTTTTCAGATCATTTATATCATACATGTTAGACCCCACAACAAGCATGTCTTATATATACAATAACAAGATAATATAGTTGCCATTATCGAATCTCTTAAAATAAACATAGTGGTCAAAATTACATCTAATATAACCTTGGTCTATCATAAACATTTCAAATTTAAAATACCACTGTATTGGAGCTTGTTTTATGCCATACAAACTCTTCTTCAACCTATACACCATTTTCTCTTTACCTTTGACTTTGTATCTTTGTGGCTACTCCATATATATTTACTCCTCCAAATCACCATGAAGGAATGCAGTCTTCACATCTAACTTTTTAAGGTGCAAATCTTTTACTGCTACCAAACTTAAAAAAATTATTATAAAATCCATTTAACTACTAAAAAAATATTTCATCAAAGTTAATACCTTTATTTTGTACAAAACCATTTACAACAAGTATGGACTTGTACCTCTTTTTGCCTCAATATTATTCTTTCAACCTATAAACTCATTTATTTTTTAATGTTCTTTTACCTACAGGCAACTAACCAAATCTTAAGTTTGGTTGTGTACCAAAGATTCCATCTCCTCTTTCATGTCTTGCTCCCACTTTTTTCTGGTTTCTACTTGCATTGCTTCTTCATAGCTTTCTGACTCACCACCATCAATCAATAATAAGGTGAAGGAGAGTAACGTTCAAGGATTCTACTTACTCTAGTAGATCTTCTGACTACACTTTCAGAAGTTTGAGGTACTTATTGTAGTTGTTGCATATTTTGATTTTTTTATCACTTTTAGAATTTCATTTCCAGTAATTTCATCAAGTACTGCATATCCTGTATTTGACTTTTCTTGGTTCTTTTCCTATAACTAATCTCTATACATGACCTTTTCATTAAATATCACATCTCTACTCCTAATGATTTTTTGATTTTTAATATCCCATAAATGGTAAATAAAATCATTAACTCCATATCCAATAAAATTATATTTCTTATATTTTTCCTCAAGCTTGGTTCTATTTTATTTATCAATATGGACATATGCTTCACAACCAAAAGTCTTTAAAAAGGAATAATCTACCTTTTTACCTATCCAGGCTTCCTCTAGAATGCCACCATCCAAAGGACTTGAAGGCCCTTTGTTTATTAAGTAAACAATAGTATCCATAACATCTATCCAAAATTGTAAGGGCAACTCTTCATGAAATCTTATACTCCTTGCATGCTCCATGATTGTTCTATTCATCTTTTCTAACACACCATTTTATTGTGGTGTTCTTGGAACCATCTTCTCTCTATGAATCCCATGGGATGAATAGTAATTATCAAACTTTTTGCTGCAGTATTCACCTCTATTTTTTGATCTGACACACTTCAACTTATTTCTTATCTCATTCTCAACCAAAGCTTTTCATTTCTTAAAAATATCAAAAACATCATATTTCTTTCATATGAAATAAACCCAAGTTTTTCTAGTTGCACCATCGATAAAAGTAACATAATAAGAAGATTCATCAAGGGATGATACCTGAGTTAGTCCTCATACATCTGTATGCATAAGATCTAACTTTTCATCCTTTTTTGTCCTCCCAACTCTAATAAATTTGACTATCTTTTGTTTTTCATACACACATTGCTCACAAAAATCCAAATCCACCTTCTTCAAATCTAAAAACAAATTCTTTTAATGGAGAATTTGTATCCCCTTCTCACTTATGTGCCCAAGTTTATGGTGCCATAATTTTGTATCTGATTTTGTAGAAGCTAGAGAAATAGAAGAGTTAACATAACCATTAGATAAATAAAATGTACCTACTTTCTCTCCTTTTGCTATTACCCGTGATCCTTTAGTGACCTTTCATGAATTTTTCATGAATGTAACTATGCATCCCTCACTTCTTAAATGTCTTGTCAAAATTAGATTTCTTCTCAACTTAGAAACATGCCTCACCTCTTTCAGAAATCATTTATTTCCATTCTATAATTTTATATGTATCTTACCATTTGCCTACAATTTTACAGGGTTCACCATCACCCAAATAAACCTACCCAAAATCACTTTGAACATAGTCTTGAAAATATTTATTATGGGATGTAGCATGAAATGAATCCCCTGAATCTAACACCCAAGAATCATTAATATTATCTAAAAAAAAATTAAAGCATCTTGTAACACATCACCTTCTACATTTGCTTCATGTTTTTTATCTTGTTGATCATCTCCTTATTTTCTTTTTTGAAACCAACAATATTTCTTCAAGTGTCCTTTCTTCCTACAAATCCAGCATGCCAATGTTCCTCTAGATTTAGATCTTCCCTTCTTAGACTTTCCACAATTATCTAGGCCCTTTCTTCTATCCTTTTATCTTCCCCTGTTCTCCATAGTCAAATCATTCCCTGATGTCTCATCTATGTTTTTCCATCACATTTCTTTGCTAAGGATAACATCAATAACATCATCAAACTTTAAAGTGTTTAAGCCAGTGATAGAATTACTCAGAACCATGACCAAGCCATTTTAGCTTTCTTGAAATGAATATATAATCAAAAGAGCCCTAACCTTATCATCAAAATTTACTCTTATAGAGCTTAACTAATCTGTGACCATGTTAAATTCATTTAAATGGTCAAGAACAAACCCATCTTCTGACGTTTTTAGATTTATATAAACGCTTCATAATAAATGCATTGTTGGAAGTTGAGAGTTTTTCATACACTCTATCTAATGCCTTTATCACATCTGTTGTTGTCTTTTCTTTCAAAATATTGAAGGCCACCGATGTTTCTAGGCATAGCCATATTGTTCCTAGTGCCTTTCTATCAAGAACCTCTTAGTCTTCATCCTTCATAGTCGCCAGCTTCTTTGTTATTCTGCCCAATGGTAAGAAAAGATCTTTGTAATATAGATAGTCTTCCATTTGCATCTTCCATAGCTGGTAGTTTTGGCCATTAAATTTCTCGACCTTAAACTTGTCTTCTTCTGCCATTGCTTCCACTTGAACCAATAAACCTCTTTTCCTGCGAGTTTATTTGCCAAATAAACCTTTGGCTCTGATACTAGTTGTTATAAATATAGAATGTAGAGCAATAATAATGAAATAAAGATAGAATTAAAATACATCTACTACAATATCCTCTTCACTCTCTCACTTTATTTCCCTGATTACAATGCGCTCATATCAAAAGAGGGTTATAAATTAGGGAAAAAATATACTAACTTAATTTCTACCATTAGATCTATAACCTAATAGTAAACAGTCCAAATTAATTATGAAATTATGATATTTTATAATGCATTTTTCATAAAATTTTGTTTCAGGGGCGTTGTCCCGAAACCCTTGCCAATGGGGCTCCAAAATAGGTCGTCCCCTAGACCCCCATGGTAACCCTAGTGGGGGGCATTGTCCCCCCACACCCCTTATTGAGAATTGGGCATTAAAATAAGATCAGGGTCCACCATCCAACAATATTGGCATTTTTTCACTCACACGCCCCCCCCCCCACATCCCCCTGTTAGGAATTGGGCATTAAAATAAGATCAGGCTCCACCATCCAACACTATTGGCATTTTTCCACTCTATTTTTAAGAGGAGTCATAACGGTACTTTGCCAATTAAGCATATTTATCTTTTTGGATTTCATATGTAATCTACACAATGTGTTTGCATATAATCTATTCATCTTGAAATTATTAAAGCTTTATATCTTGCACCATGAATGTTTCCTTAGCTTGTTAAAAATTTACTGCGTAAATCTTGTATTTTGTCTCATACATGTAGGATATTTTATCTTTTTAAATTATCTCTAATAGTACATTATATTAATTATCTGTAGAGTAAAAAATACTCTACGTTTTATTCTGATTTTCAGCAGTGCATGATCCAAATTGTTGTTCAAAGACTGTGAAGTTTTGGAAATAGGATGCGGGCTCTAATTTCCTTTTGATTCATTTTTCTCTAAGTGTTTAAGTCAAGCGAAAGCTACCAAGTGTCACTTTCCGAAACACTTTCATATTTTAATAAGGCCGCAGAACATGCCACGTGTCCCATTACAACTCAGCGAAATGTAACAAGTGTTGGCGTCTGCAGTTTCATATCGGCACCTACGTTTCATCTCTTTTCAGCAAAAGGTTTTAACAAGCTAAGTATTGGGAACAAGCAGACAATCCGGAGTGGATCCAAGGCTATAAATAAGGGTGCAGAGATCACTAGAATCATGAGATAAAAATATCAGAGAGAACTTTGAGACAGAATTATTGTAAAGAGTTTAGACTTTCTAGAGTTGTGACTAAGTAATATCATTTGCTTTTGTTCTATCTTCTTAAGTTGGAAGGTTTATGTAACTGTGCGTGTTTCTGTACCTCTTATGTGACTGGAGAATTAATGAGAAGATTGAATTCTATGCCTTTCTTGATATTTTCTGTGTCATTGCAAAAGTAGTCTAGGCTATAGACTTTCTAGAGATGTGATTAGGAATGTCATTTGCTTTTGTCTCATTTTATTGAGTTGAAAATTTTATATAACTGTACGTGTTTCTGTGCCTCTTATATGACTGGAAAATTCAAACAAGAAGATTGAACCCTATGCCTTTGTCGACATTTTTTGTATCACTACAAAAGTAGTCTATGCTGTGAGCCTCTGTTTCTATTGTTTCCATCTTTTACATTGATCATGCACTTGTTTGCTCTTAAATGTAAATGAATCCTACATATAGTCTCACTGTGCTCAGGATTAAGGTCGAATTACATTCAGGTGCATCGCCATAGATTAGATTTTCTTTCTTGCATCTGTGTTTCTGATTAAAATTCCTATCCATTTTCCCAATATATACTTGATTTAAAGAAAAACCAACGTCTCAAAAATCTAGAAGTTGTTTCAAGATGCAAGTCCCATATCTTGAAACTTCTCATTGTTGTTGATTACAATCAAGCGCAATTTTAAATCATCAACATTATCTATTGTTATAAAATGTATGATTTCTTGACGAAAAAAAATAATAAAATTGATAATCTTTATAATTTCTCTCTATTGGGTGGGTGAGTGCCCCAACTTTCATTTAATCAATCAATTAAAAAAATTATAATATAATAATAGAATTAAAGATATAAGATACAATACATATACACTTGTAAAAAAGAAATTAAAAAATAATCACAATAAAGTGTGACACCACGTTGTAGGTTATAGTCCTCATACACCTACTTTATAAAAGTCCCGGCCGTGAAAATACATCATCACCGGCAGCCCCTCCTTTACGTCGTCTTGTTGCACCGGAATAAACACACGGACCCATAACGACGGCGTCTCTGGAATATACCTCGCGGTTAGGCGGCTCCCCGGCGGGCACGAACGGTGTGAACCACCATTGTAGGCAGGACGCGAGGCGCCTGTTAACAGTGCCGTCGCTTCTCCTTGTTAAGTAGCTGCCTGTTTAAACGCCCAGCAAAGCCATCGAACACGCCAAGGAAGCCCGCTGTTAATGTCATCTATTTCTTTCTGTGTGTAACTCCTCAATTTTTTCAGATTCGACGCCATTGATGGAGTTTAAGCAATTTGCGTAGAGCAGGAAGCGAATGGTTTATACCCTTGTGTTCACAGCTCTGGTTGTTAACTGCACGGTACTTTGTTTGGTATAGGCTCTACCAAATTCCTGGGGATCGTTCAAGTCTATTATTAATCATGGAATAAATATTCCGGGAACCGTAACTTCTTTTTGGAAAAAACGTGAACCACACTAAAATTTGAGGCTACAGCGGCATCACCCTGAAAGAAAAAAAAAACAGAGCAGCAAGAAAAACAGAGCAAGAAAGAAATTGCAGATATTATGATATTTCCTTCATAATTATTAAAAAAAAGCTTTAGCCTTAATAAAGGTTACAAAAGCTTCTCAAACGCAGCAAAGAGAAGCGGTTAACAAATGAAAAAGCAGAGTGAATTGTTGTTTAACCATCGCATCATTATTTGCATGAATGGCAGAGAAAACAAGGGAACTGCATAGGCATTAGTTAGCTTAGTTACACAGGCAGTTGGTTGGCATTGGAGGAGAAATTAACGCTAACACCCCCCCTTAAGCTAATTAAGGAGAAACAAAAAAAAAAGAGGAAAGAGGGAAAACCCTGTGGGAGCAAAACCCCCCTCAAAAGAGACACTAACTGCACATCGCAGATATTGTGTTGCAGTGTTCTTCACACCAAGAAGGTCTCGTAGAAAATGAAACTTTTGCTCAGTGAATGTCTTCGTGAAGATGTCGGCAATCTGTTCAGAAGTGGCACAGTACTGCAAGTCGATGACTCCATCATGTATCAATTTGTGGATGAAGTGCATGTGGATCTCGATGTGTTTGGTCCGTTGCCGTTGTATGGGATCTCTACAAACCTTCAGTATACTCTGATTGTCACACCAAATGACAGTGAGACGATGAAAGAGGATACCAAGCTCAGTTAAGAAGTGTTGCAACCAAATGACTTGAATGGTAGCGTTGACTGCACCTATATTCAACCTCTATTGATGATAAAGCAATGGTAGATTGCTTCTTACTTGACCAACAAATGGGACCTGATCCCAAACTAAGAACATATCCTGAAGTGGACTTGCGATCAATGTTATCACCAGCGTAGTCAGAATCAGTGTAGCCAATGAGATCCAAAGCACAACTTGCTGAATAATGAATCCCATAGCAAATGGTTCCCTGGACATAGCGAAGTATACGCGTGGTAGCCTTCCAATGTAGCTCATGCGGCTCTTGCATGTATCTAGATACAACTCCCATTGCATATGAAAGATCTGGACGAATGTGAGTGAGATAAAGAAGACTCCCCACAAGTCGACGGTAGCATGTGCAATCAACCAATGGTGTATCCTTGCCATCTTCAAGCTTGACCCCTGATAGGAAAGGTGTGACCGCTGACTTGCAGTCAATCATGTGAAACTGAACCAAGAGATCTCGTGCATACTTGGATTGAGCAACTGTGATTCCTGATTGATTATGGCTGATTTCAAGGCCAAGAAAAAAATGTAGGAGACCCATGTCTGTCATAGAAAATCTATCATGCAAAATGGTTTTAATTACAGCAATGGCGGTGGGTGAATCACCCGTTATTAGTAGATCATCTGCATAGAGTACTATGAGCAACAAAGAATTGGATGTTCTTAGCATATAAACATTTGGATCAGATTTGCATCGTATGAAATTTTGAGACAGAAGATAAGAATCCATTTTAGCATACCAAGCTCTAGGTGCCTGCTTGAGGCCATAGAGTGACTTCTTGAGTTTACATACCAATGAGGAATTTTGTATATACCCTTGTGGCTGCTCCATGTAGATCTCCTCCTCAAGATCACTGTGAAGAAATGCATTCTTCACATCCATGTGATGAACCTCCCACCTTCTTGATGCTGCAATGGCAAGAGCCAATCGAATGGAGTCCATTTTTGCCACTGGAGCAAAAGTCTCATCATAGTCAATGCCATGAACTTGTTGAAAACATTTGGCAACCAACCGTGCTTTGTATCTGCTCACATGTCCATCTGCTAATTTCTTTGTCCTATAGACCCATTTACATCTGACAAGCTTGCAATTGGAAGGAAGTGGAACCAAATCCCAAGTTTGGTTTGCAATGAGGGAGTTGTACTCCTCATCCATGGCTGCTTCCCAAAGCAGAGTCCCTATAGCTTCTGCATAAGTTTGAGGGTCAGATGCTATAACCACATAAGCATGCATTGGCATGATGGGCTCGGTAGCTGAGAGTGCATGAGGAACTTCATATATATCAGCTAAGCTCCTTGTTATTTGATTTTCCACATGGGATTCTGAATCATCACTAGAATCCAAATCAAGGATTGGTTGTGGATCAACATATGCATGCTCATGTTCCTCTAAATCAGATTCAAAAATATCTGAAATAAGATCAGAATGATTACATGTATCTCTGAGATTTGTAAGATGAGGAAGCATAGAGGTGGTGGCATGTTGTACCTGAGATGCATGTGGAAGACTTTCATCAAAGTAGACACTCCTTTCAATGAAGAGTGTTTCTGTGGAAAGATCTAGTAGTCTATATCCCTTTACACCATCTGGATATCCAACAAAGATGCATTCTTTGCTTTGAGGCTCCAAAGCCTTCCTCTTATCTACAAGAATGCGTGCCCAAGCACGAGATCCAAAGATGCGAAAATGTGTGACTTCTGGTTGTATGCCTCTCCATGCTTCAAAAGGTGTTTGTCCTATGACAGATTTGTGAAAAGATCTGTTTTGTATGTACGAAGCACAGTTGATTGCTTCAGCCCACAATTTAGAGGGAAGGGACCTAGCATGCAACATGCAGCTGGCCATCTCTTTCAAAGATCAGTTCTTCCTCTTAGCTACCCCATTTTGCTGTGGAGTGTATGGAACTGTGTTCTGCAATTGTATTCCTGCTTCATCACAAAGATGTTGGACATCATTGTTGACATACTCCCCTCCATTATCTGTGCGAAGGATCTTGATCATTTTTCCAGATTGTTTCTCTGCATGGGCTTTGAAAATCTTGAGATTCTCAAACACCTCAGATTTGAATTTGAGAAAATACACCCATGTGTATCTTGTGCAATCATCAATGAATGTTAGCACATATCTGGCTTTGCTCATGGAAGGTTCAGGAAATGGACCCATAAGATCACTGTGAACAAGCTCTAAAGGAGAAGAGGCTCTCCATGCATTCCCCTTTGGAAACTTTTCTTGTGGATGCTTTCCAAGAGCACATTCTTCACAAATTCCATCAGAAAAGTCTATGGCTAGCAAGCCTTTAACCATTCCTTGTTTGTTAAGTTGCTGCATGTATCTAAAATTTAAATGACCAAATCTTTCATGCCAAATTCTACTTTCATCATTTGCATGTGTTAGAAGTAAAGTAGAATCTAATTTAGCAACAAAATCAGAAAAAGTATACAGATGAGATTGATGATTTGCCTTAACAACAACGATTTTGGAGTTGTCTTGCATGTCAAATATGGTGACCAAATCAGGGGTGAATTCAACTCTCCTACCGGTTCCAGTATGTGTCATTTGATACACAGAAAGAAGATTAATAGAAAGCTTTGGAATATGTAAGACATTCTCAAAACTTCCAATTCCAACCTCTACCCTCCCTATTCCAGTTGCCTCTACAGGAGAACTGTCTCCCATGAGAATAGGAGAACCAGAATATGGTTTCAAAGAAGAAAGAACTTCTTTTGTGGCTACCATGTGGTGTGAAGCTCCAGAGTCTATGATCCATGCATCTGAAGAAGAATGAATAGCAATCAATGCATGAGCATTGTCTCTTGTTTCAGGTGCTTTTTCTTCCTGCTTCTTCCTGGCACTCTCAGGGATAAGGCTACCAAGATTATGTTGTTGAAGTGTCTGAGCCATGAGATCAATGGTCTTCTTCATGCATGATGATTCTGGATGGTACCCATGGTTGCAATCGCTGCACTTTGATTTGCCCTTTTTGTCCTTCTTTTCTTTTGAGCTAGTAGATCCATCTGGAGGTTTGGGATTGCCTTCCTTTCTTGGATATGAATCCTTTTTCCCTTTGCCTTTGAATTGCTGGTTGGATTTGGTATTGTTCTTCCCACTTGCATGCACAACAAGTGCATGAGCTTTGGAATTCTTCAATGTGCCCATCTTTATAAGCTTATCCTGCTCATGTACTAGAGACTCAATGAAGGTATCCAGTGTGGACATCTTCCAAGTTGCTCCTGTTGTGAGCCTAACTGTGTGGAAAGCAGAGACAAATACTGCATATTCTGGACTCAACTTTGATAGAATAGAAAGGATTAATTTGCTTTCTTCATTGGATTTGTCAATCCCAGATCCTTTGAGCTGAAGCAATAAGGCCTTGAACTTTGTGAAGAAATCTTGAATATTATCAGAAATCCTTGGATCTAGTGAGTTGAGCTCATTTTCAAGGATATGACCCCGCATTTCATCTTGCTTTCCAAAAAGAGTCTCCAATGTATTCCAAACTTGGTTTGGAGTTGTACATGCCTCAACATGAAACAACAATTCTGGAGAGATGGATAAGCATAGCAAACCAAATGCTTCATCCATGCGGTTGAAATATTTGGATTTTTCAACCGCTGGATTGGGTTCAACCTCTGTATTCATAACTATCCGATAGAGGCCTTTACTTCTGAGCTGAAGTAGAATCTTTGGCTTCCAATCAAAATAGTTGTATGGTGTGAGAATCGCAGAAGGTGAACATTCCATTTTTCAGCTCTGATCTTCTATACCTGCGAAAAAAAATACTGTACTTTTTTTTTCTGGCAACCAGGGTCTGATACCATGTAAAGTTTGAGGCTACAGCGGCATCAACCTAAAAGGAAAGAAAAAAAACAGAGCAACAAGAAAAACAGAGTACAAAAAGAAAAACAGAGCAAGAAAGAAATTGCAGATACCATGATATTTCCTTCATAATCATTAAAAAAAAGCCTTAGCCTTAATAAAGGTTACAAAAGCTTCTCAAACGCAGCAAAGAGAAGCGGTTAACAAATGAAAAAGCAGAGTCAACTGCTGTTTAACCATCGCATCATTATTTGCATGAATGGCAGAGAAAACAAGGGAACTGCTTATGCATTAGTTAGCTTAGTTACACAGGGAGTTGGTTGGCGTTGGACTGTGTATATTACGCCTACAGTCATTAAGCGGTAAGTTTCTAAATTCATGACATTCAATTAAACAAAACCACAGATTAAAAATCAGATTTGTATCTATAAGAAAATTTAAAGCCTATAGAGAATTTTACTTGCGAAGTGTGTAGTTTTATTGAAAAAATAAGTAGAGATTTTCCAATCACATTTCAGGCGTGCATGGTCGAATTTAACCAGCAGGCACAGACACGGGTGCGTGCTGACGTGGCGCCGGCCCCATCCTCTCCGTTGAAAAGTCAGCAGCTTACACCGTCACTCTTCTCTGCTAACTCCCTGACAACGTGGCATGCATTTCTAAAATCTGCCGGCTTCTGACGACGTGGCACGGCCTTGACCAACGCGGTTGTTCTTTATATTGTTAATTATTTGTTTTGATTTTGCAATTATGTTCGTTATGGAATTTGGCAGCATGACAGCTGTGGAGAAGAGTTTTGTATTTGGCAGCTTACGTCATTTTTAATGCTATTTCGGTGACAAGATGCATTTCTGAATTTTAGTTACTGTGATTCTAAGTTTCTAATGAAGAGGTTAAATTAATTTTTGAAATCTATTTGTAATATTTCTCCAAAAATATACTTTCTGATATTTGATATTGTTTAAATTTCAATGTTGGGTTGTATTTGATGTATTTCTTTTCTAAAAATGTATACTTAGGAAAAAATATCTACAGAGATCCCTTCATTTTGAAAGGCATCTTCATTTAATAACTTTATTTTTCATCGTTTGAAGACACTTAAAAATTGTTGGGGAACGTAATTCTATCTCTTTTTCTTTTTTATTATCTTGAAATTGTTGTGACTTTTATTACTGTATATATCTAATTTTAGTGGGTAAATAAATATAAAGACATGTTAGCTGGATTTAAAGAAGGATTAATTAAGATCAATTAATTTTAAAACTTGAATTTAGAGGTGTTTGTGTTTTTTAGGTGTGATTATAATGTATTTAAATGATATAAAGTTTATTGTTATGAAAGTTTTTTTTTTTTCTTCGAATAAATATATATTGAAGATATGATGCCATTATTTAGGGATGTTTTTGATTTTTATGTGAAGGTCCTCGATCCATTTTGGTTAGAAAATAATTTTTTTTAGGTATTTATATTTTTAAATGTACAATATAATTAATTTTTTAAGTATATTATATTAAATTTAATGTGATATTTTGAATAGATCGATAAAAATTTTAAAAAATTATAATTAATATATATATTTTTAAATTTTTTTTTTCTTCTACTATTGAATTATACAAATTATCATTAAAATATTCATATCATATAAAATGAACTGTTCAATATAATCTGTAATATTGTTTATGTGAATTGTATGCTTTTCAATAAAAAAATTAACCATTATTTCTCTATTCTAAAAATTGATTTATTTGTAAATGTATCGTGATTTGTTGGTCCTTTTGTCTCTTTATTTATAGAATGGAAGATTATTAGTTATATGTAGCCTTATATTGTTTATAAATTATTTTTATTTATTAACTTAAAAAATTAGAAAATATTATTTCATAAATTTATTCATTTTATTTATGGACAAATACAAAATTTATAAAAATTAACCATTTGACAAATATAACCCCTCGAAAATATCCTTATCTAAGTGATTATAAAATGAGAAGATTGATAAATGGTTGAGAAATAGCTTAAGAAATGGGAGGATAAATAAATGATTGAGAGAAGGATTGAAAATTGGAAAATAGATTGGGAATGAGAGAATTATGAAATGATTGTGAATGCTTCTAAAAATGTAAAAATATTTAATTTGTTATATTAAACTTAAGAAATAAGAAATAGATTAAAAATTAAGAAATAGATTGACAATAAAAGGATTATGAAATGATTGTGAATGCATCTAAAAAGTGTAATCTATTACGTGAAACTTCTGTAATTTATTATTTTTTCAATCTCATGAGTGTTTTTATGAGAACTTTTTGAATTAGATTAAAATATATTTGGTTATTGTAATTATTTTTATTAATTTGAGAGATCAAATATCCGTCATGATAAATAACATATGCTCAAGATAGTAATTTTGAGAACTTCTGAAATAAATTATTAGAGATATCAAATATCCATTATGATTGCTATTATATGTCTTAGGTTAATGACTTTCATGACTCCCAAACTAGTTCATTAGATTTTCTTGTTTGTTTATTCTTCAAATAACAATCATGTGATGAATAACACATGTTTTA
>JARHVA010003211.1:1057500-1495000 GCA_037957365.1 Torreya grandis | reverse complement strand
TCATCAAATTTCCTAAACCATGAATAAATTTTGTCTATAAAATTGTCAATAAATTTTAGGTTTAGGAAATAAGATAAAACATGATTTGCTATTAACGCTTCTCAATGAACTACGTAATTAAAATATAATAGTTGAGGAGTGTTTTGATAAAGCTTAGTAGATAACCCTTCACGAATACACCTCATGGTAGAATCCCCATTAGATCTAAATCCAAATTAATTAAGGATAAATTCATCTCAACTAAAAGAGTTATCATAACATCATACACAGATTGAGTTGTTCCATCTTTTATTTGAAGGAGGCGTATAAATTTTGTTACACATTGAGCTCTTCTTTCATTTTTCAAATATGTAATATAAACTATTAAATATTGTTCTATAGTCTAGTCAGTACTTTCATCAACTAAAATTGATTAAAATAGATTATGTAAAATCCCATCTTTTAAAATTTTCTAATATACCTCCTTTTCAATTGTATAAACTATTTTACAGATGTGGTATTTGTATACACAAAGTATTTATCTGTTAGAGGTATATGTGAAGTGTTTTAATACTTTTTCAAGTCACAAATTGGCTTATAGAGTTCTCAATTTAAATCATGTGTGGAAAAAAAACACATATTCTCAATCACTTATATGATTCTCTCATTCTCAGTGTCTACCATTAGTTATACATATTGGTAATTGGAGTATTAATTCATTTGCTTTCTCCCTCCAAAATTTGTAAAACAAAATATGAGGCCCTAATTATGTATGGATTCTTAGACCATTGACTTGAAGAGCGGTACTCCCATCTTTTAAAAATTAAGTTTCTCTCTTATATTATACACACAAAGAAAACTTTATCCTTTCAACATCATTGCAATATTTTACAACATAAGCCCATGGAAATCCTAATTTCCATTTAGACTTTGATGTTATTTTCTATTTATTTGATGCTTGTTCTTTTTTACGAATTTGTTCTCCATCTGATTCATGATTTTCTTCATGTAGATGAACATCAAAGTCTTCATTTCAAGAATGACATTGTTGATTATAATATTGAGGGATACCAAATGTATCATCAAATTATAATTATATTTTATCCTTCTTAGAACAATCAATATAAGCTATTTTCTTACAATTTATACATATTAAATGAAAAAATTAAAATAAATATAAAATTATAAAATAAATAAGTGCCTAGATTTATTTGAGTTTTGAAACCCTATTAAAAATTATAATAAAACCGTATAAAAATGTAACCTTGTGAAAATAAGCTTGCTAAATTTTTTGCTTAAATTATGTCAAAGTTCATAAAGAACCCATAACCAACAATATATCTCCTGCAAACCATTACCATAGCATTTGAGACATTACAGAGAATAAACAATAAAGAAGTTGCACAATAGTCTCTAAATGAATATTCACAATCTCTGTGTGGGTTTCCACAATGACCAAGTCAAAAATACATGGGAGTGCCTATTAAATAGGCAAGGTAGGTTGTTTCGTGCAACAAAATATTGTTACATGAATAACGATAAAATAGGAATTTCTATTATTATTGTGCACTCAAAAAATACGTGCATAAAATATAATAGTATTTCCAACAATAAACAAACTTCCAAAAAAAGATTACATGCTTTACTCTAACACCCTCCCTTAAGCGCATAATATGGAGTGAAAAAATAGAAAGCAAAGAGATTGATGGATATCAAAAACTAAGCCTAATCAGGCACCCATGAACAAAATCATAGTAAAATATAAGTGTCTCCACGGTAACCAATCCATATTACCAAACTACATGGATGATAAATCAATGTAACCACCAAGTCAAATTAAAACTGGTACTCTATATAAATCTAACTTTATAAAAAATATTGATCTTAAAACACTAGGAAAAAGAGTCAACAAGGATGAAATGTATCACTGCAAGGTGCCTAAAAACCATTAAGTACAACTAAAGTCAAGAGAGAAAATAAACATATACTGCAAAGTGTCCCAAGAAAGGAAAAAACTCAGTACTTGAACATAATGCTGAAGAGGTGCACTGGATAGAATGAAGGCCATCAAATACAAATGCACTTAGTGGACTTGAAATTCTCAATCAAACTCAAATATGCATAAGTGGTCTAGATCCACTACTTAATCACAAAAAAAAAATGATACTAGAATGCACCAGAATAGATCTTACAAAAAGAGATTGTTAGAGGTGTCAATAGTGCAAAATGGTTCACCAACTGAATTTGATCTACTACTTGAAGATGTGATGTACCAAGGATTAGTAAGGAACATGACAATTGAATAAGTAGGATCTGCACCATAACCCTCCATACTATTGATCAGGTGGAGTGATGCAAAAAGGTCTATATGAGTGGACTGAATCCACTACTCAAACATTGGTATGTTGACACTATATTCACCAAAATAATGACTCTTCAAAAGGAGATCAATCTCTACAACAAATATGAAGTAGATTGTCAATTGTAAAAAAATGTCAAAGATACAGAACAAATATCTCTCATGAAAATGGCTCTGTTGGTGATGGGATAGTCAATAAATAAAGAGTAAGTGCTTAATATGGAGCATACAAACATGAATAAAAAGACTCCATTATCTCAGTGTGACCACAAATAAAGATCCCATATAACGAAAAAACTAAATGATGCATAAAACCTAGAATGCGATCAATCTATAGAAAATGCCATCAAGAACAAAAGATTTGCTCTAAAAATAAGGGAGTAATGTGCGACAAACATTGTACTCAAGAATTTTGGATGTCAAGCTCTATCAAAAATGTGTCTGTGAGTATAAAAATGGCATAAAAAAATAATGCACACTAAAAAAAAATGGGACGTCAGACTCTATCAATAATGCATCCATGAGTGCAAATTGTGATTACAAGAACAACAATGTGGACCAAAAGGGAACAAGCACAATAATAATGACTTCTAAAAAAATGAAGGTAAGGAGGAACAAGAACAAGTTTGTTTTATCTATGAGGGGGTTTGACCTCTTGTCAGACCGAACCTCACCCTCTACCTTTGACTAATGAGATAAAAAGGAAATACACAAAAAAAAATTTACCATTTATAATAATGCTATTAATTTTTATAATTTATCTCACTTTACAACACTTTTTTCTATAAAAAAATAATAAAAACATCACTTGAAAAAAAGAGCATGATCACTTTCCATAATATCCTACTTGAAATAAAATGCACTCTCTTTTTTGATAATTTTTTAGTCATGTAAAATGCAAAATTATACAACTTCAGTATGGCTAAGACATATAATCCATAGGTCCTCTTGTCGGCTCACACAACCCTTCTAGGCTACTTCTTTCATTGATTCCCAGTCATCTAAAGATTTTTGGACTTAGCCCTTTCAGACCCAGGTAACCCTTTCAGGCCCATATCCATACCCTTAGGTCTCATCCCCTTAGGACTATAATGCCCAAATAAGATTGGATCATTGAAACCCAGGGTGTCCTAATTTTGGCATTTTTGTCCAAGTTCACTTTGGCCTCCAACGGTCAAATTATTAAGGTTTCTTATCTTTTTTTTATGTCAACCTCATGCAAATCCATTTAACCCACGATCATCTATTTCCCTATAAAAGACCATTCTAAGTCTATTTAGAGGGGTTGACACTCATTTACAAGAGAGACATAAGAATGCAAGCAAGTAAACTCAAGCACTCTTCTTCATTCTTTGCACATAACCTTTCAACATTGTTTCAAGCCTACTCAAGTCATTGCACTAGTCCTTAGCTAGATGAAGCACATCCAATTTTGCATTCTAGTTGCATTGATAATACATAAATTACACAAAGCACTTCAATGGGCAAACTACATTATCTTGATCCCTCTTTAGAGTATTGGTATGTAGGAAACATGTTTGCACACGAGGTGTGAAGTTCATCTAGTGTATCCTTTACACACTAACCCCTTCTCTTTCTTTCCCAAGTTTACATTCATGTTCAAGCACCAGGAGCTCCTAAGGGTTTTGAAGATTAAAATAGGCACACAACGAGCTTTGTGAGGTCCTAGACCTTGAAATTTTGGTGACAAGGTAACATGGGCATTCTGAATAGAACCCAAAAAGTTTTCAATCTTAGGACAACAATTCCATAATAAGACTACAACGTTAGACAATAGGGTATCATAATTTTGACACTCCTATCTAATCAGGAAATGATGTTCATAAAATTATTTCCAACTATTTTTTAGTCCTGCTCCTCCAGTATCAAACCTTGTCTTAGACCAAATCACCTAGAATAATCTAAGTTTTAATCTCTCTCACTTCCTACTATATTTAAAAAACCCAACTTCAAATTTTTGCACAAAAATCCTAGAAACTCTAGGGCTAATTATTTCTATTTTTTTACAATATTTGCCTAATTTTTCTTGAATTTAAAAACAAAAAAACTACAAATTAATTGAAATATTTTCAATAAATTCACCCAAACCCTAGTTTGCACATACTAGGTCCTATTTGCATACAAATGCCTTCAAATCACCAGGAAAAATATATTTCTAATTTTAGAAATATTTTTAGATTTTTCTTAAATTTTTCAAGTTAAATTCTACAAATCCATAGCAAAATTTTCAAATTAATACATTAATTTTGAAAAGAATCATTCAAAACCCTAGTTGCATCAAATTTATTCTCAGTTATTTTTCAATACTTTTTGCATCATTTTTTGAAAATTTAGTTGCATATCAAACTCAAAAAATAAGTTTCAACATTTATAATTCATAGTATTGTACAAAAGTATTTTTGAAAAATCCCTAGTTGCATGTACTAGCTCTTAATTGCTTGTTGAGGTATCACCTTACATGTTTTGGAGTGTTGTATCCTTTTCATGCATATTTCAATACCTTGCTTAGATTATATCATTTTAATTTTTTTCTATTATCATCCAAGTTGTTTTCCTTATGCCACCTAAGTTCCTTGCATCTCCTCCTTCAAGATGAAGTGCAAGACTTAGTGGTAATCCTCCTGAGTTCACTCAAATTCTTGCAACTTGACCATATACTGTGGATAAACAACAAATTTAGGTTCTAGTCATAGATTCTACACATCCAAATTACACCAATTTCAATGAGGATAATTTTGACAAAGAATAATATGAAAATAACAATAATGATGTGCATACAAATGCTCATGCTCCACCACATTGGACTACTAATCCACTTCCACCCATTATCGATAATGAAGTCATACTCAAAAAAGATTTGATTTTACAAAATTTTAGAGAAAGACTTAAAGAATAGCCTAAAGATCATACACTAATTATGCAATCTATCATGGAAATAAAAAAGGCTAAACAAGTTGAATCTTCTAGTCATTCGGAGCAGCGAGTTGCAAATGACATTACAGGGGCAACTATGTCTCAACCACCCCTATAGCAACCCAACCTTCTTCTATGCCACTAGTGGTAGCTAGTACATCCCTATCTCCTGATGTGGTAGCCCTTGTGCAAGAGATCTGATCTCTTCAATCTAAGGTACAACATCTTGAGCAAGGTACCACTAGACCTCCGTAGGCTTTGGGTTCTTTTTCTCTTTTGCATACACCATTGGCACATCGCATCGCTTATACACCCTTGCCACAAGGATTTTTTAAACCCAAGCTTACTCTTTATGATGGCAAGGGTGATCTAGAGACACATTTGAGAGATTTTCACGTAGCATGTTTGGATTATGTACCCAATGACTGGCTACTTACCAAACTTTTTCCATGAAGCCTCAAGGATTATGATTTACAATGGTTTTATAGTGTACCAAATCAGTCAGTCACGGCATTCAATCCTTTAGCAGACATGTTCCTAGCACATTTTAGTATCAACATTGGTGATAAGGTTTCATATGCATAGACATAGTAGAAATAAAGGTTAAATGAGCCTCTCACGAATTATGTTCTTAGATACAAGACTATTTTGGCTAAGTTAACAAGTCCCATGGCTTATCAAGAGCTGCAAGACATCTTCAAATAGAGATTTCTCCTAGCACTACATGAATCTATTATTTTCAAAAGATTCTCTTCCTTCACTAAATTGTGTCATACACTCAAAGGAAGAGAATTCAAGCTCATCTCAATGGGAAAACTTAAGTATTCGAGTATCCCAGACACAATTAATAAGATCAACAACAAAGTCCCATACAAGGTCAAAATCAATGATAACAAGAATCAAAATCAACCAATAGTTAATACAACTTCTGATCCTTCTCAGCATGTGGTTCTATCGGCACCTCCTCATTGTGAATTTACCAATCTACTAGATTTTCCAACCAAGGGTTTATTGCAGTTATTGAAATGCAACCTCATCACTCTCCCTCTTATTTAGGAAGTAGATCCAACAAATATTCTTCCATGGGGATATGATCAACATGCATTTTAAAATTTTCATAGGGCACCATGTCATACAAAAAATAGATGCATCAGTTTGTGACATAAGATAAAATATTTGATTGATGATAATCTACTTGATTTGGGCACTTTAGTTGACCTTCTAAAGGAAAAACCAACATAGGATAAAAATTTGATTTTTTTTTTAGATCCATTTCCATAGCATTCTAAACAAGAGCAATGGGACACATCAGGTGTTAACCATACATACTAGGCACCTTTAGTGGAATCACATCCTTTGAGTGGTATGATAGGGGTGTATGAGTCCATAGTTCCATCTAGGTTTTTGGTATCTTTTTCATATCCTAATATTGTTAAGGATAATACAGGTTAAAATGCATTATTTATCAGATCACATATTCAAAATTAATGTATTCATAGTGTACTCATCAATAATGGTTCCAATCTTAACATGTGCACTTTCACACTATTACAGTATTTGGGTTATTCAGAGTAGGATATCACTATGACAGACACAGTTATTGGTGATTTTAGTGGACATATATAGAGTTCATTGGGAGAGATAATACTTCTATTATAGGTTGGTCCTACATATATGGCCACACCATTCACTATAGTTCCTAGTGAAGGTGTTTTTGACATCTTACTTGGTTGACCATGGATTCAAAAACTCAAGGCAATACCTTTTACAGTTCATAGATGCATGAAATTCCTTCATGTTAATTAGTTATTATAGTTGGTGGAGTTTCTTATGAGTCACCACTCCCCATTTTAGATTCATAAGGATTTTTTAAATCCAATCTTACTCTTTATGATGGCAAGGGTGATCTAGAGACACATTTGAGAGATTTTCATGTAGCATGTTTGGATTATGTACCCAATGACTGGCTACTTACCAAAATTTTTCCATGAAGCCTCAAGGATTATGATTTACAATGGTTTTATAGTGTACCAAATCAGTCAGTCATGGCATTCAATCCTTTAGTAGACATGTTCCTAGCACATTTTAGTATCAACATTGGTGATAAGGTTTCATATGCATAGATTACATAGTAGAAATAAAGGTCAAATGAGCCTCTCACGGATTATGTTCTTAGATACAAGACTATTCTGGATAAGTTAACAAGTCCCATGGCTTATCAAGAGCTACAAGACATCTTCACATATAGATTTCTCCTAGCACTACATGAATCTATTATTTTCAAAAGATTCTCTTCCTTCACTGAATTGTGTCATACACTCAAAGGAAGAGAATTCAAGCTAATCTCAATGGGAAAACATAAGTATTCGAGTATCCCAGACACAACTAATAAGATCAACAACAAAGTTCCATGCAAGGTCAAAATCAATGATAACAAGAATCAAAATCAACTAATAGTTAATACAACTTCTGATCCCTCTCACCATGTGGTTCTATCGGCACCTCCTCATTGTGCATTTACCAATCTACTAGATTTTCCAACCAAGGTTTTATTGCAGTTATTGAAATGCAATCTCATCACTCTCCCTCTTATTTAGGAAGCAGATCCAACAGTGATTTTTCCATGGGGATATGATCAACATGAATTTTAAAATTTTCATAGGGCACCATGTCATACAACAAATAGATGCATCAACTTGTGACATAAGATACAATATTTGATTGATGATAATCTACTTGATTTGGGCACTTTAGTTGACCCTCTAAAGGCAAAACCAACATAGGATAAAAATTTGAATTTTTTTTCAAAGCCATTTTCATAGCATTCTAAACAAGAGCAAGGGGACACATTTAGGTGTTAACCATACATACTAGGCACCTTCAATGGAATCACATCCTTTGGGTGGTATGATAGGGGTGTATGAGTCCATAGTTCCATCTAGGTTTTTGATATCTTTTTCATATCCTAATATTGTTAAGGATAATATAGGTTAAAATGCACTATTTATCAGATCACATATTCAAAATCAATGTATTCATAGTGTACTCATCAATAATGGTTCCAATCTTAACATGTGCACTTTCACACTATTACAACATTTGGGTTATTCAGAGCAGGATATCACTTTGACAGACACAATTATTAGTGGTCTTAGTGGGCATATATAGAGTTCATTGGGAGAGATAATACTTCTATTATAGGTTGGTCCTACATATATGGCCACACCATTCGCTATAGTTCCTAGTGAAGGTGTTTTTGACATCTTACTTGGTTGACCATGGAATCAAAAACTCAAGGCAATACCTTTTACAGTTCATAGATGCACGAAATTCCTTCACATTAATTAGGTTATTATAGTTGGTGGATTTCATTATGAGTCACCACTCATTTTAGATCCATATACTAGTTTATAGTCACCAGTTTTAGTTCATACACCCCCATAGTTTCAGGATTCTAGATAGCTTCCAGCTACAGTGTTCACACCTCAAGCAGTTACATTGAAGTCCCATACAGCTGCACAAAAAACACCTATTCACAGAGCTTCTTCTCCTACTTGGTCCCTAAGATCTCTCCAGTTGCATCCACTTCTTAGAATCACAGGGGGACCCCATATTCAATTTCTACTTTAGAGATTTTAGAGCAGTTACAATGTACATAGATTTTAGCTACACAATCTTAGTCACTCCATCGTGACTCAAATACATACATGATCCTATCATTTGATATAGTACACCATTACATGGGGTCTCATTTGAGACTCATCAGTTAGTATCATTTATTTCTAGTACTGATTGTACATAAACTCTCTTTCTTGATTGTACATAGTTCAAATATTGTCAAAAATACAAAAACATTCAAATATATCAAAAAAACCAAAAACATTTTTTTATTGTATGCATCATCCATGTTTAAATTACTACTATCATGCTAAGACTTACATTTTTTGTTTCATGCTATTGTATGTCAATTTAACTACACTACCATGCTTCACTTGATCTCTTTTGAGTGTGCATAGTGACATCCAACTCTTTGAGTGCTTCACTCTACCCATCGAGGGGACACTCCTAGTTCTATATTCGAGACACACATCAATATACATACCCACTAAGGGCATCTTATACATGAATACACCATCCAGGTTATGTCATTCATACACTACACACTCTGAGTTATCATACTGGTACACATTCCTTACTAGATTACATAAATTACTACATCAACATTTCACTAGTACCTAGTACTTATGTATTTCTTATCATATACCTAGTCTTGTACTACATGTGTTTTGCATATTTTCACATTTTCTTTGACTATTTAGATGTGTTTGTATCTTCCAGTTCTTATTTTTGCTTTTATTCCTTGCTTAGCATAACTTGTGTGATTGCACTTTCTAGTTCTTGCGTGTCTTCTGTGTGTGCCTTAGGACATCTACCAATGTCCTTTGTTTGTACATTTTCATATACTTATGGCCCTCGTGCAAAATTTTCTTGTTCACTTGTATGTGTATGTGGCATTTGAACATGTCTTGTATGCTTGTCTTCTAATTTTAGTGACATGTGTCCATATCCCTTATTTGCATGGCTCTTTGGCCACCCTTGTATGCTTTTTTGCTTTTTTGCTCCTCACTGTGTGTAATGCCATGATTTCAATCATGTATTTATCTTGCTTCTTAGATGCCATGATGGACATCATGTTCCATCTGTCCATGCTTACTAACAACTAACAACTAATATCTAACGTTACCAGTCTAGTTCAATGTCATGCACATGCTTTCACATTGTTATATCTATCTAGGCATACCCTTGTTGATTTAACAATCTATCAATTTAAATATTTCTATGTCTTAAAATATCTTATCAAATATTCAATGTTATAGCTTGCATTTATACAACTTAACACACTTGTAGGACTCTTTTCTTCTGAGGGCAGTCATTAAAAGTTTATTATTCCTACCCTTAGAAGAGGGGGAATCATATATGGGTTTATCACAGAGAACAAATCTCCTAACATTTGAAACAACAACATTTAGAACACTCAGTACAGAATCCAGAGGTCAAACTGGTTAAACCAGAGCAAAAAAATAGTGATAGTTTCAAATTAGCACTCAATTTTCATACCAGATAATAGCACCAAAAATAGATAGAAGCACCCAACATAGGGGTGTCCAAATTTTGGTGCTCCTATCTAGGTAGAAAAACACTCAAGGTTTCCATATATAGGGAAAATTTTCAATTCAGGGATAATTTTTGCACTTTCAGATCAGCTAGATTTAATAGTTTCAATACAGTTTCTTAGATACAATGGGTTATCATGTATGGCATGATGGTTCTCACTTTAAATTTAGATTAGGTAGTTGGTATAGCTTCCAAATTAGAATCCATGTTCCAGACATAGTGATTAGGGGTAATGTACATGACACATTGATCTTCTTTTCTTTTTGAGTTTAGTTTATTCCAGACATTCTCAGTAGTTGTGTGTCTTACTCTATCTACATGTGGTTGGCATAACATTTGAGTTAAAATTTTATACATGTTTAGCTTTTTGAGTACCTGAGTTGGCTTTCACATAAGCAATTTTGCATTTGTTTTGGAGAGGCTTTCATACAAGCCTAACCTCCATCTTTCAAAATGGCCAAGAGTGGTTTAGTTTCCAGCACACATTTAGGCTATCCATGCCACATTGTCAGATTTTTAGAACATCTATGGGCTCTATGAACCATCTCATATGACATATATTCTATACCAATATCACTTCATAACTTCACTTCATGGGGCAATGATGGAGCCAAAGGTCTAACTAACCTTTGTATTCTTGAGCCACTTATTCAAAGGGATTGGACATACTGTCAAGACATCGATTAACACACATATGATTTTTTAACTTCACATAGTTGGTGATGATGGATCCAAAGGATCAACCTTTACATTCTTGAGCCACTTTTTGGGGAATTGAGAACTCAGCTCCATTCACAATATTAATCTTGATTCAACACACACTTAACATCATCCAACACATTCCAACATCACAACAAGTTTTGTATTGGTTCACATATCAGATGAGGTGTATTAGTTCCTTTCTCTTCCTCTTACTTAGCTCTTGTATGTTCTTATTTTATATATAGAATATATAGTAAGAATTGATCTACTTTATGTTTTCATTGTAGATTCACAATTCACAGTGTGCTCTATCTATGCACATCCAACATCACACAACTTCATGAACTTCTCCCTTATAGGTAAGTTCAGGTATGTTTTCTATTTTTTTTATCTTAGTATTTCACTTTATTGAATCACTAGAATAAAGGGAGGGAAAATGTAGTCATGTAAAATATAAAATTATACAACTTCAGTATGACTAAGACACCTAATCTATAGGTCCTCCTGTTGGCTCACACAACCCTTCTAGGCTACTTCTTTCACTAATTCCCAGTCATTCAAAGCTTTTTGGACTTAGCCCTTTCAAACCCAGGTATCCTTTTTAGGCCTAGATCCATCCCCCTATGTCTCATTCCCTTAGGACAATAACACCCAAATAGGATAGGAGCACTAGAATGCAGGGTGTCCTATTTTTGGTATTGTTATCCAAGTTCACTTTGGCCTCTAACAGTCAAATTCTTTCAGTTCCTTATCTTTTTCCCTATTAGCCTCACATGAATTCATTTAACCCATGATCATATGTTTCCCTATAAATTTCCATTCTAAGTCCATTTATATGGGTTGACACTCATTTACAAGAGAGACACAAGAATACAAGCAAGTACACTCAAACACTCTTCTTCATTCTTTGCACACAGTCTTTCAGCATTGTTTCAAGCCATTGCACTAGTCCTTTGCCATCTAAAGTACATCTAATTTTGCATTCTAGTTGCATTGATCATACATAAATTACACCAAGCATTTGAATGGGAGAACTATATTAGCTTGATCCATCTTCAGAGTATTGGTATGTAGGCAATGTGCCCACACACGGGGTGTAAAGTGCATCTAATGTATCTTTTACACACTAACCCCTTCTCTCTCTTTCCCAAGTTTGCATTCAAGTTCAATCACTAGGACCTCCTAAGGGTTTTGAAGATTAAAACATGCATACAACAAGCTCCACGAGGTCTCAGACCCTAAAATTTTAGTAACAGGGTAACATAGGCATTTTGAATAGGACCTAAAAACCTTTTAGCCTGAAAACAACAACGTTGGAATAGGACTACAATATCAGATAGTAGGGTGTCCTATTTTTGATGCTTTTATTCAATCATGAAAAGAAGTCCATAGCTATGATTTTGACTATTTATCAGTCCTACTGCTCTAGTATCAGACCTTGTCTCAGCCCAAATTGATCAAAATAAGATAATTTCTAATCTCTCTCACTTCCTACTATATTTAGAAAAGGCAAAAATATACCCTGTTTACACAAATTAGTAGGTTAATTCTTGCATATTTATTTAGTAATTTACATTGCTCATCCTCTTTATAATTTAAGAATATAACTCCAATATTCTAAAAACAATAAAACAAATTTAAAAAATAGCTAATTTAAAACTTTAGCCCCCATCAAAGAATTACAAAATTTGATATCCCTCTTTTAAAAAAAAAATAGAACCCACACCAAAAAAGTACCACTTTACAAAATAAGCTCCCCTAAAAGAAGTCACCCAATACTAAATGTCTCCACTTAAAATATTGTTTTCACAAACTCCTTTCAAAACATCATTCTATAAAAATGATATATGGTTATGATGTATTTTAAAGTGCTTAATATAATGATTAAGCTTGTCTGTGTTTTGTAATGATGATATATATCTGTGTGTTTGTGCCAGTTGCTCTCTTTTTTTAATGTGCATTTTTAGTTATTTTCTTCAGTTATTAGTTTTCTCTTGCAATCTGTTATAGAGTTGTTAGTGGTGGAACAACAATGTTCACTATTTACAGTCCACTATGGAAATAGTCGTATAATTGCATTCATTCAATATTAAAAAATAGAATGATTAAACTTTATCACAATATCCTTAACTGACTTGGCTATGTCGATATTTCAAATACCTATATATTAAAAGAGGTATTGAAAATTAAAAAAAAATAACTCACCAAGAGCTCGATATACGGTTAGATTGGTTTTTTGCTTGTGAAAGAGCATTTAGGTAAAACAACGAGAGTTTGTTGCCGTCAGTTGATTAGTCTTGGCTGAGCAGTGAGATTTACATGCTACTTGGGTGGCAACTGCAAATAAATGGTGAGGATATGGTCAAGCCAGCGGTTTGGAGGTTTAACCATCGGTATGGTGTGGAAGACCTAGGACCAAAGGCCATGATCCATCTTATAAACCGTCCTGACCATGTAGAGACCGATGACGGAAGGCTATAGATAAATTTACAAAGCCAGTGAACAAAACTATGCCAATAAACTCGAACAATTGACAGACAATCCCATGCGAATGGGTGATTAATGATGTGGCAGAGTTGGGCGATTGGAGGTGGGGCAGATTCATAACCATGTCAGAGTTCACTCCAAAAAATTACCTTTGGAAGTATAAGTCTTAGAATCTCAAATTAGAGTTTATGATTTACTTTCATAGGGCACACAAGTCCCTGCAATGTAATTTATTAGTGAACTTTTATGTATGCATTAAAAAATGCATATCTCAAGAGTAAAAACAATTAATTGTGATAAAAATAAAAAAGATGTGGCATTTACACTAAATTTATCAATGGCTATTAATTTATTATCCAGTCATTATCATAAATTATATTAATTTATTATCTAGTCAATGTCATAAATTATACAAGTATTTGTAAAAGGGAGATTTTTCTAAGGTCACTAGCGTTCGTGTTTAGCAAAATGATATAAAATTTACTATTTTGATCATTGAAATCATTGATTTGTAATAAAAAATAGGCATGAAATTCACATAATTAAATTTCACATACTTAAAAATCACGTTTGATAGTAATGTAAGAAAGCAATAAAGTATCCAAATTTATCCAATTTTTTTTGTGTATATAATTTTCCTAAACACTAATGTGGTGTTATTAATTTGTGGGGGGGGGGCGGCGGGGCGGGGCGGGGGCGCGGGGCGCGAGGGAGACTTTTCTTAGAGGTGTTAATATTTTCAATTAAAGAACTACCCATTCCTTGCTTTTCTTATCTTCCAATTTGACTCTTTCATCAATATGACCAACCTTATGTCCTCACTAATACAAATTGAATTCCAAAAAGACAATTACATTGAATTGAGAAAATATTAAAACCTCTAATCTAATATCATGAACATCAACACCATTAAAAAAATCTTAGAAACTACAGAGTGGATTTCCTTAAATCCACAAAACATGCATACCTTCAACACTAAAAGGCATTACTGATTCTTAAAATTTCCTTACATTTCATGAAACCATATAAAAATAAATTTAAGTTATATAAAAAGGAATCACTCTCACGTTAAATTATTATCATTAGTATCTTATATTTTCAACCTTTCAAATACATTATCAATCTATCCAACAAGCTAAATTTAGCATGTTGCTCAACTAATTGAGCTATCAATGGATTTTAAAATGAAAAAAATCCCAAGATTTGATATAACACTAAATCAGTACACGTGTGTGTTCAACCAATATCAATTTTGAATTAAAAAATTTGATTACTAATGTAAATAAAAAAATACTTAAGGTACACAATAAGCATTGGAAGATACCAAAAATACACAATAAAGAAGGAAAAAGAATTACAAAAACTTTACTTGATTAGTCGAGTTGTAATTCCAATAAATCAAGATGGTTGATAGGAACCCGAATGCTACAATATGAAAATATGAATAAATATTGTATATATTAAATATGTATTCTTTTTATGGAAGGAACAACTCTGAATCACAGGTCACTTTGAAGGGGCTACCTCCTTTGAGCCAGGCTCAATTACAAATAACTCTTTGATCCCTATAACATCATATGCCCCTATACTTATACTATTTCTTACATACTCCACTCTATATTCTAATGCATGTGGGATTATTTACTATACTATTATACCCCTTTAGGTACATTACATTTCATCCCCCTTAAATATGTTTCACCTTCGAAACATGATAAGAGAGGACCAAATGAAAGCCATACCAAAAATAGATGAAGACAAGATGAAATCTCTGCCATGTGTTCATTTTTACTTCCACTTCTTCTGCCGATGCTGGGATATGAACATGGACATGAATAGTGTGAATGCAATCAGTATAACATGAGATAGAAGTACATAGAGAGCTCGGTATGAAATAACCTCAATGGAAGATAGGTTAGTCAAGAGGTTAGAATCTAGCATTAAAATTTGAAGCGTGACAATCATATTATAAAATATAGAACAAAGGAACATAAAATAATTATCCTTATGAACCAATTGACAGTAATGCCATCCCCCTTAGCATTATTTCTCAAGGGAGGTGGATCCTTGATTCCCTACTTGGGATCTATGATTGTCCATGTGGGCTCATCTCGGGTCTGCTCAAGCATGGTAGTTTCCTAAATAGACTCATTGGAGGAGTTTTTGGGTACTTCCAGTACTTGCTCTAATGATTCTACGATCTAAGGAGGCATTGTTTGAAGACGTTGCTAGTTGATGTGATCTTTAGTGAGCTTGGCTAAGCTCACAGTTTCCATCATTGTGTGAGGATTGAACATTTCAACCTCATGTTAAATTGTATCATTAAGACCATTGATAAAGAAACATGGGAAGAAGGCATCGAATAAATCTATAGTCTAGTTGGTAATTGCTTCAAATATTGTTTGATATTCTCGGATGGTCCCCATTTGACAAAGTTGAGTCAAGGCCACAATGAAATTACCTTCAGATAAAATAGGAGTCCTCATGATTACAATCAAATGGACTTCGGTTTCAACTGAAAATGCATCTGTTACAATACGATCAATAATTTTTATTTATTTAATTGAAAATCATAACAATCACAAAAATAGCGATAATTTTTAAAATATTGGACGAAAATCGAAACCGTAAACTATTCTAAAAAGATAAGACAGAGGTACACCAAACTTAAAAATAGTTTGACATGATTTGTTACAGTATGAGAATAATTTAACAAAATCTAGACATTTTTTTTTTATAAAAACAAAAATCTGCATTTTTAATTGACAAATTTTTACTTCAAATTGCAATTGGGATGAGAGAAAGGAATGTAGATATGACTTATTGAAAACCTCCAAGATGAAATGAAGCTCCTAAATACACCTCTCCAAAATGTGTCCATAACAAAGATCACAAAAATAGTCCTAGAAAGCACTCTGATATCAAATGATAGGAATCCGAATGCTACAATATGGAAAATTAGACGAATACTGCATATATTAAATATGTTTTCTTTTTATGAAAGGAACAACTTCAATCACTACTCCGAATCATAAACCACTTCGAGAGGGCTATCTCCTTTAAGCCAAGGTCAGTTATAAATAACTCTTCGATCCCTATAACATCATATGCCCCTATACTTATATTATTTTTTACCTACCCCACTCCATATTCTAATGCATGTGGGATTATTTACTATACTATTATACCCCTTTAGGTACATTACAATAGTTATACTTCTTTCTCATCTAAATTATCAAATTGTTTACCTTGTTTTTATGACAATACTTGGAACAAATAAAATGAAATACACTTAACTTACATGAATCAAGCTAAAAAAAAATTCTATAGACTAGCTAAATGACTGATTGTAAAATTTAACCAAGGAACAAAAGCTTACATCGCGCTCAAGTGTTTTGGGTTCAAATACGATCAGTGCATTGCATTCAAAATCTTTCTTGAAAATGCATTCAAGAACAGAAGAAGCAACATAGAGTTGTGTGGGAATTTGGCTCGCAGACAAGATAGGCTACAACACACAAAAGAAACGAGTGTACAAAGAGAAGAAGTTAATGGTGCTGTCCTCTGAAAAATTGGGTCACTCAAATGAATTATGATAACTAGGATTCAAAACAGAACCCTTTTTGGTATATGCTACAGGCAAATGGACAAAGATCTGATTTGTATACGCAGTGAAAGGAAATGAAATGAAACAAACAAACAAAATAAAACGAAAATATATACGTCGTTCAAATGTTTGATACAAAAGCATACACAGCGAAAACTTGTATTAATTTTTTCAAAGGGTTTCACTGTTCACTTTTCTTACACAGCCATATACAAAGGTCCTCTGTTTTTCTTTTTCTAAGAATATTCGAGAGGTAGCTTCGATTACAAGAAAAGATAAGATATGATCGTCCCTAATGCACCATTAAGAAATATATGTTACTTAGGGATAGAGGGAGACTTTTTTAATAAGATAAAATATTTGTTTAGATCGCTTGAATTTCGTTGTCATAAATTATCAGTCGTATATACTTTGTAGGTGCTAAGGCGAGATTACACATCTTCCAGAAAATAAATTTCATAAAAATTTATGGCAAGTAAATAACCATGTAGATTTGCAACATCAAACTGTAGATCATGTCAACAGTACTCACATGAGAGTGCCCTAACTACCGACCCGGGACACCCATGTGACCTGTCACCAACTTAAGATTTATATGATCGGAAAAATATAAACAACTATTTAATGAATCAACTTTTCTTTTGTCATTCATTAAAAAAGAACATTTCAATTGTGATATTTAAAATATGGAGTTCGATTTTGTTTGACGGTGAATTTTTCAGTTATACTTACAAATTGGGTCAGAAATGTGCAATGAACCGTAACTTCATTTAAAAAAAACATGGACCCAAAATGTGCGTGGGCGTATATTCAGTCTACATTTATTAAGTGGTAAGTTTATGAATTCATGACATTCAATAAAACAAAATTACAGATTCAAAATCACATTTGTGTGTATAAGAAAACGTCTATAGACAATTTTACTGGAAAGTCTCCAGCTTTATTAAAAAAACTAGTAGAATTCTTGAGTCAAATTCCAGGCTTGCATAGAAGAAGGGATCCCAGTTTATACTTCAAATCCTTTTTGTGTAAGATTTTTTATGTTTTCATGGATAACATGACAGACAATAATTTATCTCTAATAATAAATCGCGAACGCATAAGATCTAATATTTTACCCACATTTTTAACCTAAAAATCTTCTTCTCAACTTAATCTTGGTACCCAACAATACCACCAAAGTTAAATGAAATCAGACCTCACCATGCTCTGTTGGTTAATTGTTCAACTCTTGCTGTTAAAATAAGTGGAATACATTTATATTGAAACGATGCAGATTTAAATCGCTTTGAAATAACTACTTACTAAAATACTCAATCTTTGGCAGTTTAAGGACGTGAGCCATAATTATATTTCAAATATGTCCGGGTGCATTCATTCCCTCACTTTACAAATGTAATTTTTACCCTTTTTTATTATATCATTAAGTGATTTGGCAGTTTCTAAGTGAAATAAGAGATTAAGAAAGACATAATAATTCATAGGTTTCATCACAATTAAGTATCTCTTCATTTATGTTGAGTTTAATTTCATCATCTATAGTTATTTTATACAAATCTTTATTCTTTAAGATAATTGTCATTTTGATTCTTTTATTCGTGATAGTTAAAAGGAGTTAGTGGATTGATTGAATTTAAATCCATTAATACAAAAATAAGTTGTAATATTAGTGTGAATTGTAGTTGTTGTTGAATCAAAAGTAAAAGTAGAATACAAAAAGAGACACAACAAAACAATACCCCTTCTTGAATTATGAAATGGTGAACTCCGCCTTTTCCCTCTCCCCCCATTGCGAATATTATAAACCATGAGATGCATGTTCAAAAGACATTGAGCTCAATGGATGGTGCGTCTACAACAATCAATGTAAGTGTCGAAAAAATGAGATTTGCAAAGGAAAAAAAGATATCGAACTCCACCAATAATACATCCAAGAAAACAAATACAATATATATATATATATATATATATATATATAGCGAAGAGTTTTAACCATCTACAAAACCAAAACTCACCTTCTAATCTTTATCGAGCAAAAATATAAAAACCAACTTTCCGTTTTTAATAACTTATAATACAATATTGTATTTAGTGAAAAACAATAAAAAAAACTCCCACTTCCCTATAATCTTTACAAGAAATTTCGGCCGAATGAGATCCACCTCCCTTATATGAAAGCCTTATTATGAAAAGCCACCCATTACATCAACCCCAAAAAAGTATATTGTTTTTATGACAAAACAATAAAAGGAATCTCTTCACCTTAAGCTTAATTATCAATCTCTACAATATAGAATGACTCATAACGAATGTTGAATAATGTAATGTAGGTTTCACCTTTTTAATAGAGAAAGACTCCCATCACTAGACTTGCCGCCAAAACCACTTATAAATTGTGAATACCACACGTTTATAAACAATGGTTTTGATTCAAAAAAAAGTTTTTGAACATTCAATCTACTTGTAAGGGCGTCGGCTTCATACAAAGAAGAAAACGGTGGTAGAGAACAACCATGGCTCCCATGAAGGCGAGGTGTGGAGCTAAAATTCGTTGCAAGGTCCAAGGGACGGTGAGCAGGTGCAGGCCACAAACTTTGAGTTTGTTGGCCATGGAGGAACGCAGCTGCTTCTAAACAAGAACAAAGGTAGCTTTTCGAGGCAGTGAGCTTTAGATCCGGCATGAATAGAAAAAGATCAGGCCATGGGCTTTTGATCCAACATGAATAAAAAAAGACGAGTTCGTGAGCTTTTAGATCAAGCACGAATAGAAAAATCCCAGGTCATCTAATGGTGGGAGGCGTGACTAGGGTTATTCAGGATGCCAGAAGTAGACGTTGAGCCAGAATAGAGGCGTCAAGCCAGAAGACCGTGACAGGTCTATGAAAGAAGACCGAAGACTTCTTGCAAAGGTGCCAACCTGTAGAAAAGCCTCAAAATCAATACCACAAAGAGAGTATCCTGTCCAAAACCAGTAAAAGAGACCCTTACAAAAAATTTCCATCACTTCAAATTCTGAGGTTTTTGAGATTTCAAAAAAGACACTCAAAATTTTTTTTAAACCCTCAAAAAAAAAAAATTGCTTCACAATATATGCAAAAAAATATCAATATTTCAAAAATATATTAACAATAATGAAAAATCATACACACGTTTAGTGTATTGGCTTTGATACTATATCGGAGTTCGATCCAGGCCCAGTTAAAGTGAGTGCAAATGTCCAATGGTCACACAAGACAAATGCAAGTGCACACCAACAATGAGTTGAAGCAAGAATGAAAGCATGAAACAAATATTGTACGAGATAACCAAAATGAAGAAAGCCAAATATTCATTTAGTGATAAAGCTCCTCAAGTGAAATATACATATAGGAGTGTTGAGTAACTCCTCCACAAATGGTAGTCAAAGACCCTCTAAAATAGAAGTATAACTCCTCCACAAAAAATGGTCAAAAAAATCTGGAATAGAAGTGTAACTCGTCCACAAAATGTGGTACAAAGAGTTACATTCTAATCTTTTGGTCAAGCCTATGACACCTATGACACACTAACTCTACCTAAGCAAGCATATCCCCAAATATAGGAAAACTCCAGGTGAACAAATATAATATTCTCAAATAAATAAAACTAGAAAAATAAATACTTACAGTAACAGTTCATTTCTTTACGAATTTGTTCTCCATCTGATTCATAGTTTTTTTCATGTAGATGAACATTAAAGTCTCCATTTCAAAAATGACATTGTTGATTATAATTTTAAGGGATATGAAATACATTAACAAGTGATAATTATCATTTATCCTTTTTAGAATGACCAATAAAAACTATTTTCTCAAAATTTATACATACTCAATTAAAAAATATAAAATTATAAAATGAATACATGCCTAGATTAATTAGAACATTGAAATCCTATTAAATTTTTTATTAGAACCCTATAAAAATTTAACTTTGTAGAAATAAGCTTATTAATTTTTTTCCTAAATTACTTTTGGAAATGTAAGTCTTAGAATCTCAAATTAAAATCTATGATTTACTTTCATAGGGAACACAAGTCCCAGTTCCCCTACAGTACAATGTACTAGTGAAAATTTGTGTATGCATTAAAAATGCATATTTCAAAAGTAAAAAATAATTAATATGATAAAAATTTAAAAAAAATAGCATTTACACTAAATTTATTAATGGTTACTAATTTATTATCTAATCATTATTATAAATTATACTTATTTATCACCTAATCAATATCATAAATTATACAAGTATTTGTAGAAGTGAGATTTGTTTAAGGCCACCAACTTTTATGCCTAGCAAAATGATAAAACATATTCTATTTGGATCATTGAAATCATTGATCTGTAATGAAAAATAAGCATGAAAGTCAATTAAACTGCACATGTTTAAAAACCAAGTTTGAAAATATTGTAAGAGAGTAATGGGATATCCAAATTTCTCCAAAAGCTTGTGTGTATATAATTTTCTTGAACACTAATGTGATGTTATTAATGTGGGGAGACTTATTTTTCAGAACTATTAATCTTTTCAATTAAAAAATTACCTATTCCTTACTTTTTTATCTTCCAATTTTACTGCTCCATCAATATGACAAACCTTATGTCCTCAGTGATACATATTGTAATCCAAAAAGATAGCAACTACATTCAATTGAGAAAATATTAAAATATCTAATCTAATATCATAAGTATTGACACCATTAAAAAAAGCTTAGAAATTGTAAAGTGAATTTCCTTAAATTCACAAAAATGCAGATCTTCAACACTAAAAAGCATTATCAATTCTTAAAATTTCATTACATTTCATGAAATGATATAAAACTAGTTATAAAAAAAAAAAAAAAATCAAAACCATGCTAAATTATTATTGTTAGTGTATCATGTTTTCAAGCTTTCAAATGTAATATGGACCTATCCAACAAGACAAATTTACACACTATTCAACCAATTGAGCTACCAATGAATTTTAAACTGAAGAAAAAACCCAATATCAGATATAACACTAAATCAATATATGTGTGTCCAACTAATATTAGTGTTGAATAAAATGAATTCAATTATTAATGCAAACTAAGAAAATAATTAAAGTACACAATAAGGGATGGAAGATACCAAAGGTACACAAGAAAGACTGGACTAGTCAAAATGTGATTCCAATAGATCACAATGGTTGCATCTTTTTTTCAACTAAATTATCAAATTGTTTACCTTTGTTTTTTATGTCAATACTTGGAAAAAATAAAAGGAAATGCACTTAACTTTCATGAATCAAGATAAAAACAATTTTATAGACTAGCTAAATGATTAATTGTAAAATTTAATCAAGAAACAAAAGCTTACATGGCACTCAAGTGTTTTGGGTTCAAACACAATTAGTGCATTACGTTCAAAATCTTTCTTAAAAAATGTATTGAAGCACAAAAGAATCAACATAGAATTGTGTGCTAATTTGGATCGTGGACAAGATAGGCTACAACACACAAAATAAACTAAGTGAACAATGAGAAGAAGTTAATGGTGTTATCCTCTAAAAAATTGGGTCACTCACATGAATTTTGATCACTAAGATTGAAAATGAACCCCTTTTTGTGTGTGTATGCTATTGCCAAATGATCAGGGATCTGATTTGTAGATGTAGTAAAAAGAAATGAAATGACAAGAAAACAAAACAAAATTAAATAATATACATTGTTTGATATAAAAGCATACACAATTAAAAGTTGTATTAAATATTTGATAGAGCTTCATTGCTCACTTTATTATTGAATGGCATGTTTTTATTACATTAAACTTGTATTAAATATTTGTGTGTGTAAAATTAAAATATGCCACTCAATAATAATTTATATGATTTATAAATTTTTTGTATTTCACTTCAACTTTCATCATTTGTTCCTTTAAAAACATCAAATTATTTATACTAAAAACTTAGAAATTCAATAACTATTATCAAATTCTATTAAAACATGAACATGATTTTAGATGCAAACATGATTTTTAAGTATCTATGAGATAATAAATTACTTTATCATACTCATTTAATTTATTTAGAGGATCATAATACTTTACAAATTGAATAGTTAAATTCTATAAAGTAGTAACTATTATAATATAAAGTGAAACTAGCTTGAATGTATATTGACACTCTAATGTCACTTTAAAAAACTTGCATTATTTTATTAAGATTGAAAATTAAGAACAATAATTTAAAATAAGTGACTTGCATTATTTAATTCATTCTTTCTTATTTAGAGACTCAAGAACATAATTCCAACATATAAAAAGAATTATGCAAACTAATCAGATTTCCAAGTATTTCTATATCCTTGTTTTGGCAAGTAGAAATCACTTAAATCATCTAAATTTAATGATTGATTTAATCCAATAATAATTATTAAAATATACTCAACAAATAGAAATATAATTTTATTCTTCATAAGGATTTTAAATCTTGTAAGAGAAATTTTAGAATAGACAACAACTTATGCAATCAATTTTCTTGAACTGGGTGTGATAAATATTGATTTATAAACTTATTGTATGGTTGTAATATGTCTAAAAGGATCAAGAATATTAGATCAAACAATAATTTATTATCATGTCATAAAGTGATTTTAATGTTGGAATTTACTCTCTTGTATAGTGTATTTTTAAACTCACAAAGAACTCAAAAATTATGTGATAAAAGTGATGGTACATTAGTAAGGATTCACAAATATTCAAATAGAAAAACTTGAAATTAATATGCAAGTGCAGCCATTTAAGTGCTATGCTTGTATGTAAGCAATAACATAGTCTTAAGAACTAGTTTATGAAATATAAAATTTAATTGTTAATTGATAATTATTACATTTATTGGAATGTAAATAGCAATTTAACTTGTAAACAATTAATCTTTTATTTACTTGGAGGTATACAATCATCCACTCAATTTAACCAATCGAATCATTTAATTAAAAATATAATAGTGAAATAAATAAATAAAAAGCAATATAAAATTAACATGCTTCTATTTTGTATATCAATCCAAGTGATTATTATTCATTTTAAAACATGTTATAATACAATAATAACTGATAAAATAATAAAATAAACCATATAATTACACTAATATTTAGTTGATTAATATAACTTCTCTACATGATCCATCCCAACCAACCCCATATTATGAGCCCTCTAATTCGTAGCCCTTACCACCCCCAACCATCAACTGGGAAGTGGAATATGGGTTTTAGGTCTTTGAGACAAGAGTGTGAGTAATAAGGGATAAAAATCATCACTAAATTTTTAAAATTTACTTCAACCAAAAATCATTCTATAACTAAAATTAAAGTACACAAATACCAACAAACATACAAAGATTTTTGACACCTTTTGTTCTACCTCTAAATATTTTCAAGTATCAACTATAATTTCAGTTGAACCCATTCAACTTTTATCCTAGGTTTCAGGTGTACCGTAACTAAAATATACCACTATAAATGATATAAAATCAACCAATAATAAAATAATAAATATTTACATAATACATGTACCGGAAAATAGATAACACAACACCAAACTTTTATGTCTTGTCTTTTTGCCAACTAATCAAGTAAAGCCATTTTATCAGTTATAATAGGTGGTGAAATAATTATATCTAACCCTTTTGTATGGCTAAGTCAACCCTTAAAAAAATACTATCGTAAGCATATTAAAGACATCTCAAAGGTTTGAATAAGAATCAATGTTACAATTGTAAACGTGTTTTAATTATTATAAACACAAAGTAAGATTTTAAAAAAATACAAATGAACCATGCTTAAAATGGCAAACCAGCTAGTTATAAAAGCCCAAATATAATCATCCCAACCATTCTACTAGGTAAATAAAATAATCTAAAATATTTTGTTGATGGTGAATAAAAAATACAACCATGAAAGCACTAATTTATCCAAGTAAAATAATCTCAAAATGTCATTCAAACTAACTACATCAATCAGGGAAAGAAAAATAAAAACTCAACCATCTAAATAAGACCTCCTCCTCTACAAGGTTGAAATACCCAAAACTAAAATGTTTAAAATAATCACTAAACCCTAGATCAAACCCTATAACTAGGCAAATGGAATAAAATAATTATTTATTTGATTATTTTTCTAAGGCCAAGAAAGAGCATAACAAAATAACTTTAGGGTTTTATAAATAAAATTCTATTTTTATACTTTAAAACCTCAAAATTCATATTAACTAAAAATCAAAACTAAATCATTCCATGATAAAATGAGAGCTAAAAAATAATTTTAGACTGGTATAAAACCTTTAGAGGCTCATCAAGAAGTCTATTGACTTCCTTATGAGCCTGCAAACAATCCTTTATTATTTTTAGCTAAAAACATCAAACCCTACATTTTTACACAAAATAAAAATCAACATGACTTGTTCACTACCCACATAGGAGAGGAAAGAAAAATTAGAACTTGCTTACTTGCCAGCAAAAACTCTTTGTCTTCTCCCCAAATGTCATGCCCAATTTTTTGTATCTGTGACCCAAGGATGTCTTTCTCCCTCTTCCATTATCTCATTCTCTCCCAAATCTCCTTCCATATTTTCCTCTAAAACTCCTCAACTACCTTCTCAACTAAATATCTTGGCATTTGTGTCCCATCTCCTCAAATGCACCAAGTTAAAAAAAATATTTTCTTCAAAGACCAAAAAGTTAGGCTATGATATTTGTTTGTTGGGAGTTAAAACCCCACAACCCCTACAAAAAGCTATCATTTCATAAAATCAAATGTGTTATTTGAAATTAAAACCATACCAAGATAATTTGTGGCCCTAATAAGGGTTAAAATAAACATAACAAAACAAAACATTAATATTAAACCTTTTACCACTACGCTTAAGTCTCTTAGGATTATAAACATAACAAAAGAAGTCCTTTATTATGCATGCCAAGATAATACTAGATTTAAATGTTTTTATAAACATCAAGGCAAGTTTATAGTTTGGAAACAAGTGTGGGCTTATGTTGCTCAAGCTCATAACTCAAAGGGCTTGCCTCATTTATTCAACATTCAAACAATATTATAGGCACAATTGGCTATAAGCCAATAAAAACTTATGAGAAAACAAGATAATGATTATGCACAACACAACATGATAATAATATAAAAGTATAATAATAATTAAATTTAAAAAAATCAAATAATCAACTCGATCAAGAAACTATTGTCAAGCAGTCAATGATAAAATAATCAAGGCATAATCAACATAAGTTGAGAAGATGATCGAAAGAAGAACAAGAGTAAAAAATGATTAAAAATGTTGAAATAACAAAGTGGATAGGCTGTTGCATATTGACTATGGTTCAAGTATAACATCCCTTTTTATCTATATCAGTTACCTAATTGTTTGTTTCCTTGTTGAGTTCGTTTAGTCAATTCTACTATGACGTTGAAGCTTCTCCCCAATAGACTAGCACGCTAGCCCTATCACGTGAGAGGTAAGTCTCACATGCTCACATGAAGCACACAACAAAAGACTGATTCTTTAAGGCTTTGGAACACAAAGTTATATGTTTTTTCATCTTTTGTAACATGAATTTTAAGTTGTTCAATACCATAAATATACAATTATTATCCTTATTGTCTTAGACTTAACTACTATGATAACTAGGATCACCGTTACTATTTAATAGTAGTAATAAAAGGAAAAGATGCCCATGACTTAGAAATAAAACATACTCATCATTCAACACTTAGAATGTTCACAAATCATCACATGATATGGCAAATACTAATTATTTATTGATTGCTTAACAAATTACAAGATAAAATATTGTATCTATTCTCTAAAGGCCACACCTGCAAATGATTATAAAAAGGGTTTTTATACTTATTTTTCCTTGACCAAGTGTCAAGATTTTAACTATCATGGACAAATGGCACACAGACTCCCAACAAACTAAGAGTCATAGCTTTTACAACTGAATGTTCCTATAGAATCAGGGCTTTGCACCCCTAGATGCTTGCTCTATGTTATGTTCTAGTGGCTAAGTATTTTATTTCTCATGGGCTAGTACATAATCTATGATCAGTGGGGTCAAAATGTCTTACTAAAATTATTCATCTAATTGATCCCATGTTCCTCATGCTTTACTTCCCTCACACTCCCTTAGTCTTCCACTTCTTATTCTGAGTCCTTTATTCTCAAGTCCCTCATGACACATTCTTCCTTGACTGGGTCTTCTTGTGCTGGGTCTCCTATGCCATTTTCCTCTCACGCTTGGCAAGTTCCATTGCATAATACTCTATCACACCATGGTCTCCCTATGCCATGTTGGTACTTGTGACAAAATGAATAATGGTTTCTCCATGCCATGCACCAAGATTGGAATAACACTTATATAAAATTTAGGGGTCAACATCACCCCACACAAAGTCTTTAGTTCATCTTGAACTAAACTGCACTAACATCTTCCAAAAATTTTGGCCCCTTCTACTCGAGCTCTTTTTTCAGCCCACCCTAGTGGGATAATACATCAAAGAATTTGGAAATTATTTGTTTAATGATCTATTTTTCTTCTTTCATTTCCTCAGGCTGAGTTGGAGTCTTGATCTTTTTCAACTGTTCATCTAGGGTTACGTTGGCTTCCTTATGGACATCTTCTAAGTCAGAGACCTCCTTGTCAACCTATCCTTAGAGTATGGAAAAACTTACATTTATTTGCTGATGATGTTTATTAATGGCATTTTCCATCATCTCTACATCCTTGAATGCTTTCATGCACTCGATGTGATCTTTTATTAATAGGGCAACATCAGTTACTTGCTCCCTCCGGACCTCCTCATCATTGAGCTGGGCTTCTACTATTTTATTTGGGCATGCCAATTATGCAAAAATGCCATCCAAAATTTGGATAACCTCCCTAACTCTCTCTAAAGTACTTTTACAAATATTTTTCATTGTGATGAATTGTTCAAGTATGTATTAGGCCTCATCTTTGGGCATGGGGTGCTCCTTATTTATTCTTGAGTAATAACTCAATCAATGTTTCTAATTTTTTGATAGCATCCCCATCTAATGGTACACCATCTACAAGTGCTAGATCTTCTTTCAAAATTATCTTGTACAGGTTTAAAACCCTTACCTTAGCCTCAATGGTCTCTTAAATTTGTTTCTTCAAGGAGGCCACTTCCTCAACTAGCGCTTGATTTTCTACATACTCTTTATTATACATTTCCACAACTCTACCATGTTTCTTTTCTACCGTGCACACATATGACTATGACAAAATGTTTTGGCTCATCATTTCTATGGCTAGTTTAAAACATGTGGTAGTTATCATTACTGGTGAGAGCCATTGTGGATCAATTCTCATAAGGTCTAGCAGAACTGGAACATCTGGGCTAGAAAAAATACAATCCAAAGGAGTATCAAATTGAGGCTCTTCGTTATACATTTCCAAGAGGAAGGATAACTAATTCATTATTTATGGGGTTGCATCCTTGGGGTGAAAATGCTTCCAACAATATAGGTTCTTATCTTTTATGCCAAACTGGTATCGTTCATGCAGAGTGGGAAACCCTCTCTATTCTTGTTCCCCCTCCTCTAGCCCCTTTCCCCTTTCTGAGTCTCGCTCAAGTTCTCTTTTTTGATGGCTTTCAATGGCCTTGTCATTTTTCCCATTCCATTATTATCAACTTGATCACCAGATGAGACATCTTGCACTAGGGATGGAGTCTTCTTTGAGTCCAATTCCAAATTATGAATATGTTCATGAGAAGGGTCACTTTGGGGTGCTTATCTTGGAGAGTGTTGTGGCACTGATTTGATGGTAGTCTTTGGAGAAGATAGAGGTGAAGGTGGTCATGGAGGAGGAGAAGGTGGGGAAGTTGGATGAGGAGATAAGGCTTTGGGGTAGGTGAATGAGAAGGAGTGGAATGAGAAGGTGAAGATGAAGTAGATGGTGATGAGTTGGAGATGGTCAAGGTGGTAAAAGTGAAGGATGAGGTGGAGATGCTAAAGGGAAAGGTGGAGGTGGATGTGGTGTGGATAGTCAAGAAGTAGTGGGTTAGGAGGGTTGTGCCTCTATCATCTTCTATCATTTTTGAGGGTCCTACTACCCACTTGTGTTGGTACTTGGCTCAGGTTACTTCTTCCATTTTTATAGGGCCTGGGGGACCCTCTCATTGGGGTTTCCATCTTGATGGTACTGATGGGGGCGTAACATATAAAATAACTTGTGGACCTACTCACCAACCAAGATATTTTTAACCTTAATATCAGTTAAGTTCATTTCTCCCCTATCTGTGAAGGACTTTTTTCTTGTATATACAAACATCTTCCAAAGGGTTTGGTGATCTTCATCAATCCATTATATTTACAGACTGATTAAATGCACATCATAAATATTGTTGACATAATCGATGAAGTAGCACATAGAGAAGACATATGGCAGTTTAAGCCATGCTAAAAGTTCTCCTAAAGGGTTCATTCAAATACACACCAGAGAGTAGTGCTGCTTCATAGTGAATTTTTCTTAATCTATAATTAGGGGGCAAAATCCTTAGGGATGCACCATTCATTCCTGAAAGCTAATTTCATCCCATCAAACCAGTACCTCATCTTCAACTTATATGTTGGGGTGATGTGCTAGGGGTAGGTGAAAGCTTTGAAGTTCTCAGTGGGGGACTTGTGAGTGCAGGCTTATACCCACTTCAAATATCTTGAACTATAGTCAAGCACCCCAATCTCATCAAAAACAAGCAATAAGAGGATTTCTCCCCAAGGAAACTTGTACTTAGTTGTTTTGTGTACCTTCTTTGTGTCTTCAACTATCTTCTAGGTAAAATGCAATGCCTAGTTATATTATTTGCCCTAAACCACTTGGTGAGCAATGTACATGTGGGCCATATCCACTTCCTTCCATTGGTTGGTCCCTTTGACCTTGGTAAAAATGATTTATGTTATGAATCTAAGGGTGGGATCCTACAAGTTTCTTATATGCATTACATGCCCCTATTTTAAGTACATCAACATGGTGGTGGTTTGTTGGATCTCCTCTGTATCTACCAAGTCATCCAAAACATTGACCCCTGAGCACTGAATCCCTATGAATTTATTTATCCTCACCACCTTGATCTTCATGTTGCACCTCATGAAGTGGATGTAGTCCTCATGAACGTGTGAGAGGAGGAACTGAACTACCTCAGTAGGCTTGCCAAAGTATGGCAATTCAAAGAGTTGGAAGGCTAGCCTTGTCCATTTGGTTCTTGATGGACAAGTCATAGACCACTTGGTTTCATGTGTTATTGGTTTGGAACTGATAGCCATTTTAAACTCTACTTCTTTACCTAGATGATGGTAGTTGTAGTTAAAAATTATTGTAGTTGACACCTTGGAGACCTAGTTCTCTGCATGCAAGACCAACTCTGGGTAATGCATCTCTTCTATTAAAAAGGATAGAGGGGGGATGCAATGGAGTTTTATGATGAAGAGGCTTGCATCTACTTTACCATCTTTGCTTTTATGCTCTCACTCACTTTTTTCACACTCTCTCTCAAGACTCCCATGCACTACACTTTTGGTCTTCCTTCTGAGCCTCTCAAAACTTCTTCTCTTATGGGAAACCAAGATCTTACACTCACCTCTTCTTCTTCTTCTGGTATGGTTGGAATATTTTCAAGTCTTTTAGCCTTTTTATTTGATTGCATTACCCTCCATGGTGCTCGAAGGTTAACCCATGCCCATCCCACATTTCTAAAAGAGTTCATGGTGATGATCTAAATTTCCTCAACTCTCAAGCTTCATGCTTCAACAATGGCAAAACCTAAAACTTGGAAATTCAATAATCTCTACTTCTACACACAAGTCTAAACTTAGTAACCTCTCTTCTTCACCTGGAAACCCCTGTTGTGTCTTTGTCTACTTTACAATCACTCTATTTTGCAACAAAATTCATCTCATCAATATCTGTTTCTCTGGTTCATCATTGACACTTAGCACTCAAATATTTAAGCAAGGTAAAGTATAAAATGGCTTAAACAAGATTATTTATAGGCCATATGAGGGAAATTACCTCCATTAATTATTTCCCTCCCCTTGTCACTTCTAGTCATTAATGCATATCTTTTAATGGCTTTCATACTTTGATTCTTATAGTGAGCATTAAGTTCTTTAACCAATTTGTCCCATCATTCTACTTGCACGCTTCTTATCATAACTAACCTTATCACATTAATGGTCCACTTTATCCCATGCCTTTCTTGAAAGTAGATGACAACTGTCCCACCTTTCTGATGAAGTGGAATACAATTGTTACCCAAATGGTGCGAACCTTTAAAAAAAAATTGAAGTGCATTGAATGATTCATGCACCCTTAATCACTTGCATGCTATATATGACTCTTGTACCTTTGAAACTTGTGTACCTATATGTCATGTCTTGTATTCATATGCATGATGCCTTACCTTACACTAAAAAGGGTTCATGGTCCTCCACAAAAAACATTCAAAATACAAGAACTAGAAATTACATTAAAGAGTCATGCACCTTAAAGTCACTGCTTTTTATTAAAAATAATAAATCCTAACCTAATGGCCTTGAGCCTTATTGAATACAACATAAAATTAAATAAAATCATAATATAGCCGAAGCCAACTACCATTATAATGCCCTGAGAGGAATTGACCATCTATTTGATTTAATCGATAGGCTATGGTGGGTTAGATGATATGTATTATGAATGAACCATCCTAATGGACTCAAAGCTTCCCAAGGTGATGTACACACTTAGAATCATATAACAAAACTTTCATGCTTGGAGAAAGGACTTTATGCTTCAGATGGTGATCATGCCATGCTTTTTGTTTACATTTCTCAACATCTTGACTCCAGTGGGTGAGGAACTGAGCTTCATCTAGTTTCATCAATTCATCAAGCTGAGCTTTCAAGAGGTTTCATCATCGAGGTTTCCCACACATACTATTCAGAGAGATGGAACAAGAACTCCACTAGCATGACCTCTTCCTTTCCATAAATGAAGTTGAATGGTGTACTTTTGTTGAGGTGCTTGTATGCATTTTGGTAAGTCCAAAGTATGGTAGATAATCTATCATCCCAATCAATCTGGCCAACATTAATTTTTTTTATCAAAGTGGTATCAAGGATCTTTTTAAGGCTTCAGTTATTCCATTGGCTCGTGGGTTGTATGGTGTCATCTTGTGGTTCATGATCATAAACTCGACTAACAAGATGTGAATCATATTATTCAAGAAGTGGGTGCCATGATAACTAATGAAAATTACAAGACATGAATTATGTTATAACATTTTCCTAGATGAATCACATGGTAGTTGTTATAGTACAATCCTTTATTGGCATTGTTTCATCCCAGTGCATGAGATAGTTGATTACCACAATGATGTATCGAGAGCCCATTTATCATCTTACTGGAATGATAGTTCCCACAAAGTCAATATCCACTTTTAAAAAAATTCTTGAGAATGAATAAGGTGTAATAGCATAGCATCTCTTCTATTAGGTTTTCCTATGCATTGGTAGACATTACATTTCCTAACATAAGCCTTTACATCTTTGAATAGAGTTGGCCACCAAAGTCCAACAAGCAACACCTTACATGTGGTAGCCTCTCCTACATAGTATCGTCTAGAAATACCTTTGTGGACTTCTCATAGTACTTCAGGGTACTCATGTTGCATTACATAGTGGAAAATTATCTCATCATGGTTTATTTTGTACAAATCTCTTGTTATGAGCTGATAAGCTGTGACGTAGATCGTAAGTTACTTTTTTTATTATAAACTAAAGGATTCAGGTACGCATCTAGTGTTGAGAAATGCCATAATATTCTCCATCTCTTTAGGTACTCAAGAAACTCAAAATCACTGAATGTCAGGAAGATCATCTTTTATGGCATGTGGGGGTTTTTCATTTTCAATCCAGGATAAGTGATCAGGTCCATAGTTGGTCTTCTCAAGATTCACTAGTATAGAAAACTAGAATTCTTGGAAGAGTATAATCCAATGACAAATCCTTCCATGTAGTAATGGCTTGTTGAAAAGATAATTCAATGCCTCATTGTCTGTATAGAGTATAAATGGAATGGCCAAAAGGTACTAACTAAGCATTTGTAGAGTGTAAACTATAGACAAAGTTTCATGCTCAGTGGTTGTATAGTTCCATTCTATCAATGTTAGCTTCCTACTAAGAAAGTGAATCAAGTGATCTATGTTTCCATCACTTGGTTGTGTAAGTATCATTCTGATTGCCTTCCCAAACACATCAACATGGACATGAAAAGGCTTTGTCCAATAAGGAAATTGTAAGATAGGAGCTATTACTAACCTTTCTTTGAGTTTTTTGAAGGCTCTTTTGTAAGAATTATTCTATATAAATTATTCATTGTGATTTATAATCTCTTCAAAGTGCACGGTGATCTTGGTATAACCCTGAATGAACTTTTTGTAGTAGCTTATATGTCTTAGGAACTCACACACCTCACACTGAGTTTTGAACATTGGTAGACAAAGAATGATAGAGACCTTGGTTAGATCCACTAGGAGTCCCTCTTTATAAATGGTATGCCCAAGGAGTACACCAAAAGGTGTTACAAATAGGCACTTCTTAAAATTTAGGGAAATTTATAACACTCGACAACACTCAAGCATGAGCCTCAGATTGGTATAATGGTCCTTGATCAACCCATATATCAGCCAGTTGTCTAAGTAGACTTGGAGAAACTTATGGATAAAATATTTGAAAACCTCAATTGCTATCTGTGAGGACACCATCAAGGTATTTTTAAACCTAAAAGGCATGATGGTGTAGGCAAAATATCCCCATTCAGTAGTGAAAGTAGTCTTAGCTTAGTCTTCTTTAGCTATCTGGACTTGGTGGTACCCTGAGAACCCATCGATAAAAGAGTTTATCTCATAACTGACAACACCTTCTAGGATTTCCTCTATGAACAGTGTTGGAAAAGGATCTATCACATAGTATGCATTTAAAACATGGTAATCCACATATATCTAGATATGCCCATTTTTTTATACTGATTACCATGGGACTCACCCAATCAAATTCATCAATGGGAGTAATTACTTTAGTGTGGAGCATGTTATCAATATCCTCTTTTACATACACCCAAAGGTCATGATTCATCTTGCATGGATATTTCTTCATTGGGTGAATGTTGTCAGTTGGCTTTATGTGCATCTTCCCTAGAGAAGAGTGAAATCCTTTCATTTTTCTATAATTCCTTGGAAATGCATCTTAATATTCTTTCAGCAACTCAAAAATCTAAGATTTTTGTCTTAGTCTAATAATTTCCAATTATAGCCATCTTAGGATCCTGCTCCATGCCAATATTACGCTAAATAGTTTGAATGGGCTTGTGATAAGGGTTATTGGTAGGAGAACTAGTGTCCCAAATAGTTCATAAACCAGTACTTGTAGGGATAATTAGATGGTTTGTCAAGAGGTCGAGTGAGGTAGATCCTTCATTTTCATCTACTTGGAAGATGAGTTTCTACTTTCCCAGGTAGATCTCTTTATGATTTTCTTCATTTGAAACTGTCGATGGTGCAAGAATTGATGGTGTGGGAGGATCATTAAATAAATGCAAGGGTTCTTTAGGTTTTTGATGAATATGGTGCAACTAGTCTTCAATGGGACTTGAATATCTAATGATTGCTTCACACATGACTTGAAGGGTGAGGCACAAGTCCATCCTTGGTGAAAAGTAAGAAAGTGTTGATGTTATGTTTTCCTTTAATAAATGCTAGAACCTTTTACCCATGTGACTTTCTTCATGAATATACCAAGCCCGTGCCCAAGTGTGCAAATTCCCATAGAATGCATGGACCTAGAGGTACTCTGATAAGAATCGTTCCTCAGCTCACCATATTTTCTCACAAGCTTCAACGTGAGGTTTAGGTGCTTTCATTCCATTGTAACTAAGTGTGCCTCTAATCTAGTTTTCATGGTAAAATCTATGATGTAGATCAGCTCACACTTGATCCCAATATAAAAGACATTCTTTATGAGCACACCACCATCTAGCAGTGGTACCATAAAAAATGTTATATAAAGACCTCATCTAATCATTTTCGGTAGCATAGAACTCTTTGAGGTGATGGATAAACTCACGTACCTCTATTTGTCCTTGGAACCATGGAGCTTCCTATAGTCTCTCCAATGGTGGTCCCTCTAGTGGCCCTCTCATTATTAAACCCATGAGGCACACAAACTTGTGGTGTTTAGGGGGCTGACACATGATGTTTTCTCCTCTATTTATGATGCTACATAATCTTTCAGTTAGATCGTAGGCACCATGGGACCAACAGTTGCAAGCATTACTTGTAGTATCAAAGATAGACTGGTTGTCTATCCATCAGAGAATACCATCTGGTGTTGGATCATGTTGTTCATCATTTCAAGTAGTCATACTATACAAATTGTTGATGTCTTCATCAGTGATCATGGGCTCGATATAGGATGGTCCTTGTGATTGGTCTAAGGGTATTACCACATGATGATCAAGATTTTCAAAGCTAATATATATGTTTTTAAAACTTAAATCTATATGATTTTCATAGCACCAGGGCCTTCTTAGTATCCCTAAATAGTCATAAACTTTGACCAACTCCAAAACATCAAAATTTGCTTTGAAAGGAAGTCTAAGTATGTCAACAGTGGCATTTTTTAGGACCCTAATAGGATGCACTCGAGTCTTATTCACCATGAACATGACATGAGGAGAGGGATGTAGGGTTGGACTAGACATAATTTTTCAATCATATTTAGTGAGAACATTCACCTCCATGCAAGTATCCACTAGAATATCCTAGACTACCTATATGTTGATTTTTACATTAACTAATATCTCTCCATCTTCCAGGGAAGAGGAACTAGGACTTTCTTAACATTGGGCATGATTTAAATATCAATCTTCACTTTTTAAATTGAGGTGATGGTGGACTTCACTTGGTAGGTAGGCTTGACCTTTAATCCAAGCACTGAGCTAGGAATGATGTCTTCATCAAGCATACGTTTACATAGTTCCTAAAAATCATCCTACACCATAAGAAGTTCAACATCTTTTTATACTACGGCATGTTGTGTGACATCCTTGTCTTTGAGGTATTGAATTTCACCTTGGATCTCTCGTACAAGTGTCATTTTATCTTGAAGGACATCTTTTTGTTGTTATACATTAGGGTACTTCCTTACTTATGGTTCTTCCCAATGTACCTTCTCAATAGGGTTAGTTGTGGATTGAGTTTGACCTCCACTACAAGTGGTGATGTTCACTTACTACACTATGGGGATCATTGATTGTGTGCACTATTGTGGTTTGTCTATGTGAATCATGCCAACACCCTTTTCATTTTAGTCTTTACTGATGGTTACATATAGATCAGGGCATTCTTCTAGTAGATGATTTTTTTTGCAAAATGAATAGGTTGGGTACTCTAGGCAATCTCTTTGATAATGTTCTAGTGAACCATATTTATAATAGGTTCTTGTTAGAAACTAACCACCACCTCGCCCTCATCCTATCCCTCACCCTCAGTAGCCACCATTGTCTTGAGTATTGGCAACCAAAGTTTGACACGTGTTATATACTTGAGCTTCATAAATATTATCGATCAATTGACAAACATTAGTGTCATGTGTGTAAGAATCAAAATTTTTACAATAATCAAATACCTTTGTGTTTGTATCCCTTTAAAAAAGTGGACAAGAATGGACATCATGTTCTCCATGACAAATCTCATAGATTTGTTTCAGTACTACATGGATGTTCTTACATGGTTAGTTATTCCTCATATGCCCTTTAGTCTCATAGTCAGTACACTAGACACCACTACATGTATCATGTGCATTATTTGCCATCAAATTTTCAAGCTAAGATGCCATGGATTCTATCTATGCCTCCTTAAAGGGACTAATCCTATTATCCATGCTTCCTACCACTTCAATGTGGAGGGTAGCTTTTAACACCTCATGTGTGCTTGTGAAGGTTCTTTCTATAAAAAAAGTAGCAATAATCCTCCCATGAACCTTTGTGTATACTAAGCATGATTGATTTCAAATGACAACTTAGAAATCAAGGTTTTGAATCATGCATCATATTCATGTATGCTTTCTATAAGTCCTTATTTTATGTCTTTTAGCATAGCTTTACTTTGCTACTCAAACTCAAGAATGTTAAATTCTTGTAAGAAGGCTACTTTAAGTTGGTCATAGTCAACCACTACCTATTGAGGGTCAAATTTATGATACCATATATGCCCATGCTCTAAAAGGGTGGTTGTAAACTACATTACCTTTCATTCAAAAGATGTGATACCATGTGGCCTCCAAATTATTTCACACTTATGAACATGCTCAACTACATTCTCTACCCCATAATATTTAGGTAAATGCAATTTCATCTCATAATAGACCGTAGTGGGTTATGGTTGAGTGGGTGGTTACTAGGAATATCTATCTGTAGCTCTAGGAGGGGTGTGTTTCCTCTAGCACCTCCTCCTAGTCCTCCTCTAGTGCTTCCAGTAGAAGTGCCCAGGGGAAGAGTCATGGTAGAGGGTTGATTTCCTAGATTTGGTCCTATATTCTAGCCTTGAGGACCATATCCTCCAAGAATTCTAAACTATGCCATAAAATTCCCTTAAAGAGGGAAAGATGTAGATTCTAGATTATCATCTAATGGCCTAGTTTTAGTTTCCCTTACCTATTCAGTTGTTGAGTCTATATTGTCTATATCCCAATTCTATATATATATTTTATCTGACTCAAACTCACGAGCACAGACTATTGTGGGGGAGCCTAGTTGACTCATACTTGGTTCTTCATCTTTGGTAGTACAACTCATTTATCCTTTGTAGGATAAAAGTGACAAAGGACATGGATTGAAAGTGATGGATTCCCTACACGTGTCCATCTCCCTATGAGTCTTCATAATGCTCCTTGAGTTTTCTTGATCTCTTCCCATGCCACTAACTCCCATGATCCTCTACTAAAGTTTATCATACTTCCATTTCTGTAATGCTCTTAGGCTTAATACCATGTTCAACCCACAATCTTCAATCAACCATTAGTCTTCCCTCCAAATGTACAGCTCATGCATAAGATATTTTAGCCTTCTATGGGTAGAGTTTCAATCCAAGGTCAATAATTAACTTCTTTACCTCTAAGGTAAATGACAAAATATATCATCTGCTTGACTCTCATAGGAATTAAAACTTTACTTCCTCAAGACATGAATATGTGGTCAACGCATATTCCAAAATATAGCTATTCTGAATGCCTCTCCACCAATAGTTAACTGCTTTCATCCAGGAAACTTCAAGTCATGCTAAACTCCTTTACTGTTCATGTAGACACCGAAAAAGTGTCTAACCCTTTGTCTTCCTCTCTCCCCTTGGTCCCTTGCCACTTCGACTATCCCTAACCTACCTAAGTCTTATTAATTGAAAATAATCACCTATTTTTAATTAAATAAGACCCTTTTTCCCTCTCCTCGCCACCTCGCCACCCTAGGATACCCTCCTTGGATCCCCTTCATTCCCCACATGGCCATTTAATGCCTTAGACTCCCATTCCAACCTCTCCTCTCACCCATTTAGCCCCCATCGACCATTTCATCCTCGCATTCATTTGCCCTGGCGGCTGGGAAACGGATAGAAGGCTATTTTTAGCCTTTTTTCGACCTTTTAGCTGCCGACGTCGGTCAGCCCTCGGCCGATGTCGGCGATATTGCCGGCATCGGCACCCTTCATAATAGTTTTCTTCACCGTTATCTCTCTGGTTCCGCTTGGCTTCTCTTGACTTCTCTGTGTCTCTCTCTCTGGCATCCCGACTCAGACCTTCGTCCACAGACCCGTCCACAGACCAAGCCCGGCCCGGACTCTGTCCAAACTCGACCAGACCTGCCTAAACGCCATCCAAGCCTATTGCCCCGACCGACGCCGGTCATTACCCCGACCGACGTCGGCAGACTAACCGACATCGGCAGACGTGACAACCGACGCCGGTAAGACCACCGATGCCGGCGACTGCAACTAGTTTGACAGCTTCTTCCAGGTAAGCCTTTGCTTCCTTGTCTCTTTCAGTTTGCTATCATTTCAGTCTATTTTAGCATTCTATCATTTATCAGTCATTTATCTTTTATCAAAATAGTGGGTTGACCTCCCTCAAGGAAGTTCTCATACTTCTGGGAATAAGCTCTTGCTTGGCAACCCACCGTCTATCTATCTAACGTTTTCTTGTCCAAGTTCTTTTTCTTTGCAGGTGTCATTCCTCCACAGCCAAAGAGGAGTGCCCACAAACGTCTGGATTTACGGTGCGCAATCTTCAGTCCAGGTACTTCCCATGCCTTGTCCATTACTTTTTTTAGTTTCTTCTTCCTCTTAGATCTAAAAGCGAATTTTGAGTGGAAACATTCTGGCACGCCCGGTGGGACACTTGATGTTACACTACCGAACCACATGCACTAAACGAACATAAAACTTACTTGAGACAAGGCCCGACTGGGATTTCATCCCCCAGCGGATACCTTACCCGTCCTGGTGACCCTACTTGGATTTCATCACCAAGGGGGAAGCCCACTCCGTTCTCTGGCGGAGTCTAAACTCTAGGCGAGGTATATCTTGGCTAAGCGAGACCAGCTAACCACTGGAATCGTGAAGTGAGGGGAGCTTGCTCCTTAGCACCAGGCCACGTACCAGACCCTAACACAGATTTTTGAGCACCTAAAACAACACCTGAAACCATCTTTAGACCGCCTTCTTTTAGGACCCATTTTTCAGCCAATCTCCCCAAACATTCATCTAAGGCATAAGCCACAATTTCTAAGGTTAATTCCTAGGATTTATCGCTTAGGCTTGTCTGTCTTTCTCTGTTTTTCCCTTCTCATCTGTTTGTTTGAGTGTGTGAGGACGCTTTCTTCATTGTTTTCCAAGATCCTTTTGGTTCTCTGGAAGACACAGTTACCGACATCGGTTCTGCCACCGACGTCGGCCTTCCCTGTCACTGGCATCGGTTCTGCTACCGACGTCGGCCTCATCTGTTACCGGCATCGGTTATCTGACCGACGTCGGCCATATTCCTAACCGACATCAGTTTTTCAATCGACGTCGGTCTCTGTCACTATCCTTTTATTCAAAACCAGCAGCCTGAAACCTGTCCTTTCTCTGCCAAAAACTCCATTCTGGTTTTCTGAGACTGCAAAAACACAGTTTCTGGAACCAGGACTCTCTTCTTAACCACTTTAGCCAACAGCCGCTTCCGTCTATCCTGTCTCTAACCAGTCCTATCATGGAGTTCCACTCGGAGACTGAAAGAACTCCTACAGGACCGACCCCGACCCCGACCCCGACTCAAATTCCCATCATCCCTGAAGGGGACCAAGATTTCGAGAGATTCTTGGACCTCAATACCGCAGCCCTCCAAAACTATCTCGTGAGAAACCCAACGCGAGGCCTTTCGGGTGACGTGGCGACGACATCCACACCATTCGCCACCCAACCCTTTATGACTCAGCCTTTCGTCTCGACTATTAACCCAACCATGGCCAATACACAAAGTTTGGCCTCCCCGTCTATTTTTAGACCGACCTCCATCGGGGTTCCATTACCCCCTCAACTACCTGCAATTCAACCAAGTTCTACACCATATCAGAACTTGATTGCCTCGACCCCTCGTACTCTTGCGCCCACAAATGTAGGAGTGCCAACCTGTCTTTCTACCAGTGCCACCATTCAACCACCTTTGGTGGTGCCCAGTCAACCTATACCTTCGACCTTCGTAACGCAACCACCTCTAGCCTCCACTTCCACCCCTGCGACTAGTCATCCGTACATTGTACAACTGACTATGTCGCACGCCTCCTCTAACCTCTTCCAAGCGCCTTACAACTTAGGGGGCGCTCAACCTGCCAATCCGTCAGCAGATCTTATCAAGATGCTGATGGATAAAATGTCCAGTCTCGAGGCCTCCATTTCCGGTTCAAGCAATACTTTGTCATATGAACAAATTTGCAATGAGCCCATCCATCCTTCCGTCCCTATTCGACCATATCCTAACCATTGGGAGCTTCCTAAATTCACTCACTTTCAGAGTAAGGAAGACCCACAACAACATCTACGGGCATTTAGACATGCCTGTTATCTTATCACCCACGACGATGCGTTACTTTTACGCACGTTCCCTATGTCCCTTTCTGGCCCTGCCCTTGACTGGTATAGTTCTCTTGCCAGACACTCTATCTTTTCATTCATCCAACTCGCCCAACTATTTCTTGACCATTTCTCTATCAACATCACCAAGCAAGTCTCAATCACAGACCTTTATTCCATCAGGCAATTTGACGATGAATCTGTAGTCGATTTTGTCACTCGTTGGAGAGGCTTGATTAACCAGCTCTCCTTCTCTTTACCTCAACCCGAGCTCATCAAGCTCTTCTCTCGAGCATGTGCCAGCCACATCTCTTCTACCTTGCGGATTCAGACATTTCGCACTTTTGACGAAGCTTTCATCATGGCTCGAAAGCTCGAACTCCGTGCCCTTGAAGAAGATAAGGTCAAATTGCATAGTACCAACGCAAAATCTACTGACCATTCTTCTTCCAGACCTTCTTCTTCTGCCAACTCCAAGTCCAAAGGAGTGGCCAACACTGTGGTCGTTAGATCACCATCCTCAACAACAATGAATTACTCTCAACCTTCGACATCTTCCAGCATCACCAAACAATTCCAACAACGATACATTCAGCGTTCTTACACTCCACTTGGAGAACCATACGCTTCCGTTTTGGAAAAACTTCTCAAGCAGGGGGTCCTCAATCTCCCTCCAATCTGACCACCTCAATTTGACCCTTCAAAGGCCATCCCTACATGGTATAGGGAGGCCGACTTCTGTCCCTTTCATCGTGTCCAAGGCCATGACATCGACAACTGCCGAACTTTCAAAAACATCGTCCAAGACATGATCGACAAGGGGGATCTTATTTTAGATAACCCGAACGCCCCACCTAACCAACATATTGACATCTTCAAACAACCATTTCTGAATCATCTGCCTACTCAAAACAACGTCCAGACTTTGACCAATGACCCTCAAGACCATGACATTCGCACGATTAGCACTATCTTACCTCTTGTCTCTGACCAATCTCTTTCACAGGCAGAAGAGTCTTCTCCTATTTGCCTATCGCAGGATGAGGAACCTCCTTCTCCTACTAGTCCTCCATCTACCTCTCTTGTATCGGAGGACGCTTTGACCACATCAACACCATTAAGCCCACCTTCATCCGAAGACCCTACCTTACCTACTCCTCAACTACAAGTAGAAGGCACGATCATCCATGCCCTCTGCCCACTTGAGGAGCCAGACTCTCCTATTTCTTCTCCACCAAGAGAAGAACCAGTCTCTTTACCCATTTCAATTGAAGAAGACCCAGCCACGGTTTCCTCTTGCCCTTTGCCTGAGATTGTTACATCTCACTCACCTTCGTCCACATCCAAACCCAAACTCACATCTAACCTCACCTCGCACAATGGTGGCCCTCGACCCAAACACACGAAAGCTACTAGACCACACCGGAGAACTCCTCCCCCACCTTCGTCATTACCTTCAATCTTGGGCCCGCATCCATCCACTTTAATAGGAGTGCTTCCCACTCCCATCCTTCACAGAGGCACATCGCCTCCATTACTTCCTCATCCCATCAGACATACATCTCATCCGAACTCTCGACCTATGTCTCTTTCACCTCCCAAACCAACGTCACCAACCCTCACTGCAATAAAGCATCCAGACCCGTTAGCAGGTTCATATGTCTTGCTCTTACGGCACTTGTTGCAGTCGTCTCGTATCGACCTCCCACCTCTTAAACAATATCAATCTCTCGGACCTAAACCACCATGGTTCGATGACACTCGCATTTGTGCATATCACCGCACGCCTGGGCATGACACGAAGCATTGTCATGCCCTCAAGGTCGCCATTCGCCAATGTCTTGGGAACGACACCCTTCTTCTCGACCACGTTATCAACAAACCCTCAACACCACCCCACTCATCAACTCTCAGATTAAGACCATCTTGGTTCGACAACTCCACATTCTGCCATTATCATCACACTCTGGGACATGACACTGAGCGTTGTTGCGCTCTTAAAGCTATCATTCGTCAGCAACAGAGAAAGGATTCCCTTCTCATCAAGGGTCCTCTTGACCACCTTTTCGACAAAACATCAACCTCGACTCATGCCTCTCCAACCTCATCACCTAAATCGGGGTCTCCACGCCAGACTGTGGTCCCTTTGCCGCCTTTGACCCCCTTATTCGACATTAACACCGTCCATCTGACCACTAAACCTCAACCGACCTTAACCAACCTTTCAACCATTCTCCCTACTCGCTGGGGGAATTCATCCTTTATTCAAACCTCGACCAACTGTTCAACCCAGTCTCTACCACATATCAATCACTCATTTTATCTTAAAACCCGACCAAGTATCCACCAACCCAACCCCCGACCAATTATTCGACTAGTCTCAACCAAACTTCAACCAAATATCAATCACCCTGACCTCTCGACCAAACATTCAACCTTTCTCAACCAACCAACGACAATGTCAACCAACTTCACATCCATCAATCAACATCTGACCAATCTGGAAAGAGGCAAATGGGGTAGGTTTGCTCCCAATTGACTCGGACCTTAACATACTAACATAGCCCAGGGTCTTATTAGACCTTAAACCCCTTTTTGTGTCTTGCGTCTTCGACCATTCTTCTGCTAGTCGAGTACTCGTCTACTTGACACGTAACTTGAGCTCATCCCTTGAGCAATCCTCATCCTCTTGATCCTCATCCCTTTCAACCCTATTTCCCTTTAACAAGTCCTCTACAACCCTTCTATGATGTATGGATGCTTTGTCCTAATAAAAGGGGCGTCCTTGAACTTCTACAGCCTTGTCCATGACTCTAAATCAAAAAAAATATATCAAGATGTTAAAACATATCCATGGTCACAAAATCAAGTCAAATCAAAAAGACAGACTGCTCCCTCGAAGGACAGCTGTACTATCATTGCTGTATTACTAGACTGATCCCTCGAAGGACAGCTAGGCCAAATTATCAAACATTATTACGCAAAAATATAGACCACTCCCTCGAAGGATGGCTATCAAACAACACCTTTTTTTAGAAGCTTCTCACATTGATCAGCTTCGCAACATGACCACTACATCAAAAGACATCTCTATGTAGGCTTCCCGCATCGATCAGCCTGCGCAAAAAAAAAAAAAAAAAAAAAAAAAAAAAAAAAACGAGTCACGGACTTGGCTTGTAGTTGTCTCAGGGTCTCCTATAAAAGGGGCAAGGTTATTCCTGCTCTTAAACTGGGTTACCCTATCCTCTTCCTCTCACCTGCTCAAGGGACTTCGAGCTCACTTTAATGTCAAAGTGATTCGATTACCGTTCTAACTCAACACTGGTCAATGACGTAATGCATGAACGGGGCTTTTTGTTCTACTAACCCCAATCTATGCTTCTTTTCGGGTCCTTGTCAATGAAAGAGTGATTTGCCTTTCATCTTTTCTCTTCACTTTAGTCACATTTAACCGCATCAATTAGCGACTCATCTCAAACCCAGCCATTTTCATCATTTTCAGCTGACATCATCCTAGACCATTTCACATAGTTTCTATGGACACCAATACACATGGGAACTACCGACTAGACCCAATTTATGTTAAGCATAAACCAATACTTGCTGAAGCATAAATCGACTTCTATTCATTCTTAGCATACATCCATCGCGACTATGGAAACTTGCTAGGGATGAAAGACTCTCGACCAATTCTACAGAGTACACCATCTGTAGCATCATTTTATCCTCATCTTACCCTCGTCATTTCAACACATGACCAATCTCATCATCAACCAATCTTCTCAATTTGTTCGAACTACATTAGTCTGAGGCCCTATGACCAGGGCTATGTAGGCAGCACTCAGATAACACATCCTCTGAGGTTAGCTCGACCACCCCCGTTTGTTCGTCTCTTTGATGAACAAACCTTCTCTCCTACGACCTTGACCTTGACCTTGACCAAGATCAATCATTTTCTTTGACCAAGACCAATCATCATCGACTTTGACCAAGACCAATCAATCCCTCTGACCCTCCCTCCCTTTTAGGGAGAACTACATCGGCCTGAGGCCCTTACGACAGGGGCTATGTAGGCAGCACTCAGTTGACATGGGGTCTTCTGAGGTTAGCCCGGCCGCATCCTTTCGTCCATCCATCCCCTTGACCAACGACCATCTTTCGACCTTCGACCACTTCCAAGACAATGTTGACCTTGGTTGTTTTTGCATGTGTGCTACCTCACGACTGGTTAGCAGAATTGTCCGCAGACTATTTTTGACCCTTCGCAAGTATAGGATCGCGAGCCAATTGATCCCTACTACTTGTGGCTTTTTCGTGTTTCTGGGAGCACTTCCTGAACCCTGGATACCTGGAACACGATGACCATTTGGAGCTTCAGCTTAAATTGAGTGACCCGATCAGCAGACGACTAAATGCTGGGGCCCGGTTACTTCAATTTTGGCACTCCTTGACCCTCGACATGCGACAATTTGACCCGACCATCTTGTGCAGTGGTATGCGTGCAATCATGACTTTTGCAGCGTTCTCACTCACCTCTTTCTTTCTCATCCACCTTTTGTCAAATCAGCACCCGACATCAGGTTCCTTCCCTCGACTCCTGCTTTGAGGGGGAATACCTCATCCTTACTTCGGGGCAATCCACATCATCCTTCACCTGGGGCAACTACTCCCTGTTTTTGTCTTGCAGTTCGTCTAGAACAACCAACAAGACAAAAAGGGGCAAATGTAGACACCGAAAAAGTGTCTAACCCTTTGTCTTCCTCTCTCCCCTTGGTCCCTTGCCACTTCGACTATCCCTAACCTACCTAAGTCTTATTAATTGAAAATAATCACCTATTTTTAATTAAATAAGACCCTTTTTCCCTCTCCTCGCCACCTCGCCACCCTAGGATACCCTCCTTGGATCCCCTTCATTCCCCACATGGCCATTTAATGCCTTAGACTCCCATTCCAACCTCTCCTCTCGCCCATTTAACCCCTGTCGACCGTTTCATCCTCGCATTCATTTGCCCTGGCGGCTGGGAAACGGATAAAAGGCTATTTTTAGCCTTTTTTCGACCTTTTAGCTGCCGACGTCGGTCAGCCCTCGGCTGACGTCGGCGATATTGCCGGTGTTGACACCCTTCATAACGGTTTTCTTCACCGTTATCTCTCTGGTTCCGCTTGGCTTCTCTTGACTTCTCTGCGTCTCTCTCTCTGGCATCCCGACTCAGACCTTCGTCCACAGACCCGTCCACAGACCAAGCCCGGCCCGGACTCTATCCAAACTCAACCAGACCTGCCTAAACGCCATCCAAGCCTATTGCCCCGACCGATGCCGGTCATTACCCCGACCGACGTCGGCAGACTAACCGACATCGGCAGACAACCGACGCCGGCGACTGCAACCAGTTTGACAGCTTCTTCCAGGTAAGCCTTTGCTTCCTTGTCTCTTTCAGTTTGCTATCATTTCAGTCTATTTTAGCATTCTGTCATTTATCAGTCATTTATCTTTTATCAAAATAGTGGGTTGACCTCCCTCAAGGAAGTTCTCATACTTCTGGGAACAAGCTCTTGCTTGGCAACCCACCGTCTATCTATCTAACGTTTTCTTGTCCAAGTTCTTTTTCTTTGCAGGTGTCATTCCTCCACAGCCAAAGAGGAGTGCCCACAAACATCTGGATTTACGGTGCGCAATCTTCAGTCCAGGTACTTCCCATGCCTTGTCCATTACTTTTTTTAGTTTCTTCTTCCTCTTAGATCTAAAAGCGAATTTTGAGTGGAAACAGTTCAAGTGTTCATGATTTCCTTCATCCAATATTTTGATATCATCCTTGAACATATGCTAAGATCCAAGAATCTATGAGAACTAGGACCTCAAAAAAGAATGTCTCACACAAAAAAATATAGATATTCTGCTCTACCCACTATTGTGTAAAAGTTCTTGGTTCAAGATATGGAACCACAAAGTTATCTTCTACAATGGTAACCCATTATTCAATATTCTCTAATGTAATGTGCTCAAACATTTCCCATGATTATATTTTAATTACTTTAGGTCTTGTAATGAAACCAAAATGTTGGGTTCATTAGTCAGTTCTACTATGGCACTGAAGCTTCTCCCTAAAGGACTAGTGTGCTGGCCCTATCACATGAGAGGTAAGTCTCACACACTCACCTGAAGTGTGCAATGAAAGACCAATTCTTAAAGGCTTTGGAACATAATGTTATATGTTTATCCATCTTTTGTCACATAAATTTTAATTTTTTCAATACCATAAATATACCACTATTATCTTTATTATCCCAGACTTAACTATTATGATAACTAGGATCACCATTACTATTCAACAATAGTAATATAAGGAAAAGATGCCCATGACTTAGAAATAAAACATACTAATCATTCAAAATTTACAATGTCCATGAATCATCACATGATATGGCAAATACTAATTATTTATTGATTGCTTAATAGATTACAAGACATAATACTGTATCTATTCTCTAAAGGTCTACACCTGCAAATGATTAAAACAAGGGTTTTTATACTTTTTTCCCTGACCAAGTGTCAATATTCTAACTATCATGGATAAATGGCACACAAACTCCCATCATGATGAAACTCATGGCTCTTACAACATAATGTTCCTATAGAATTAGGCCTCTACACCCCTAGATGCTTGCTATATGTTATGTTCTCGAAGTCAAGTATTTTGTTCCTCACAGACTAGTACATAATCTTTGATCAGTGGGGTTGAAGTGTCCTACTCGAGTTACTCATCTAATTGCTCCTACATTCCTTGTGCTCCACTTCCCTTGTGTTCCCCTAGTTTTCCACTTCTTGTTCTGAGTCCTCTATTCCTAAATGCCTCGTGACATGTTCTTCTTTGACTTGGTCCTCTTATGTTGGGTCTCCTATGCCATTGTCTTCCCATGCTTAGCAAGTTATACACCACAATACTCTAGCATGACATGGTCCTCTCGCACCATGCTGGTACTTACGATAAAATAGATAATGGTCTTTTCACACCACGTGCTAAGATTGGAATAATACTTGTACAAAATTTAGGGGTCAATAGTCCTTGTCCCTTATCCCTTGACCATTGGATTCCACCACCAACCTAGCTCATGTTAATTATACCTGCACCCACAAATATGCATCAACAACACCCATACAATATAATAATATATATCTCAACTATATAGTATAATTACAAAAACTAAATGATGTAACCAAATCAACACACTTATAAAATAAACTACATCTATAGTATCTATTCCAATGTCAATAATAGCCAACTAGATATGATCTGAAATAGATTAGACATCACTTAACATAGTACCAGCAAAATAATAGCTCAAAAGTATAGCTAAATAGTATAAAAGTGTACTGGAAAATATAAAAGTCTAAGAAAATAAAGTATGTTGGCTAGGTTATAACATGTAAGTGGACATAATTTAAAAAATATTATAGTTCATGTGCATTGAATTGTCACATACTAATGTTTATATGTAATTATAGATCATAAAATATTATATTTATATTGATGGCCACCTACATTGAATTACCATTACTACTCATATAAAATGGTGATAATAACATTATCTGATTTCAAAGTTGTTGGAAGTTTTAAGAATCAATAATCCATGTTGATTATTTTTCACATTCACCCTCTCTTTCCTAGTTTTTCTTCATGTCACTTTTGGATTGAAAATTTATTATAGATTTCTAAAGTTTTTTTTAACAAACAAAGAAGTTGGGGAGTAACTACAAAGGTATTTTAATAATTAACTAAATATATAAATACCCTATGCCAAATTATATAGATTTAATGCTCTTTTCATTTATAGTAGCCACTTCTCCTCTGAATGTAATTGTGAAATTATTCAAGAACATTATAAACTCATTTATAGTTAACAATACATTATTTTCCTTGTACACTTGTATCAAATTTTATGATTTTCATAAAAAAATTGATCTTGATCTACAAATGTTTCTTGATGTTCCCTCGAACTCAAAAAACACTCTCCATGTTTATCTTAATAGTGGTAGTTTTGGGTGAATATTTTGTCTTCAACTAACTGAAGGCAAAATAGTCATATCAACCACAGTGTAATAAGATAAATCTCTCCTCTTAGCAAGGGGAGGTTCCCTATAAACTATCACAAACTAAATACTAACTCAGGGGTGAGACCATATCATCTATTTCTCTTTTTTTAGAAATGATGTTTACAAAATAAAATAACACTTTCTTGATACTAACTAAAAAAACCAAGATACCTACGAGAGCACAAAGTCTATCATTGCTTCTTTTGCTGATTTAAAACTTATAACATAGTAGAATGAGGTGTAGCCCAAAGTCTTCACCAAAAACTATGACAAAATATATGATCACAAAAGATAATAGTAGTTCAAAGTCTTTCTAATATCCTTTATTTTAAAATACTAAATCCCAAACTAAAGATAATTTTTGTAGCACAAAGTATCCACAATCAAATTTAGAACATCTCCCCGATTATTTTCACTTACACTACTATTTAATCAAACAAATAAGATCATACTAGGAAAAAGATGTAAGAGCAATTTCCAATACAACACAAGTTATTTCAACAAAAAAGTTTGAAAGATCACTTGCTTTCTCATTCACTTGATAAAATTTGATTTACAATTTGAACTCAAAGTCTCAAAATGCTTTTCAATTTTGGCAAAGTTTCATTTCAATAACTAAAAGATTCCTCTTTACAATAGAGACCCCTTTATTTCTAGGGAGAGGATTTGAGAAAATTTAGAAAAAACCTAACTACTTTGACCTATTCAAAAATAGGAGTCCTTATTGACTTGGGACTTCCTATTTTTTTACATGTAATTACATATGAAAAAAGTACATATAGAAATGTCCAAAGTTATTTGAAAAGTACATCTAAAAAATGGAAAATAAACTAAGGGAAAAAGATATTGCTTCAATTTATATCACCATCTTTCTTCATGTGTCCATCATACATAGTGAAAGATGCTTGCATCCTGATACTATCTAGAGTAATAGTGTTCCTGAAAATCATCTTGGCTCTAACTATGGCATCTCTTACTGTCGTGATTGATTTTGCATAAATAGTTAACTTGGTTTTCAAATTATCTAGAGTTAACTGATTGTCCATAATATTATCCACAAAGGCTATTGAAAGTGTTTTATCTTCAAATTCTTTCTGGAATATATCTTCGAATTCTCAAATCATTTCTTCTATCGAGAGATATTGGTTATCTTATGATGTAAGCTTGCAAGGTAGCTCCTCCAATTTATGTAAAAGACTAACATCACTTTATTCACTGAGTTTCTTTATAGATTCAAGGTCATTAATTAAATATTTAAGCACATGGCTCCTATATGTCAATGCCTCTTTAGTTTCGGTATTATAATCCCTATCAATAATGACACCAATTGATATTAGAGTGCTTATTTTCAATTTTCTCATCTCCACCCATTTATCATGATTCTTTTCTATGCACTCAATGTCTTGAGAAACAACTTCATTGAGATCATCAAGTTCTGCTCTTATTCTCTTCATTTTATCTATTTTCTTAGACAACTCTATAAGTACGGAAATTCCTTATGTATGCATCCTGTCTAAGTACTCTTCAAGTACTTTTCCTTTGAGATGAGTCTTTTCTAATTTTTGAATGATGGGGTCTTCTATAGAAATGGCCTCAAGAGTTACTATTTTTGAACTCAAAGTGATTTTCCTTACCACTGCAATCAACTATTCCATGATTTCTTTGTAGTGATCTTTCATTTCTTTCTCCCTGTCAAACTTTTGAATCACGATGTCTATGGTTGACTGCATATCATTCTTATCACTTTCAGGAGTTATCTTGCCTAATTCAACTCTAGAGATAGAGTAATAATTCATATCAAAAATTTCAATGGTTGAATCCTATGGAGGTCTTGCAATCTCCAAAAATTTGTCCCTTGTACCCAAGTATTTTTGAAAGAATCTTTGGCTTCTTCAGGATCATGGCTTTCACAAGCACCAACTTATTAAAATCAAAGTCATATGGGGAGATGGCTTGTTTATTCATGTTTGGTGTATAAGTAGACAACCATGGTGGAATCATAGAAGTACTCACATTAGGGTCTATCCCCATTGTTGATGTCACTAGAACTTCACTTGCACTGCTAGTGGAAATAATAGGTAGAGCGTTAGTAAAAATTGCACCTTTTACAAAATGATTAAAAATAGAAGTACCTCTAATATCAAAAGATGATGAGGCTAAACTAGGAATAGAACCTAAATAATGGAGAACATATTCAAAAGTGTTTTAAGGGTTTTCAAAAATTATTTTGGAAGGAGAAGGAGATTCAGAAGAGGGAATATTAATAGGAGAAATAGACAAAGGAGCTATAATAGGTGTGTCAGGCAGAGGAGAAGAGACTCCCATTTCTTGTTGTACATTCTCTTATGGGGACAAAGTTTCCTCCTCTTGTTGATTTATAGGCCTATCTTCATTCTCCATCTCTTCCATCATGAGTTCTTCAATGATCTATTTCTCAACTTCCATATCTTCTATTTCAGACTCTTTTTCCATAGCTTTTGACTTCTTTGTCACAAATATGATCTTAGGCTTATGTGGCTTGGAAGAAGAAGGAAAATCACTTTTGTTTTTCATCCTATTCTCCACCTTTCTTCTTGTTTCCTTTTGAATCTTAGTTTTTGACCCTATGAGGAATACTTTCAAAGCAATTCCCTTATTTGCTAGCCAATTATTGGTGTTTACCAATATGGGTTCAAATATTTTCCTCAAAGAGGTCATCTCTTTTTGGGACCATTGGATTGGAGGGAGAGGGGCATTAGCAACTTTTTCAGTATTATATCTATCATTGATCAACTCTCCATCATCTATTAGTTTCTCAAGAATATCACCAAGTCCCATATATTCAATCTACTCAAGAGATAACCTGTTGTAGTCTATTTTCTTGACATTTTCTTCTATTCTCAAATCTACCGAAACATCTTCAAGCATAGGTTCTTGATTTTGTCTTTCATGCCCCTGTAGTCAAACTTTGGTCTTCTCTTGAATTGCTTCATAATTACAAGCTACATATTAGTTTCTATGGCCCTAGCCTTTGTAGTAGTTAATACCGAATACCTACCAATTTCAACTGGGAACCTAAAACTAGGATTCTTGAGCTCCATTTGTTTATTATGCATGATGATCATTTGTCTGCATAACTCCATTAAGATTAGTTTATCGAAGGGGAATATTAGAAGCATATAAGGATGAACTTGGAAAAAGCCAACCCTTAGGTATGAAAAAGAAGGAAACTATAAGAACATGCATCCAAAATCATTTACCACTATCCAAGTCTCATATGACACTCTTATTTGTTCTAGTTGAGGATTAAAAATACTTAATAATACTACAAAGAAAGCATAATTTACTCTCCTAAAATGATGAATAAAACCCTTCAATGTTAATTGAGAATAGTATTGATACTTAGGGATTACTCTCCTATATCCTTCTAATGTTAGACCTGGAAATATTCTCATTAAAGTTATAATATACACCAGATAAAAAGTCATGTAAAACTTGAAGTTAGTAGATACTTTTGTCAATTGTTCATGCAAAGCATTACTAATTTTTTCTCCCCAGAATATGGTTTTTTTGCCTTGAAGTATTACCTTGATGAAAGGATACATCCATTCATGAAATTGTGAGGAGGATGAAAAACCTCTTATCCTATTGAGAAGAGTTATCAGATCACCAACTTCCTCTATAAAGTCACTTATAGGAAAACTCCATGGCCACCTTGAAAAATTTGACCTTGACATCTTGAGCCATTTATTATTGATTACCTTCTTTGCCTTTTCAATATTTTTGTCATACTCTTTTTGTGCTTCAACAAAATCAAGCTTTATCACTTCTATAGTAGGAGGGCACATAAACACCTTATCAATGAATTTGGGATCTTGTCTGATTATCACATTTACACTAGCATCCATCACAATCCTAGTATGTCTATTATAAAATTAAGCACACTAAAGAACAAATTCTATGTTGTGAGCTACCTCTGGGAAATAAGATACCAAATGAATGTTACTATCAATTATCTTCTTCATTTTAGATCTAGGATTGCTTGACTTGGTTTTCTCCACAAACTCAGCCATGCCCACATGGCCAATCTCTATATCTCTAATGTCATCAACATTAGAAGTAACTGAGGTGATTGGAAAAATATCTTGATATTTGTACTTCATTACTTTTGACTTCTTCAAAGACAACTCAGTCATCTTAACGAGCTATTACCAAAAGTATGTTGATGAAGAAAGAAGATCCACAAAAAAATTGCAATAAAAAGTCATGATCATGCAATTAGGGAAAATACTAACAATCTGGAAAAATTGCATGTTGATGATCATGACTATGGAGATGCACTTGAAAGGGCTAAAGTGTGAGTAGGCCAAAAAAATAGAGGAAAGTGGGCTTGGAAAAAACAAAACTGAAAATATCCCAGAGCTAGGAAAATTTAAGAGAATGCTTGCATGGGCGGCAAAATTCACCGCCCTTGCATGTGAAGGATATTATGCATTTACATCAGTGGAAAAATTCACTACTGTTACTTGTTTATATGGGGAAATTCAAGTATTATGTAGTGGTGGAAAAATTCACCGATGTTTCATGTTGGTATGGTTTGTTGTTGATGTTCAAGTGCTAGAATTTGCTGCTATTATAGTTAATGAGAGTAATGTTTGATGTTTGAATGGAAAACTTTGCTGACAATGCATATGTTAGGAGTTGGAATTTTTGTGTAAGGTTGGTGGATTTCACTGCTGATACATTTCCTCTTTGAGAATATCTCAAAATACTTAAGCGATGAAAAATTCTGACTCTGATTTTGACTTGATCACAACAAAGACATGTGGGAGTGGCTAATAAAACCATCATCACAATGTTTTGGGAATAATGGTTATCAACCAACATGTTGGAAAAATCTTGGTCAGGTCGATGACACACAAGAAAAATCTAGGGCACGAATGATGGTCAACGTATTTTGCTAGCATGGCTCACTAGAGCAAAAAATAATGAAAAAACAAAGGTTGATGACACACAAGACAAAGTAAAACAAAACAAAAAATTAATCTGTAGTAGATATTTGATAAAAAAAATGAAACCCTAGAAGTCAAAAATAACTTACCTAGTGAGTTTGAAACCCTAAGCTTGGCAGTGATGAATTCAAAATCTTCCTCTGTCACCAAGGTCGAGTGGTTGTGAAAAGGGGTTGAGGAAACTTTGATAAAAGAAATGCACTTAAAAGATTCATAACAAGCTTCTATTGATCCTTTTATCAATATAACTTTTAAAAGTCTGATCTTCCACTACCTTTCCCAACTTCAGTACTGGCAATTCCAAGGCAATTGGTATCTTTGCATTCAGACCATACAAAAGTTGAAATGGTGACATACCTATTTCCATTTTAAGGGTAATCCTATCTACCCATAAATCATCAAACAATGCTTTATGCCAATTTATCTAATTCTCATCTACCAATTTCCTGATAATAGTAACCAGATTCTTGTTACTTGATTCTACCTGATCGTTTCCTTGCAAATAATAGTCTGAGGAGTGGGAAAGAATGATCCCATGCTTGTATCAAAAGTCAGTAATCTCATTTGAAGAGAAACAAGTAGCATTATCTACTATGATCTTATTTGGAACTCTAAATCGATAAATAATATTTTCCTTAAGGAAATTGCATACCACTTCTGAAGTAGCATGCTTAACTGGGATGGCTTCCACCCACTTGGTAAAATAGTCTATTGTGGTGAGAACATAGTCATGTCCAACACTTAATGGTGGGTTCATAGTTACAATGAATTCAATGCCCCATTGCTGAAAAGGTTCTTCAATCACCATTGGCTTGAAAGGTAATGCAACTAACTTAGATTTCCCAATGAACTATTGACATAACTCACACCTACACACCTAATTATATGCATCTTGAAATAATGTAGGCCAATAGTATCTAGCTCGTAGAATCTTGTGAGTCATCATGGGTGTATAAAAATGTCCTCTATAAGCCAAATTGTGGAAAGACTCTAAAATCCTACTCTGTAGTGCTTTATCCATGCAACGAAGAAATACTCCATCAAGGCATATTTTGTACAAACTATTGTCCCATAGGACGTAGTTAGCAACCTTCAACTTAACAGTTCTTTTCTTATTATAAGATAGATGGGTAGGAAAATAAGTAATTTGAATACCACTCATCAGTAGTAATGACAAAAGGAATTACCGTAGGTAACAAAATAAGTGATATTTGAATACCACTCATCAGTAGTAGTGACAAAAAGAATTATTGGCATGTCCTCAACTTCTGCTTCTTCATCCCCTGTCTCTTTTGGTATCTTATTAGCAATCAATTACCGCAAACATCTTCTATGCATAAGATTAGCAGGTTTGATATCAAGATCAAACTCTTGGATCTTATCAATCCAATTGCCCTTTTTAGTACCAAAGTCTTGTTGAGTTAGAATAGACTTTACTATTGTGTCAGGCACCAGAACAATAGTATATGAATTTAGGATATAGAATCCGAAATGCTTTACCACCTTAACCATGGCCTAAGCATGATTCTCCATGTTTGAATATTTCAATTTGTGAGCTTTGAGAGGATAAATCATAAATGATATGGGAGATTCCACACCTTCTTCATTCTACTGAACCAAAATGTCTAAAAGTGTATGTTACAAAGTGTAGTTATATACTATGAAATATTTGGTATAGTCTAGACAAATAAGGACTGGAGCATGAGCAATAGCCTTCTTGATATCCTCAATTGTCACTTTACCTTCTGTAGTCTAATAGAAATTAGCCTTATCTTTCATCATTTTGATGATGTGATGGGTTTTTTCTACAAACTCAAGAATGAACCTTCACAAAAATTTTAGCTTTCCAAAGAAAGAATGAACTACAGTCTTACTAGCATGTACAGTAAGACTTTGAATAGATTTGACTCTTCCTATGTTAGTTTTATTGCCTTCTCAGGATACAATGTGACTAAGAAGTTTACTTGTTGTAACCCCAAAAATTGACTTCTTAGGATTGAGAGAAATACCATTTTGTTGACAGTGTTCCAGCACTTATCATAAATGGTGCGCATGATCAGGATGATATTTAGAGAAAATATTCAAGTCCTCAAGATACACCATAATGAGCTTCCCTATTTCATCTTTGAAGGCAAGGTCTATTACTTTCTGGAATGTGGTGCTAGAATTAATCAAACCAAAAGGCATTTTATGATATGCAAATATGCCCCAAAGTGTAGTGAAAGTAGTTTTATACTAATCTATTTCATTAAATTCCACTTCATTATACCTAAAAAAACCATCTAGCATAGATAACATTTTTGAACCAGTTACTATTTGCAATACTTGGTCTATGATGGGTATGTGGTAGTTATCCTTTAGAGAAGATTGGTTGAGATTCTTGAAATCAATATAAATATAAAGTTCTATGTTCTTCTTCCTTATGGGAACTATGTTTGTGATCTAGGTGGAATGATGAATTGGAAAAATTATCCTTGCATTCAACATCTTCTGAATCTTAGAAAGAATAGTACCTGATATTTTAGGGTTGGATTACCTTTGTTTCTGCTTGTGAGGCAAGGACCTAGCTTTAAGGGGAATTTCATACTAAATTTCCTTAGGCTTGAAGGACTTTAGATCATTATAAGAATATACCAAAACATCAATGTAATGATGAAGGAGAGTAATGAATTTGAACTTTTCACCGGTAGTGCAATATTTCCCAATATTGACCATTTTGGGATCTGCTTCTAAACTCAAATTTACTTGATCAAATTCCATAGAAGAACTTGAATCCATTTATTGCTACTAATTGATATATCTTTCATGCTTATCAAATAGCTTTTCAAGAGAAACCAAACCTTTTAGAATTTTATTCCCTTTCAGTTGAAGAAACTCTTCACCAGTTTGTGAATCTATTTTAGAAATGTATTACTTGTTGGGTGAATATTTTGTTGACCAGCTAACTGGTGTTCAAAATAGTTCCTATCACCATAGCATAGGGAGATTGGTCATCGAGGTGTGTAGCTTTACTACATCAACCAGAGACAAATCTCTCCTCTCATCAAGGGGAGCTTCCCTATTAAATATGCGGAGGCTATATACTATATATATAAGCAGAAAGTAAGACACAGGGGTAGGATAAACCATCCAGCTCTCTTTTTTCAGAGATGATGTTGATAAAAAAGGAAGAAATCCTTGGTTATGGGGAAGGTACTTCTCTTCTTTCAGAAGCAACTTTTAGCCAAGAGCCAGATTCCTTCCTAAATAGTAGAAATCCTAGTGCAATGATAGAAGGCACTCATCTTCTTTCAGAAGTGTACTTCAACAATCAGCAAGAATATTTTAGGTAACAAGTGATCGGTAATGGGGGTGCTGAGTGACTAGTAACCCAAGAGAGAAAACCGAAGAACAATGGGGGCACCACGTCATCCCAAGGCTCTTTACACAAGAAAGGAAAATGCAAACACACTGAAGGTACTTATGGGGGCACAAAATCATCCCATAATTAGCCTTCTGGACACCTTCCTGATCACCTCCACTAGTTCTGCTTGTTAAATCAAATGGACAAGAACGCTCCTAGGAAATAGACATACAAACAATCTCCTAAGATAGCACAAGCTATAACAGCACAAAGTCTGCAAGTAACTTGTTTTCTCATTCAAATAAAATAATATGAATTATAATCTGAGCTCAAAGTCTCAGTAATGCCTTTCAATTTGGGCAAAGTTTTGCTTCTGATAATAAAAAAGGTCTCCCTTGAAATGATATAAGAGATTACATTAAGAGCCCTGAGGGAGGCTTAGCACTTTCTTCCAATGAAGTCACCCATTCAGTGCATTCAATGCCTTAGATGCATTCTTGGTTTTTGTCAAGAAGGGCCATGCTGGAGTACGGTGGCTACCTTAACTGTGGCATGTTGATTCATCTCTAGTGCCTCCTTTCGATCTTAAATCCCTCATTCCACCACCTACTTAGCTATGCAACTATCTATTCTACCTTTATCTCACAGGGGACAAACAAACAACACTTTTAATGTTTGCAGGCCCCAAATATCTACCTGATGAAATGCTCCACCTACTAGAAATAACTCCCACTGAGTTTCCCTCTTTATCTCTTCCTTCTCTTGGTTTGGCCTTAGGCTTTTCGAATGCATTTGGGTCTGTGCCTTGAGTCTGCTAGAATCAACAGACACTCTATTGTGACAAATTTGATGCTTGCAAGCCTATCATGTTTCCTAGCAACTCTTTTGCATCTTTCTCACTTGTCATGGTCACTTTACATTTGACATCTATGGGCCTATCATCATGCCATGATGTAGGCAAGGACATGTGGCAGCATCCACTATTTTGAAATAAGCTTATTAGAATAAGCTTTGAAACTGTTAGAGGCTGAAGGGAGAATGGATGTAGATACATGGCAGCTTCTGTTGCACTAGGTCAAGACACGTGGTGGGTTCTGCTCCATGAAGCTTTATTTGAAACTGTGCCTCAGCATGTGACACTTGGTAACATCTACCACTCTCTTTAAGGCTCAAACCTTTCTCAAAGGGAACTTGCCCTTCAGGGTCTTCTAAGTGGCCTTCAAGCTTTCTCTCTCTAGTAAGCTATCGTCCCTTTCATTTCCTTCACTCTATATGTGCTTTTTTATTACAAGTGCCCCTTTGCTTTGACACATGGTAGTTTTCACTCTTTGAACAAGTGTCACGTGTCATCTTCTACAAGAATAGGTGAGGACACGTGACATCTTCCATTGTTGACACTTGGCAGCATCCACCTCCTCAGGCCTTTGCAACATTGTATAAATGTTTGGGGCTCAGTAGGACTCTTGCAGACGATGACACTTTCCAGCCTCTACCGATCTATGCAAGTGACACATGGCATGGTCTGAATACATTTATTAGTCATGCAAATGCAAACACTTGTCGCATTTCACTCACTTCTGTAACTTACCCAGAGCTAACCATGGTCTTTAATGAAATCAAAATGTAGAAGAAAGAAGCTGCAGATAATGACACTTGTCAGCTTTCATCGAGCTTTAGAGGGGACACGTGGCACATTCTATCACTTTTAGGAACACAAAGTGAAGCCTTCTATGATTGCCACTTGTTGCACTCCACAAAACTCAAGAAGAAGCTTTATTGAAAGGGACTTCACAACTTATAAGGAACTTCTAAGGAGTGAACGCTAACATGTCACATTTCATTGAGTTACAACTCTGACATGTGGCACAGTCTGAATATTTCTAGCACTTGTGCAGATGCAAACACGTGGTGGCTTTTGATGAGTTTTCAAAAAGGGACATGTGGCACATTCTACCACTGCTCCAAAACAAAGCATAAAGGGGCTCAGTCGATGACACTTGGCATCATCTTCCTGACTCTTTCATTTGCGCACGTCCTTCCTTAACTGAGGCAACCTTTGAATTGCTTGAACCTTGATGAAGTGCTTGACCCGTTTGAAGCTTGCCACTGATATTGAACCTTGAACCCGTTAAACTTTGAACCAAAGTGGTTCAAGGTTCAACGGTTCATTGGTTCATTCGATTAGAAGATTGTCGATGACCCTTTTTTGGTTGAACCAAAGCGTTGAACTTGTCTCGAAAGTGTCTAAGTGTGAAAAACTAATCACTTTTGATTGAACTCACCCATAGAAGCCTTTGAACCTATTGAACCTATTAGTCCCTTTACCAAAAATTTTGAGAAAATGACGAAATTGAATATTTCAAAACAAATTTTTAGAAAGGGAAAAAACAATTTTGGCCATGCAGGACCAAAATATTCCTATGTTTTCTGAAAAATGAGGAATCACTTTTCAGAGACAACAAATGGCTCTTGTTGGGGAACCTCCTTTAGATGACAACTCAGAATAATTGAGGGGAGTAGAAACTAGAATCACTACTGCCTTGAAGTGTGCCATTGGGCTATGGAGTCATGCTACTAAAAAAGAAAGGCTCCAAAAGAAACAAATAAACAAAACAAAGCAAAAATAGAAACAATACAAATATACATATGTACAGGTGAACTTATTTGATACTTCAAGAATTGAAGTACTTCAGACGCTACTCATCATGGGACAAAGAAAAGGGGATGCCATTTTGATAAAATATCAAGAAACCATTTTGCCCCCAAAAATGGTGGCAGGCATATGGAGCTCTCCACTAGGAAACTAATTTTTTGCATCTTCCTCTTGGCCTTTTCTTCTTCTTGCCCCATGGCAGGATGTGGTCTTCCCTCTGAAAATCATAGCTCCTTGCTCTCCCTACGAAGAGTTCCTTTTGCTGACTTTGGAATACAACAGTATGGTCCACCACCATAGCTTGTTGTTTTGTTGGTTCAGTCCAACAATTATTTTGATTGTCAGCATCACACCCCTGACACACCATCAACTCAGCATCTCCTTTGGTGTGAAAGATTTTGACCTCTTCATCCTAAGCAGTCTCCAATCCGAGTAATAGAGATCTGCATCCAGCTATGGAAGAATCACTGCCATCGGATTCTAGGATCCAAGCATCATTATAAGCTGATCTTATATTAGATTTCTCTTCATCAGAGATGGAAGATCTGTCTTGATTTGTACTGCACCCTACCAATTCTTCTGATGCCTGATTTGGATCAAATCCTGGATTGCCAGTCATGGGACTTTGATCAGCTAAGACATGAGCATCCTCTATGGTCAAGGAGTAATTACCCCTACCTGAAGGCTCAAATAGAATTTGAGCAGCAGGGGTTGAAATTTGGGTGACCACAATCTTTGCCTCAAATAAGTCCACACCTAGCTCTTTACAAATGTTTAACTGCTCAAGATTGACTTGTAGGGATCCAAACTCAATTATTTGAATTTTGGATTTCTTGACATGATCAACTATGTCAAATGATTGAGATGGACTTGGAAGAGAGGATGGGAGTTCAACCTTTTGGTTTTTGGGAAAGGGAGGACTGGTATGTGAATTTGAAGTAGAAGGTGCAGAGATGTTCGATGTACTTACTTCTTTGGAAATCACTAGGTCCTTTGACTAGAAAGGGAGAGGGGTTCTGTACTCAGCAATTGAAATCACTGGTTGGGGTTGCTCCTCTATCTTTTCTTTGTCAGCTTGTTGGGCTGACTGATTCTCAAACTAGGTGAATATTGTGTTTGATCATTTGACTACTTCACCTTCACTCCTGGGTTCATCTTGGTAATCTAGAAAACTAGTGTGGGAGTTGCCAGCTGATTCTTCTTGATCCTCCCCAAAGAGATCAACACCATTTTCTTTCTCAGACTCAGATTGAAAATAAGAAACATGTTTTGTTTCCAAATATCCAACTGCTGAGTTGGTTGGAGGTGCTTTAAGGGCAGGTTCCTTTATGGGGGAGGAAGATGATTTGGTTACCCTTGACTTCTAGCAGCATTGCCTTGATATGGCTGATTAGGGAATGTCCTCCTTGGTGCATTTATATACAGAGGAGTAGAAGACATACCTTGTGCCATTTGCCTTTTCAAGGCTAGCAATTCATTTTCTAACTTTTGTAACATTGGGTCAGTGGTGACTGTGGGTGAGTATTCAAAAGATGAAGAGGGTTTAGCTCTATTAGGATCTCTCCTTATCTTTCTTTCCAAGATAAGGCCATCTTCTACCTCAGTAGCCAAGTCTTGAGTAATAGTAAGGCCAGCTCGTCTTAGCAAAAAACTCACTTCAGGTAGTTGTGAGTTGATGAAGAAGCACTTGAGGTTCTGAGGCATTGGCTAGGTGACCATGGGAATCCTATGCCTCAACTTGTTAAACCTGGAAATGAAGTCCCTCATAGGTTCATGGGGCTCTTTCTTCATCTGAGTGAGCTAGGCTAGCAAGGCATGTGCATCTTCTATAAGCTTGAACTTGGCTTCAAACTTATCTTTGATTGTATCCCAGTCAGTCACTGATCTAGCTTGTAGATGGTAAAACCAATCTGCAGCATCACCTTGTAGGGTCTTCACAAAAAGCCTGATTTTCACGTCTTTAAATTCCACCCCTATCACACCACAAGCTATGCTGAAGGTTGCAATGTGTTCATCAGGGTGAACTATCCCATCACCAAAGAATTTGGGGAAATTATTTCTTGAACTACGTGGGAGTTCATGCAGAGGTGGAGTCAAGTTAAGTGGACCAAAAGAGTTACCCTAGGGGCCTTGAACTTCCATGATTTAATTATGAAAAATAGGGATAACAAATTTGGATGGAGTGGCCAAATTATAGGACAAAAATGGAAAAGAAATTGGCCCTGCTTCAGCTTAAAGTTTGAGGCTTCAAACTACACTTTCTTTCCTAGCAGCTCTGGTTTTGCAGACTAGATAATATAATAGAGACGAAGGAAGATGGTAAGGCTATAATGATACTGGGTAAGACCCAGATGGGAGTCACCAGACTCTATAATGGATAAGGGTAGGGACTTCTTGTTCAATTTCCCATCGGAGTCACCAAAACTATTGGGTGAATATTTTGTCGACCAACTAACTGGCATTCAAAATAGTTCCTATCACCATAGCATAGGGAGATTGGTCATCTAGGTGTGTAGCTTTACTACATCAACCAGAGATAAATCTCTCCTCTCATCAAGGGGAGGTTCCCTATTAAATATGAAGAGGCTATATACTATATATATAAGTAGAAAGTAAGACACAAGGGTAGGATAAACCATCAATCTCTCTTTTTTAAGAGATGATGCTGATAAACAAGGAAGAAATCCTAGGTGACGGGGAAGGTACTTCTCTTCTTTCAGAAGCAACTTTTAGCCAAGAGATAGATTCCTTCCTAAATAGTATAAATCTTGGTGTAATGATAAGAGGCACTTCTCTTCTTTCAAAAGTGTTCTTCAGCAGTCAGCAAGAATCTTTCAAGTAACAAGTAACCAGTAACGGTGGTGCTGAGTGACCAGTAGCCCGAGAGAGAAAAGCAAAGAACAATGGGGGCACCACATCATCCCAAGGCTCTTTACACAAGAAAGGAAAATGCAAACACACTAAAGGTACTTATGGGGGCACAACATCATCCCATAGTTGGCCTTCAAGACACCTTCCTGATCACCTCCACTAGTTTTGCTTGTTAAATCAAATGGACAAGAATGCTCCTAGGAAATAGACATACAAACAATCTCCTAAGATAGCACAAGCTATAATAGTAAAAATTTTGCAAGTAACTTGTTTTCTTATTTAGATAAAATAATATGAATTACAATCTGAGCTCAAAGTCTCAGTAATGCCTTTCAATTTGGGCAGAGTTTTGCTTCTGATAATCAAAAAGGTCTCCCTTGAAATGATACAAGAGATTACATTATATAGAGGCCTAAGGGAGGCTTAGCACTTTTTCCCAATGAAGTGACCCATTTGGTGCATTCAATGCCTTGGATGCATTTTTGGTTTTTGTCAGGAAGGGCCATGCTGGAGCAGGGTGGCTGCCTTGACTGTGGCATGTCAATCCATCTCTAGTGCGTCCTTCTAAGCCTAAATCCCTGATTACACCACTTGCTTAGCCGCACAACTATCTATTCTACCTTTATCTCACAAGGGACAAATAAACCATGCTTTTAATGTTTGCAAGCCCTAAATATCTACTTGGTAAACTACTCCACCTACTGGAAATAACTCTGGCTGAGTTTCCCTCTTTGTCTCTTCCTTCTCTTGGTCTAGCCTTAGGCTTTTCTAATGCATTCAAGTCTGTGCCTTGAGTCTTCTAGAATCAACAAACACTCCATTGCAAAAAATTTGATGCTTGCAAGCCCATCATATTTTATAGCAACTCCTTTGCATCTTTCTCACTTTCCATGATTGCTTTATATTTAACGTCCATGGGCCTGTCATCATGCCATGATGCAGGTGAGGACATGTGGTGGCATCTGCTATTTTTAAATAAGCTTACTGGAATAAGCTTTGAAACTATTAGAGGCTGAAGGGGGCACAAATGCAGACATGTGGTAGCTTCCACTACACTGGGTCAAGACACGCGGTGGGTTTCGCTCTATGAAGCTTCATTTGAAATTGTACCTCAACATGTGACACTTGGCAGCATCCACCACTCTCTTTGAGGCTCAAACCTTTCTCGAAGGGAACTTGCCCTTCGAGGTCTTCTAAGTGGCCTTTGAGCTTTCTCTCTCTAGTAAGCTATCATCCCTTTCATTTCCATCACTCTATATGTTGTATTGTAAGTGCCCCTTTCCTTTGACACGTGGTGGTTTCTGCTCTTTGAACAAGTGTCATGTATCATCTTCCACAAGAATAGGTGAGGACACATGGCATCTTCCACTATTGACACTTGGCATCATCCACCTCCTTAGGCCTTTGTGACATCATAGAAACATTTAGGGCTCAATAGGACTCTTGCAGATGATGACACTTGCCAGCCTCTACTGATCTATGCAAGCAACATGTGGCACGGTTTGAATACATTTGTTAGTCACATGGATGTAAACACTTGTCACATTTTGCTCACTTCTATGACTTACCCAAGGCCCACCATGGTCTTTAATGAAATCAAAAAGTAGAAGAAAGAAGCTATGGATAATGACACTTGTCAGCTTCTACCAAGCTTTGGAGGGGACACGTGGCACATTCTGCCACTTTTAGGAACACAAAGTGAAGCCTTCCACGATTGCCACTTGTTGCCCTCCACAAAACTTAGGAAGAAGCTTTATGAAAAGGGACATCACAGTATATAAGGAACTTCTGAGGAGTGAACGCTGACACGTGTCACATTTTACTGAGTTACAACACCGACATGTGGCACAGTCTAAATATTTATAGCACTTACATGGATACAGACATGTGGCAGCTTCCGATGAGTTTTCAAAAAAGAACACGTGGCATGTTATGCCACTTCTCTGAAACAAAGCATGAAGGGGCTCAGCCGACAACACTTGGCAGCATCCACCTGACTCTTTCTTTTGCGCACATCCTTCCTTAACTGAGGTAACCTTTGAATTGCTTGAACCTTGACGAAGCGCTTGACCCATTTGAAGCTTGCCATAGATATTGAACCTTGAACCCATTAAACTTTGAACCAAAGTGGTTCAAGGTTCAATAGTTCATTGGTTCATTCGATTAGAAGATTATTGATGACCCTTTTTCGGTTGAACCAAAGCATTGAACCTATGCCGAAAGTGTCCAAGTGCAAAAAACTAGTCCCTTTTGATTGAACTCGTCCATAGAAGCCTTTGAAACTATTGAACATGTTAGTCCCTTTACCAAATTTTTTGAGAAAATGATGAAATTGAATGTTTCAGAACAAATTTTTGGAAAGGGGAAAAAACAATTTTGGCCATGCAGGACCAAAATAGTCCTATGTTGTCTGAAAAATGAGGAATCACTTTTCAGGGACAACATTACTATGGTGGAGATTCACTACCTTCAAAATAGATCTCATTAAAGCTATCCATCTTTTCCAATAAAGCAATGATTTGATTATCACCATTGAATACCTACCAATGGTTAACATTATTAGGTATACTTGGTTGAAATACCAGCTTAATAGTGTACTTGTTTCCTTTAAAATATTTATGAGAAACCATGAGAGTTGATGAAATAGCCAATGAATCTACACAATCGTTAAACTCTCTTGGCACTATAGAGATATTGAAAGCATCAAAAGTTTCAATGCAATCCCATACACGATTGTGATAATGTCACAATATTTCATTTTTGGTTTGATACAAATTTCTCACTTGACAAACCACTAATTCAACATCTCCTTAGGCATGATTAATCTTAACACCTCTAGCATGAGTATCTTTCAATCTGAGCAACAATGACTCATATTCAACGGTGTTGTTGGTATTATCGAATTGAAACTTATATGAGCAAGGGAAAATATCTCCTTATGAGGATATCAAAACAATTCTAGCTCCAAAACTGGTAGAGATACAACTGCCATTAAATTTTAAAACCCAAACCTCTTTAGAATTTGATTTTTTTAAATTTTGTTAGTTACAAGATTCTTCTTCATCAATGAGGGAAGATTCCCCTTTACCTATACTTTCCTCTAAAAAATCTTCTAATTCTCTATCTAAATTATTTGAACTGTCCCCTGATGAAATCTCACTTGATGAATTAGAAACATCTTCAGTGGATAGGAAATGATTACCCATTCCTGAGGACTCAAATAAAATTTGAGCTTCAGAATTTTCCATTTGGGTAAAAATATATTTTTCCTCTTTCTCAGGAAGCAACTTCTGCATAATGCCTTTAACAGGTATCCTTGCTTCAGAGAGATCCATGTTCAAATCTCCACCTGCATCCTTAAAAAAATTACATCTGATTAGAATGCCATAAGAAGCTACAATATCAACCACTAAGACTGTCATCTTAATCCTCTTGTCTGAAAAAGTCAAAAATGCAAATTGGGTATCTTTGATTTGACCCAAAATTGGTACTTACTTATTTTTCATGGAGAAACATCTCCTAAAAGTCTTAGTTAAGGTAATACCAAGGGAGTCTACTACCTTAGCAGTCATAACATTATCAGAAGTTCTAGAATCTATTATGTAATTGCTCAACTTATGACCATTTACCAATAGAGAAATATAAAAAGGTTCTATTTTTCTAGAGGAAACAAGGGGAGTAGTGATAATATTATTTTGGGTATATTTTTTTTAGAAATCATGGGTAACTTTATAAAATTCTTGTCTTATAGGGATGGTTTTGTTTTTGATGTATTCAGCCAACCTATCAAACTATTCAGGATTAGCTTATAAATACTCAACTTCAGACATCTAGATTTTGGTCTTCCTAGCATGATCTATTATGTTGAATAACTGGAATGAACTAGAAATAGAGGAAGGAGATCCATCATTCTAATTTTTATTTGATGTAGTACTAGTTTGAGAGATAGAAGCAGAAGATACAATATTTTAGATGTACTTACTTGCTTATTGCCCATTGGGTCCTTTGATTGGAAAGGCAATGGAGTTCCTCATTTAGTAATTGAGATCACTAGCTGAGGTTCTTCTCTTGCTTTTCCCTTATCAACTTGTTGAGTTGATTGATTTTGGGACCTAGTAAAAATAACATATGTTCCATCATACACTTTTCCTTCTTTTTTAGCTTTGTCTTGGTAATTTAGAAAGCCAATGGTGGATTCACCAGTTAATTCTTCTTCTCCTTCTATAAAGAGATTAGCATCATTCTCTTGGTCTAACTCAGGTTGAAAAAAATGAACATGTTTATCTTCATAATAATTAATTGATGAGTTGATTGATGCTACTTCAATGGCAAGCTTAGAAATTATATGTATTACACTTCCTCAAAAATAGTGCATTATATGTAAGAATGTTTAGATGTGGTGCCTCTCAAGCTTAGAAATTATAATCAAAAGCTATATGATGCCCCTCTAGCTATTGATGAGCTATTTGAGGAAGTGTAATACATGGCCAATGACAAATCCCGAAGTATCAATACTTTCCCTTATGAAATTTACAAGTCTACAGGGCACCTTATAGAACCCAGCCTATTACAAGTCTATAAAGAAGATATGAACAAATATATGGGAAATATCATTAATAAGGGAAATATCAAGTTCATTCCCAAGGCTAAATATGCATATCTCATCACTAATTGGCATCCCATTACCTTCCTCAATGTGTCTTATAAAATCCTTACAAAAGCCCTTACAAACCGTATTCATTCATTCTACACGTCATTGTCCAAATAGATCAAATCAAACTCATTAAGAATAGATACATTCTATATTTTTTGATTTCTTTCTAGGAAGAAATGGAATGGATGTGTACATCTCGCAATAAATTATATTCCTCAAACTAGAATTTGAGAAGGCCTATAATGGAATTGAGTGGCTACTTATTATAGTCATGCTTCAAGCCTTAAGTTTTGGCTAATTTTTTAATTCTATAATTCAGACTTTGTTTAAATAAGGGGTTGAAATTTTGTATAGAGAAACATTAGCACATGCAGAAGCCTATTAAAGCATTGTCTTTTTCTAGCCAAATAGGGGAAGTACCTTCTATTTTATCTCAAATAGGGTGTATTTTCCCCTTGAACAAAACTTGTAACTTTGGAATAGAAGCAAAGATAGTGGACCATAAGCCATGGAAAACTTATAGGAAGGTTTGAAGATATGTATGACATCCATACCAATATATAAAACCAATCTAGAAATATTGAAACCAATCAGGGTGATCTAAACTATAAGGGTTACAGTCGACCTAATAAGTATAATTAAGGCCTCGTAGCCAATTTGAGAGCCTTTCACATTTCTAGCCTTAGATAGGCTATCTAACAAGTTGGAACATGTCTATGATATAGTTTTAGATATGTTTTAACCTTTTGGATACATGAAAAACATGAAGAAGGTCATTTGAGCCTTAGGTTGTAGGTGGACTTTTGGAACAAGGTTTAAGCCTAAGGCAAATGGTATGCTCCCACTACTCTATAGACACCATGTGGTATGCTCCCACTACTCTATAGACACACATCAGTCCATGTAAGTAGACAAGTGTGTCATGATAACGTGTGAGAGAGATGTTTATCCATGGTGAAATATTGATTCTCTATAGCCCTGTCATGGTCTGAGAAAGTAGAGCAATATGTTAGGGTAGTGGTTGAGCAAGATTATGATGCATGGAAAATATCGATTCACCATGGAATGAATAGTCAACATGCACTTAAAGCTTCAACCAGAAAACTACGAAGTGAGTAGAAGCCATGTGGTAGGGACCCTGTTAGAACTAAAGACACATTGGTTGTAAAAATAATAAAGCATAAGCCTAAATTTGATGGCCCATCTTCCCATCAAAACTATTAAAAGGCCCATGAGAGATTAAAAAGGCCACATATCCATGGAAATAATGAAAGAAAGCACCAAAGCTAAACCCCATAGGTATCAATAAGTTGTCAAGTGGTTAAAGGGTACCCATGAAAGCAAATCCAATTACATGATAAATGAAAATAAAGGAGAAGTTTCATGGCAAGGACATCACAAACAAAGGACACACTGGTAGTGCAACCAATAATGCCTGAGCATAAAATTGACATCTCATATGGTCATCAAAACTATTTAAGGCCCAGAATAGAGTACACATTTAATTTGATTTGCAAAATCAAATCACATAGCAACTAAATCATGAATAGGATGGGAATAATTATCATGGTGTGTGTAGTGGGATTATGTGAAGAGAATAAAAGACAAACCTAGCATTAAATAGTCATAACAATCGATTGGATAGAATAATGGGTGGCTGGTAATCTTGATGTGATCCCAATTGCTTCCTTGTGCCTTTTAAATGAACACTAATATAAAGCTACTTTGAAGTATAAGTTAGGAGGATATTGCAAGAATATTCATAATAATTATTTAATCCATTCAAAAACATGGCAAGTTTATGGAGAAGCCAAGAGGTATAGAGAAAATCCACTAGCATTGGGAGAAATTAAATGACTACGTAGATCTTTATGGAGACAAGATCTATAGATGAAATTAAATTAAAAATTACTCTAGATAAAGGATAATTTCATGTCTAAACTAACTATAATAATAACAACCTGATTGAATCAAATTTTGTAGCAAAGGGTAGCCTTGGAATTTTAGTTTCAAATCTAATTTTGCCAACTGCCTAAAGTTGAATGCAATTAATGTCCATGGCTTAGCTTGGGACTATTTAAGTAGATATTTTGTTTTTATTATAAAATTAGGGAATTCTAAATGGTTAAGCTTTGTTATAATTGGCTTGAAATGCACTGACCATTCTTTCACTCTTAATTACCTAATTTGCTTTCTTAAAGAAGCCAATTTTAATAGACACCCTATTAGATGTTGAATACATAGTTGGAGTTATTTTTTAGTCCATTTTTAGCATTATGTTCAATTCAAGTCTTCATGTATTTTATTTATGATTTTCATTAAGTGATAAGAACTGTAAGTGAGATTTAGTTACATCAAGATAGTCTCAGTTTAATTATGCAATAGTTGATTAAATTGGTCTATTAGAGTTATTCTTATTTTATCTAGGATTTTATGCAACTAAGGTGTGAAAAAACTACATGTTGTGAGTTATGCTTTATTTTAAATAAATTAACATATGAATGAATATCTTATGTGTGTGTGAATTCTTGAATTAGATTATGCTTATAGCTAGTCTTATTCACTCTGTAATGCCTAGCCTTGCTTATCAAGAAGTTATCTTATAACCAATGTGTGAAATAGCTAAAGGTCATTGATGTGATTTTCAATAGGTCGGATGAATAAATGATGCTCACAATATCCCCTTAGGAACTCACTTGCAGTGTGTTTTAAGTTCATGTAACAATTGGATTGAGCACATAGTGGTACAACTATGGCCAAGTTTGGTCATAACTCAAAACACTCTGATGGCTTGTGTGATAAAAAATAACCCATTTGTCTTCTACCCTAACCTCTCTATCTCCTTTTTTATTTTGACAACACCTTTCCCTTAGTTTAGGATTGAAATGAATTGCATTAAACTAAATGTGTGGCTTCATTAGTTGATTTAAGTAGGAATTAGACTCAAATAACTAGTTTACAATCACCCACAGTAGGCCTCTAGTAGAAAAACTTATATGTTTGTCCATGCTATATTTATTTTGTGAATTTTTGACCCTTGGATCACCAGCATATCCTAAAAATAAGTGGACTCTATCCTGCTAGGGTTGATCTCTAGGTATTTATTTTAGAATGTTCAATCTAATGACGAAATTATGAGGGTGAGATACTTGTTGAGACCAACGCTAATTTATGTGGTTGGTACTATGAGTAAAGAATATTATCTTATTGAAACAAAGAAAAGTGTAAAAATAAATACATATTAAGGTTTTAAAAATATCATGGGATGTGCAAAGGACTCTTGGTGGAATGGCCACATCTACCCTATGCCTTCAATTGAATCGAGTGGTGGAAGAAGGTGATCACTCACACCACCACCTTCCTTTGTCACTATGGAACAAGTTGCCTGAGTATAAAAATAGGTTGATAGGGTTATGCTTAAATATTACCAAATAATCTCTTCTCTTCTTGGACATAGTATCTCTGATTTGTAGTTACGATCCATAGTTACTTCTCTAAATCGTAAGATAAAAATTTCATATAGCCACATAGGAAAAGGTCTCAAATATGATCTCAGCTACATTGGCTCAAAGTTAGAGACTAGGCCTAAAAATATTTTTTCAAATCCCTCTAGACCAAGAAATCTAGGGGAAAATAAAAAGCTATTAATTTTTCTCAGCAATGTCTTACTAGCTTGCCTAAAATCTCCTTGTATTTTTTTTACCACTACAAGCTAGTGTTCTAAGTGCAACGAGAGATGACAAAAATAGTGCATTATATGTAAGAATGTTTAGATGTGGTGCCTCTCAAGCTTAGAAATTATAATCAAAAGCTATATGATGCCCCTCTAGCTATTGATGAGCTATTTGAGGAAGTGTAATACATGGCCAATGACAAATCCCGAAGTATCAATACTTTCCCTTATGAAATTTACAAGTCTACAGGGCACCTTATAGAACCCAGCCTATTACAAGTCTATAAAGAAGATATGAACAAATATATGGGAAATATCATTAATAAGGGAAATATCAAGTTCATTCCCAAGGCTAAATATGCATATCTCATCACTAATTGGCATCCCATTACCTTCCTCAATGTGTCTTATAAAATCCTTACAAAAGCCCTTACAAACCGTATTCATTCATTCTACACGTCATTGTCCAAATAGATCAAATCAAACTCATTAAGAATAGATACATTCTATATTTTTTGATTTCTTTCTAGGAAGAAATGGAATGGATGTGTACATCTCGCAATAAATTATATTCCTCAAACTAGAATTTGAGAAGGCCTATAATGGAATTGAGTGGCTACTTATTATAGTCATGCTTCAAGCCTTAAGTTTTGGCTAATTTTTTAATTCTATAATTAAGACTTTGTTTAAATAAGTCAAATTAAAATAAGAATGGATTCAATTGCTTAAGAAAAGGAGAAATAAAACTTTGAAATGGTCAGAGAACTTGCATAAATCTAAGGCAAACTAGTCTAAAAGGAGGCTATAAAATGCGTTTGAAAACACAAGAAAATAAATATACTAAGACTTAATAAATCTATGCAGACTCAAACATTAAAATTTAATCACTCATAGATGAAAGCTTAGACTAAATTTAAGAAATGCAAAGACATTAAATCAAACCCATTCAATCACTTGTAACTAATCATCTAGTAGAATGCCAAAAAGTCTGATTTAAGCAATTAACCAAGATGAACTTATGAAAGGTACAAGACCAAACTTAAAATCAAAAGAGGGTCCCCATTTTCAGCTTAAAAAATGGGGCATGTTGGATCCCAATAATATAAAAGTTCATCTAGTACCAATAATCTACATTAAATGTATTAGTTATAAGTTTAGACAAAAATAAATACATAATGACAAAATAATTTTAAATTAAAATACACTAAATAAAATAATTTAACTTTAATAGTTTAAAATGTAACTTACATTAAATACTAAACTTACCAAGTCTATCTAACGTACCTTCAGTATCACCTCTATTTTTTAGTGTTTCAAAATTTAATTAATGCTCAGATTCACAAACTTTCCAAAAACATTTGTTGTGAGGTTTTCCATGGAATTTTATCAATTGAATATTTTTAGCAATAACCAAATTTAAATAATGAAGTATCACTCTTTTCATATCAAAGTCCTCTAATAATCATTGCTTTACTTTTCTATGCAAGTATTTTTGAAGCCAGGTTCTTGTAACCACCACAAATCTAGTGGGATAAACTAGTTCTTCTCCATATGTGACAATTGTGGTTATTTTATTTTTTGCCTCTAAAAATAAGACAAGTATTAGTATGTTCTCTCATAATTGTCTTTAGGTCAAGTTATTACAAAACTTAGTGTAATCAAATTTTAAGGGCACATATGCAAAAAGTAAAATATCACTAATGTTTAAGGATACATTTACATTACAAATAATTTTTTATTAATTTCACAAGATCTAAGATGTGATCAAAGCCAATTGTTGATGTCATTTCATGATACCCTAGTGGTTGTAATAAATGAGTACTCTATGTAGGTGTTAGGGGTCTAAATACCATCCTTCAACCCATTATTTTGACTCACATTGATTCCAATCAAATTTCATACAACGTAAACAAAAGAATGCCATGTTCCTAATATAAATAGTCCATGAACTATAATTTTAACTTCAAATTGAGTGTAAATCACTTGATCTAGGTATTTTACTATAATCTTCATACATTGCCTTAGTTTCATACTCCATTAACTAGAAAAATATTCAAATTTGAGATTATTGATCTGATCCATGAGAAATTATTTAATTACACCAAGCCACAATAATTGAAACATCAATCAAATCAACACCATCCTTGTGATTATCCTTTTATTTTTCAGGGGCTATTTTTTCACATTCACTTGCACCATCATTATCTTGGTGGTTCCACCTAGCATTAAAGAAACTTCAAAAATGTTGTACCTCACTCTTCGTATGCATCCTACTTAACTAGTAAAAATTTAGGAATTTTTAAAATGTATTTCCCAATTGTTTGAAAAAATGTAGTGTGTATTGAACACATTTTTTCTTGAATTCATAATTTTATAATATATCTCAAAACAACTTTGGACAAACTCTAGTGAATATGATATGTTATTGCTCATATAAAAGTGGCACTCCCTACAAATATTTATACTATCCTTTGTGCTACCAGGTACATGTTTGAATGTAATATACACAAAAAATTCAACTTTAATTTAAATATAATATTTGGGATTGAACTTCATTTTATGGTTGTAGTGTGTATTGTTTAGCAAAGTACACAACTATAACAATGGTCATGAGTGGGAAGTTTTCCTTACGTGACTTGAATCAATTATTTAACCATTTTTATTAGTGTGTGTGTCTTTTAAATTGGTTTAAATGATATTTATGAATTATATAAAACCTCAATCTTGTAAAATTTATAAATAAATATCATGGATGTAAATTTATCTTCTAGACCTTTCTTGTTACTAAACAGCTCACATACACTATATATATGTACCTAATTACTTATCTTTTAGTCTGGCCAATGTTATTATGACGATCCATGCCTTATATCATGCCCATAATGTTATAAACTTACTTGTCATCCATATCTTCAAGTTTTATACCTTCACTTATTTTCCTACTACCCAAACACTTGTGTCCCATTCATACGCCTATGTTGATGTAAAAGTCCTACCCCAATGTAAGTGTCCAATGCCCTAAAGTCATCTAATTTTAAAATGAAGTGTATTCCTATGGTCAACCTAAGTGATTTAATTCAAGATATTTTCCAAAGGATTGGTGCAAATATAAGATCAACCCTCATTCATTCCTCACCTGGAAAATATTGAAGAGAGACCAAGGCAACTTACCAAAAGCATTCTATCAAGCACTCAAGTGAACAAAGCTTTCCCATTTTCTCTTATTTCTATATCAGTCATAGGGACAACACATCTATAGCTTTGAAGTACCAAAATATCATCCTAAGAGATATATTTTCCAAGTTACAGGCTATGTAATTATTATACTTACTTATCACATATTACATGATCCACACACAATCCAACATGTAGGGAAGAAATACATAAGTCTAAGGCCATCTTTAAAGTATTGGCTATGTAGGCAATCCTGATTGATAGAGGAGTCTTTAGGGAATCTCAACATCATTTTCTCAATAACCCATTTTCCCCACAACCACTATGAATATGAATAATTAGGGTTTTCTCATTCGATAAGGAGTGACATTCCATGACCCAGATCTAAATGTACCAAAGTGAAGGAAACATAACTCTTAGAAAAATACAAGTGGCCCCATACAATTTTGGTAGGTATTATGTACTAGAAACCTATGTCTAAGTCAGATAGTAGTGTCAATGTAATCATCCCAGGTTGTCACAAGTGTTTGTAGCTATAGATGTAAAATTTATATAATCATGCAATTGTTCTAGAATCCAAATCTAGTCTGATTTCTACCTATTCCAGATCATAATTGTGTTATCATAATAACCAACTACGTATATTGTTTTCATTATCATTGTAATATATATCATATTTTTACATTCTATCTTTAATATTTCAGCATAATAAATTTATTATATGTTATATCTGAGTTTTAAAAATAATTGGCCTACTTTAGAGATAGTCTATCATCCTTGTACCCTAGGCAATCTCTTCCCTCTTTAACCCCAAGTGGTAAGGTAGATGATATATGTATGCATGTTCAATCTAAAATATTTAGGGTTTGTAGTTGTGAATCCATAAAAGATAAAATCACCCTTATGATCAAGTTAATATAAGAGTTACAAAATTAAAATCAGTACTTTAGTTCAAAGATCACATTATTACAAAATTAGATTCCATATGCCCAAAATCCAAAACATGCCAGTGTTAATCATGTGTTTGCATCTTTATCTACCAATGTTGTGCCAAATAAGGTTTCTTATCCAAATGAAAGGATAAAACGTAATACATATAGAAAAAATGATTTAAAATGTGACCAAAACGCTACTAAGAGTCCAAGTGAAACCCTAAGAGAAATGCTTTGAAACAAGGTCATCAATTTACCTCTTGTGCATCCTATTTGGAGATATAAATACTATTGTGAATATCATAGAATTCAGGGACATCATACATATAATTATTTTGCATTGATGAATAAAATGCAAATTCATAAAGGTAGTGGTGATCATATCATTGATACATCAACCAAGACATCCACTCACATTATGACTACTTTTCCTAAACCACAAGTACCAAAATAACAAATATGGGTACCAAAAGATAATTAAAAGTAAGATAAGGGTCAAAATAATAAATACATATATAAAATACCATTACCAAATGTTTTAAAAATTCTAAATGATATACAATTACCATAGGAACCCATGCTACCAAAACCACTAGAAAATAAACCATGTGGGATCCCTTTGTTGTTCAATGTCAAAAAATAAGAGGACACAATTCTAAATGATTATGACAATGGTGATACTATTCCAAATATAGATGACAACAAGGCCACCCATGTAGCTTAGTATGTTTCTAAGGTATTACAGTTTTAGGTGCACATGAATATAAATAATGGGATACCAAAATTGTTACGACCACAGTGTGGCATAGTTTCTTATTCATATACAAATACTCCAAATGGTATATCACATATTCAAAACAACCTAAGAAGTTACATATTTCCTATACTACTAACATAGAAGATTTGTATGATCCTAATACTACAAAATATTGGTATGATATTTATAATACTAATTACGCTACATATGAATATGACACACATGATATGGGGCCACCACAAAGGCATCTTATTGATGATATATTTGGGTTATAGTAGTAATTTTATGCATACATGATCATGAGAAACACATGTTATACAATACTATGATCACTTTCCATTATCATGTTTGAGCTCATATATGTACTTACACATGTCTTTATCCATGCTTATATCTTTTGCAGTGTGATTGATATGTTATGTAATTAATTTATTTTAACAAAACATATATCCATGTAATAATATGATATGTTTATGTTGGTTGCTTATGTTTTCATTTATGCACTTCCTTGAGTGTCTTGACTTGCTATTATCTTTCTTGTTTGAGTATTGTTTACAACCCTGGTGCCTTTGTTTTCATATTTGACATTTGAATATGTCATTATTTATTTTATGTTGATATTTGAATATGTCATTCATGTTTTTGTGGACATTTGAATATGTCATATCCCTTTGATTATGTGGAACATGAATTTTCCCCTTGCTTGAGGTCTCCTTGGACCATTTTCTTTTGACTTACTTTTGAGTGCTCTTGTGTGTGTGTGTGTGTGTGTGTTTGATTTCTTGTTGATCTTGTACTGTTACTATCTAGATGTTTCCATGATCTACATCATGAATCATAGGATTTGGTGTGATCGCATTATTTTTTATCGAATGATATATCTACCTAGACATGTTCCTTGTATATGCTATATGTTATATTCACAATTACATGGTTATCTTATCCTTTTGAGGTAAGGTAAAGTTAACAATGGATACTTCCCCTCACCTCAAAATGAGGGGTATTTTAGTAAGGTAATTACATAGAGGCATGACTTTCACATTGATTTACAGATTCAAATTATAGTGGGGTCTTGTTTTTTAAACATGTTCTTCATAATTATTCAGTATAAAAGATACCTAGATTATAGCGGGGGCATGTTTTGGAAGCATGTCCTCCACATTGGCACTTATATCAGATTTCATATTTATCCATACTCACACCAGTTTTAGATTATATTGGGGGCATGTTTTGGAAACATGTTCTCCACACATACATAGTTTCAAATTGGTCAAATTGCATAGTTATATGATTCAGATACACATTTGTGGTAGAATTCTATACATTGGTTCCATTGTCATACACAACTTCATTATGAGACATATATAAGGTGCATATACTATGGAATGTGCACTTAATATTTTAAAATCATTTTTTTTATATTTCAAATACTTTTAGTGATTTTCATCACCCACTAGGTTGGCCTTTTATGACTGCATTGAACTAATCTACTGTATTATTTGGTTTGATTTTTTATATGGTTGAAGTGATTGAATCACTCAATCTTTCCAAGTTTATAGCTTGGAATTGATTACATCATCTAACTTCACCACTTTATAGTGTGATTTGACTTGGTCTACTTATAATCACAAGGTTATAATTATGATTGGGCTACACAGTTGAGCTAATCTCAACTATTAGGTGGAAACACATATTTTCTCCAAGGTTGGGTGCATGTGTGCTCCAATCTCTCACTATCTATTTAGATATATGAACTTTAAAAATTTTATATCTTGTCTTAATCTTAGTTTTAGTGATTTATAAAAATATATCTTTCAAATCAAATTACCAAAAGGAAAGATGATTACATCAATACATAGGTGCAATCCTAAAGCTTGTTCTCTTTCAATTTTAATCAGTTCAATGCTTTCAATTTTAGATTATATGCACTAATTATATGCTATAACTTTTTTTTTTGTAGGTCAATCACCAGGAAAACATTAAGTTGGTTTCAAGACAAGGCAAGGTTTATTGCACACACCCAGCTATGCATTCCTTTTCCTTTAAAAAAATAATTTAATTACTAGATTAAAGGGGGAAAATGTATACATTATTTATGAATTATATATCACCTCAGTCTTGTACACTTTAAAAAGGATATCATTGATGTACATGTTTCAATTTTTAGACCTTTATTGCTACCAAAATACTTGCATACACTATCTCTCTTTGTCTAATTACTTGTCTATTAGTTTGACTAATGTTATTCTAATGACCTATGCCTTCTATCATGCCAAAAATGTTATAAATATTCTTATCTTCCATATCTATAATTTTTAGACCTGCACCTAATTTCCAACTAGCTAGACACTTGTATCCCAATTAGATGCCTATGTTGACGTAAGTGTCCTATCCCAACACTAGTATCTGATGCCCTAAAGTCATCCAATTTTTAAATGAAATATATTCCTATGGTTGGCCTAAGTGATTTAATGTGAGATATTATTCAAAGGGATTGATATAAATATAAGATCAACCCTCATTTATTCCTCACATAGAAAATACCTAAGAGAGACCAAGGAAACTTACCAAAAACATTCTATCAAGGGCTCAAATAGATAAATCTTCCCTATTTTCTTATATTTCCATATTTGTCATAGGGACAACACATCTATAGGTATAAAGTACTGAAGGAACAACCCAAGAACTATATTTTACCATTTACAAGCTAGGTAACTATTGTACTTGTTTATCACACATTACATGATTCAAACATAAGCCAACATGTAGGGGATAACTACATAATTTTGAGGTGCTATTCAAAGTATTAGATATGTAGGAAACACTATTGATAGAGGGACCTTTAGGGTAGTTTGATATCATGTTCCCATTAACCCATTTTCCCCATAATAAATATGAAGATGAATAACTAGGGTTTTCTCATTTAACAGGGAGTGATAATTTATGACTTAGATATAATGCACCAAAGTGAAGGTGACATAGAACCTAGAAACATCCAAGTGACAAACCCCAGCTGGGCCTATGGTGCATGGAGTAAATCAATGAAGGGCATCATAAGAAATATTTCCCTAAAATCAAAATAGAATACTGTGACATATGTAGGATAATAGGACATGCAACATAAAAATTTCATTTAATATAATAGTACATACAAAAATTGTAACACACATGTACTATAATTTTTGTAAGTCACCAAATCATGATGAGAAGAGCTATCAAGATCTATAAGAACTAAAATAAGACATCACTAAGAATGTGTTATCAATAAAATCATAATATATACCTACTACAAAGTAAAGAATTCTAGGCCCATAAGTAGAAATGTCTAGCATGACATAAGGTGTTCTTGGGTAGATGCCTTGATCACCACATCAACCCCAAGGTCTATCTAGATGGAAACCATCATATCCAAAATATCAATACCAATCATCATGGAACACTATAATTTCCCATCCACAATAATCAAATTGGGCTCCATCATTTACTCAGTAATAGCAATAAGGGGACTTGATGGGAAAAAATCAAGATGTTGGAATTTTTAACAAAACATAAGGGGACATAGAGAGGGGTATCATGGAGGATACCAAGGAGGTCACAATAATGATAATAAAAAAGTTTGTCAACCAATTTATTATTTTCAATATGGTGAATATAATAAATTTACTTGAAAGTACCTGACTAGCCCTAAAAGGTATATGCATTGCATTATTTCATAGTTTCATGACAACACCATACTAAATATTGTCTAGTTTTAGAGAAGTAGAGAAAAGAAAAACTTGTAAAAAATGCAAACCTGATAAATCACACCCTAAGGAGAATCATGCAAGCAGTTACAAGGAAATAATATGTAGATTAAGGATTGCCTCCTTTCTAAATGTCATGAGATAAGATAATTATAAAGGTTTAATAGGATGAGTACCCTAACCCTACAATAGAAAAAGTCTTGATGTAGTTAAATAAACAAAGTTCTTAAAACATAAAATAATAAGTTGCATCAAAGGGTAATGTCAAAGTTAAAGATGCACAAATGTATGGGTAAAATATTTTCTTAATGAGACAAGAGGGAGTATTGATTAATTTAACTTACCTTTTAAAACTTCTAAGCACTCTATAAAATGAAGATATCTCATAGAATATTACAAATCTTCTACATAACCTTTTAGAGCGTGCACAACGAGGTCAATAACATACTTACAAGGTATTTTGTTATGTAAAGACTAAGAAGCCCTATGATGTTTATTCATGCATGGCTATTGAGACGACAGGCTATAAAGTACCTAATACTTTATTTAATTTTAGAAGCATAGTTAATATTATTCCTCAATCTACCTAGGAAGCTATTCGACAACTAACACTTAGTTATAATCCAGTTACCCTAAAACCTCTAGATTATGGTAGGTTAGAGCCTATTGGATGAATAGAAGATGTGGAAATAAAAGTGGTTTAACTAAGCCTACAAGGTGATTTTTAAGTGATTGACATGAATATTGATGAAATACACTACCCTACATTAATTGGTAAAAAGTGTGCCTATGATTGTTAGATGACCATTAAAAAATAATCAATTATTTATAAGTACACAAAGGGGATAAAATCATAATTATAGCCCTAAATAAAGTATATCACAATCCATCCATCGTGTATCTAGATTCACTGTATATGTATGGAGATAGTAGTTGGTTTAAGGTGAGTATAACATCTAAACCTAATGCTTTACGAGCAATAGAATATAATTTTTTTCATCCAAAAATACAACATTAAAAATAGGTACAATCAATTTTATAATTTAATTCAAGGCCCATGATCTCAAAGGCACTAGTTTTGTACTTTCTAATGTACAAATGTAGGTCCCCTTCTATGTGATCACCAACTAGGTCAAAAATGGATTTTGTGTATAAATTAGGTTTGAAAAATATGAACTACATTGACCCAATAAAGGAAGGTATTTTACCGTGGGATAATATGTCTTTAGTCAGTGGTGACTCAGATACTTACATGTTGAACTGGTCAAGGGGAGATCACGAGGCACACCTAATACACATGGTTTTTACAATAGAATGTTAACTACCTCGATACTTTACAAATGATGACTTAAATTAATTTATTTTTAGGCTCAAACATCATGTTCCAAATATAGAGAGGAGGGTGAGTGCACTAAATTATTCATTAAAAGGAGATATTGTGACTTAGTGGGAAGTCCATAGGAAAAACTAGTTTCCATGGGATAAGTTCTACAAACTATTTCATGCTTGATTCTAAATAGAATCTACTATCAAGGAATAATGGTCTTTTTTACAAGAATAATAGTGCCCAAATATGAATTTTCATAAATGTGTGGATATATGGACTACATAGGGTGTATAGAACAAATATTGGGTGTGTGTCTTTATATATGTTGGGTGAATATTTTGTCGTCAAACAACTGACGGAAAAATGGGTATACCAACCATAGTATAAGGAGATTTATATGGCAAAAAGTGTGGGTTTACCACATCATAGTGAGACAAATCTCTCCTCTCATCAAGGGGAGGTTCCATATAAACTACTTATATATATATATATATATATATATATATATATATATATATATATATATATATATATATATATAAGTAGAAAATAACACTCAGGGTAGGATAACATCATCCATCTCTCTTTTTTTAGAGATGATGTTCATAGAACAAGAGAGAAATCCTGGTTAATGACTGAAATCATTCATCTTGCTTCAGAAATGATATTTAGCAAATAGCAAAAAATCTTCTCGGGTAGTAACTAGGTTTATGAGAAACCCACGAAAGCACAAAGTCTTTCATTGCTCCCCTTACTGATTTGAAATAGACGTAATAGTAAAGTGATGTTCATCTCAAAGTCTCCACTGTAAACTACAATAGAATGTAAGATCACAAAGGATAAAAGTAGTTCAAAGCCTTGCTGATATCCTTTTTGCTAAAACATGGAAAACATGAACTAAAGGTAATTATAGCAGCTCAAAGTCTTTACAATTAACTTTGGAATGTTTTCAGATAATTTTCTAATGCAGGAGCATCTGCAGGATAAGTCATGTTTAAATTCAAAATTCATATTTTTGTCTTTTCCCTCCTAAAAGTTGTTAAGGAGGAATAAAATGTAAAAAAAAAAAAAAAAAAAAGGTAAAAGTAAAAAGGTAAATGTGGAGCTGTTGAGGAAATGAGGGGATATTAGAATCTGCTGGAAAATTTAAAAAAAAAAAAAAAAAAAAAAAAAAAAAAACTGTATTTTGTTTGCCTAAGCCCAAGTTGGGCGTGGAGGTTTGAAGGAGGTTTTTTTAAAAACAAAAATATAGCCAAATAAAGACAAATCCAATTAAAGTGAAAATTAATTAAAGAGAAGGAGAAGTACGTAGAAGGAGACATTGAAGGAGAGCCTCTCAGCAAGGAGAGAGGAAGAATGAGCAGCAGTATGGAAAAATACAGGTATCCGGTGAAGAAATATAGAGGAGAGAGAGAGAGTGAGGATCTCTTATTCAAGAAGAGAATGATGTAAGTGTTATTATTTGATCAAAAGTAAAATGATGTTGATTTATTCTGATATCATCTGTAGAACTCTGTTTGACTGTAACAGGCCTGTGTGTATATAAATTCCTTAAGAGCTTAGAAAAAAATGTTTGCCTGGAGATATCCACCATCCATCCCAAATGTAGGAGGCAAGTCTATTTCATTCTTATCTGTAGAAACAATTTATATAGCCAGCGTCTATGTAATAGTGAATCTGCAAAAGCCCACCAAGACCAATTGCTTGGAATTTGTGATTTTGCGAAATATTTATGTGTCTTAATTGTCTGAATGCGAAAAATACAGACCAGTCACATCATGTATGGTTCGACCTATAGTGTTTAAATTTTGAACTATGTTGCAGGGAGGCCGCATAATAAACATTTCTAGCTCGGTGGTTGTGTCGCTGTGACCTGTGTTTTTATTTCACATATTATTTTAATTGGACAGGGCAGAGCTTGCGTGGGATGTGGTCTCCAATCCTTCATCTGCACTGCCAAGACAGAATGGCTAGACGGCAAGCATGTGATGCTTGGCCAGGTTGTCCAAGGCCTGGACATTGTCAATGCCATTGAACACGTCGGCTTTTCTGTCGAACGTACTTCCAAGCCTGTCTTTGTTCAAGACTGCGGTCAGCTTTGATGTTTGATTCGATTCAATTCATATCAGATGTTGACTTTCCTAAAACTGCATCTGCCTTCCCCGCCTAATGATACAGTAATAGCTAGAATCAGCAATTCTTCCAGTCCAATATCAAACACTGCATATAAGTTTTCAATCGATGATACAAGGCATAATGTGGATCCTCTCAGCTTAAGGTGAACCTACCTTCAACCACTTCATTTGGCTCAACAAAGACTAATACGGCTTCTAGATGGGCAGCATCCTGAGGAATATCGTGCAAGAATATCTGACATCCAGTGAGCAAAGCATGATATGGCTTCTACTTTCTCGATCCTTTTGGGCAGAAACATAGATTTGTATTGAAAGTGAATTCATAATTCTGTCTTAATCACAGGCACAATTCCTAACCAGATTTCATGCAATTAAGTATGAGTACAAAACATGATGGTTAAAGTATGTTAGAATCATCTTTGTGTATCCAGTACATTGATTTCTATTATGTTTTTGAGAAAGACTTTTCTAGCATATCTGTAAGTATGTTTGCAGAATATATGTTGTTATGCAAGACTGGCTGAAGATGCAGCCTATGAATGTTAGTGTCTCTTGTTTGCCACGATATCAAATTCTCCATTCCTCAAGCTTTCCATATATCTTTACCAGGCCCATATCTTGTAATTCTGTGTGCAATAGTGAATGGCTTGAATCTACGAACTCCGCAGGATCATTATTTTTGATTTTTTTTAAAGGAAGATGATTTTCTGCAGTCTGAAGAAAGCCTTTCATCATTAGCCTTTCATCAATTTTGGTATCAGAGCTTGAAGCTCTTGGGGAATTAGGAATGGATCATAAGTTGTTGCAGAATTTGGCATAGTTGCATTTGTGAATGATGTTACAGTTGTGATAGGAATTGGCAAGGATCAGCAGGACAAGCACTGGAAGACTCTGCTGGAGAAAAGGTATGAGCAACTTTGCTTTTGATATGAGTTTATTTTGTTAAGAAGCAAATAGGTGAAAAGAAAGGCAGCCAAGCCATTGAGGCTTAAGAAGAAAAGAAGCCAAGGAAGGCTTAGAGAAGAAGATCCAAGAAGAAGCTTGGATAGCTTGCCAAAAGACTAAAGTGAAACAGACTTAGGTGAGGTAAAGGATGAAGTTTTGAGAAGAGTGATAGAGGGACTACTTAGAAGAAGAAGATCCAAAGCAAGGTAAGCTTGGATTTGTAATTTGTGTTTGTTGAAAAGTTGTCTAAAGAGTTGCTGCAGGATTGAGAGAAAAGGATCAAAAGACTAGGATGCAAAAGGCCTAGGTGAGATTAAGAAGATTGTCAAAAGACCAGTCAAGGAGAAAGGCTTGGGTGAGACAAGGGATCAAGAGACCAAGGTGGAAAAGACTTGGGTGAAGATCTCAGAGATGGAAGCATTGTTGAAAGCACTGCAGAGCAGCAAGGCACATGAGGGCAGCAAAAGGAAAGCAAGCATCAAAGGTATGACTAATATTGATTTTAATAAAGAAATTGCTAGTTTGAAGAAAGAATTAGCTAAGGTTAAGGATGAGTATGAGTCTTGGATGCAGCTGAATAGGAAAACATGGGTATGGCCAATAAAGAAGAGGATAAAGTGGCCAATAGTTCTCCTAATGAAGAGGAGAAGAAGGCAAAATGAGATTGCCATGAAGAGGGAAGCCCAAAGAGGCAAGAAGATAAGGAGGTTGCCAAGTGAGCAGCAAGATGAAAAAGTTGTGAAGAAGGTTCTCATTGAGGAGAACAAGAGAGAAGAAGAAAGAAAAGATGAAGTGCCAGGAAGAACACTTGAGAAGATGAAAGTGTCCATTAAGAGGATACTCATGGAGACATTATGGTCTCTTGTTTTTGTATTTAATGCTGTTTTTGAGTGGGTAAATGCAGGCATGAGCAGCCTTATGAAGGTCAAGAGAAGGGCCTTGGAGAGTGAAGAGATTGGTGCAGGAGAAGACACCAAGTGCACAAGTGAATGTGCAGGAAAGAGAAGTGAGTTTGCTGTTGATGAGGAAGATGAAGATGAATTCCAAGATGCCATTGAATGCCAGGAAGAGGAAAGAGGACAGCCAAGCACAAAGGAAGAGAAAGATTGCTCCGTGGAACAAGCTAACAAAGAGGTAAATGAAGTGTTAAGTGCTGATTTTGATTGTTATTGTGAGCATGAAGATATTAATACACAGGTTAGAAGAGGCAAGAGGAAGATGAAGTCCTCACACAAAGCGGTCAATCATGGCTACATAATGCCTAAGTGGATGGTGAAGCACACAAGCAAGCAACAAGTAAGCAAGCATGCAAGTTTACCTTATAAGATTGATTTTTCTCATATGAATGTGCAAGAAAATAAAAAGACAAACATAGTTGGTTTTTCAGTAGTGTCACAAGAACATGGTTATAGGATGCCTAAATGGCTTGAGAAGAGAAATGATAAGAAGGATAATCTAGTATGGGTACCTAAGAAGGCAAAGAATGAAGATGTGAGAAATCAATGGAGAAAGGTAAAAGGTGACACAAGCACATGGAAAGGTAAGACAATTGTTTGCAATAAAAGGGATAATGATTTGTTTGAATCATTTAATGATATTTTTATGAAAAATGAGGAATGGAAAGTGGCTGTAAGAACTAATATGCAGCAAGGAGAGACTTCCAAAGGGATGGATGGTAAGGAAAGGAAAGAATATGCAGCAGAACAGACAAGATGGCTTCAAGCAGAGATTGAAGAAAGCAAGAAGACAGAAGGTATGAATACTGCAATTTTTTTTGATGAATATACTGATGTTGACGAAGAAGCTGATTTGTATGAAGAAACTATAAAATGGATGAATGTAATTATAGAGGATGAAAGACAATCTGGTCCTAAGTTTGATATAGGACATGAAGATTTGAATGAGTTTGTGTTGAGTGATGAGATGAAGAGTAAGGCTAGTAAGGAACAAGCAATCCTTCAGGTTGATAAGCCCAAGTTTGATGAAGATTGTGAGATAGATGAGATCTCACTAAAGGTAGAGTTGAAGAGGATAGAGGAGCTGTTTGGTAATTCAAGAGAGATTAAGGAAGGTACAAGCCGTGGTGAAGGCAGCATTGTGAAGAGTGGAACAAGACAAGAACAAAGCAATGAGATTAAGGCAGTTGTGGTCAAGAAACAGGAGCAGAAATGTGAAGGCAGCCAAGAGGCTTCATGGCCTCAATGTTTTTCTATTAAGGTGGATTTTGATGTTTTGAATGCAGGTATAGAAGATGAAAACTTTGAAGACATGTATGAAGATGAAGAAGCATGGAGATTGAACCTGGCAGCTGAGAAAGAAATGAGAAGAAGAACATACCAGAAGAGGAAGAACAACAAGATGAGAGACAGAGACTATCAAAGACAAGCATTGGCATTGACAAGAAGACTGTGGGATCCAGGTATAGAATGAAGACTAATGTATGGAGACAATATTTCATTTGAACCAAGGTTCAAATTGTTTCTAGAGGGAGAGTATGATGCAGGAGTATCTGCAGGATAAGTCATGTTTAAATTCAAAATTCATATTTTTGTCTTTTCCCTCCTAAAAGTTGTTAAGGAGGAATAAAATGTAAAAAAAAAAAAAGGTAAAAGTAAAAAGGTAAATGTGGAGCTGTTGAGGAAATGAGGGGATATTAGAATCTGCTGGAAAATTTTAAAAAAAAAAAAAACAAAAAAAAAAAAAACTGTATTTTGTTTGCCTAAGCCCAAGTTGGGCGTGGAGGTTTGAAGGAGGCTTTTTTAAAAACAAAAATATAGCCAAATAAAGACAAATCCAATTAAAGTGAAAATTAATTAAAGAGAAGGAGAAGTACGTAGAAGGAGACATTGAAGGAGAGCCTCTCAGCAAGGAGAGAGGAAGAATGAGCAGCAGTATGGAAAAATACAGGTATCCGGTGAAGAAATATAGAGGAGAGAGAGAGAGTGAGGATCTCTTATTCAAGAAGAGAATGATGTAAGTGTTATTATTTGATCAAAAGTAAAATGATGTTGATTTATTCTGATATCATCTGTAGAACTCTGTTTGACTGTAACAGGCCTGTGTGTATATAAATTCCTTAAGAGCTTAGAAAAAAATGTTTGCCTGGAGATATCCACCATCCATCCCAAATGTAGGAGGCAAGTCTGTTTCATTCTTATCTGTAGAAACAATTTATATAGCCAGTGTCTATGTAATAGTGAATCTGCAAAAGCCCACCAAGACCAATTGCTTGGAATTTGTGATTTTGCAAAATATTTATGTGTCTTAATTGTCTGAGTGCAAAAAATACAGACCAGTCACATCATGTATGGTTCGACCTATAGTGTTTGAACTTTGAACTATGTTGTAGGGAGGCCGCATAATAAACATTACTAGCTTGGTGGTTGTGTCGCTGTGACCTGTGTTTTTATTTCACATATTATTTTAATTGGACAGGGCAGAGCTTGCGTGGGATGTGGTCTCCAATCCTTCATCTGCGCTGCCAAGACAGAATGGCTAGACGGCAAGCATGTGATGCTTGGCCAGGTTGTCCAAGGCCTGGACGTTGTCAATGCCATTGAACACGTCGGCTTTTCTGCCGAACGTACTTCCAAGCCTGTCTTTGTTCAAGACTGCGGTCAGCTTTGATGTTTGATTCGATTCGATTCATATCAGATGTTGACTTTCCTGAAACTGCATCTGCCTTCCCCACCTAATGATACAGTAACAGCTAGAATCAGCAATTCTTCCAGTCCAATATCAAACATTGCATATAAGTTTTCAATCGATGATACAAGGCATAATGTGGATCCTCTCAGCTTAAGGTGAACCTACCTTCAACCACTTCATTTGGCTCAACAAAGACTAATACGGCTTCTAGATGGGCAACATCCTCAGGAATATCGTGTAAGAATATCTGACATCTAGTGAGCAAAGCATGATATGGCTTCTACTTTCTCGATCCTTTTGGGCAGAAACATAGATTTGTATTGAAAGTGAATTCATAATTCTGTCTTAATCACAGGCACAATTCCTAACCAGATTTCATGCAATTAAGTATGAGTACAAAACATGATGGTTAAAGTATGTTAGAATCATCTTTGTGTATCCAGTACATTGATTTCTATTATGTTTTTGAGAAAGACTTTTCTAGCATATCTGTAAGTATGTTTGCAGAATATATGTTGTTATGCAAGACTGGCTGAAGATGCAGCCTATGAATGTTAGTGTCTCTTGTTTGCCACGATATCAAATTCTCCATTCCTCAAGCTTTCCATATATCTTTACCAGGCCCATATCTTGTAATTCTGTGTGCAATAGTGAATGGCTTGAATCTACGAACTCCGCAGGATCATTATTTTTGATTTTTTTTAAAGGAAGATGATTTTTTGTAGTCTGAAGAAAGCCTTTCATCATTAGCCTTTCATCATTTTCACAGACATTTTTATTATTTAATCAAATAGATGAGATATTATTAGGAAAAAAACATAAGAGCGATCTCCTAAGTAACACAAATTATTCCAACACAAAGTCTGAAAGTAACCTGTTTCTCATTTATTCAAGAAAATATGATTTACAATTTGAGATCAAAGTCTCAAGAAGCATCTCAATTTTAGTAGAGTTTTTTCTCTTGATTATCAAAATAAAATCCGTTACAAAAGAGGCTCCCTCTATATATATAGGGAAAAGCCTTCAAAATTGAGAAAAGACTTAAATATTAAAATCTAGTCAAAGATGAGTCTTCATTGACTGTGGGACCTTTTTGTATTTTTACATGTAATTACACATAAAAAAGGTACATGTGCAAATGTCCCAAGTCAATTACAAAGTGCATGAGAAGAATGGATAATAAAGCATGAAAGAACAGTTCAACTTTTATCACCATCTTTGTTTAGATGAGCATCGTACATGGTGATATCTGCCTGTATCCCGATATTATCTGGGGCAATAGTATTTTTGAAAATCACCTTAGTTCTGACCGTAGCATCTCTCACTGATGTGATTGACTTGGCATGACTGGTTAACCTGGTTCTTAGATTGTCTAGAGTTAACTGATTATCTAAGATATTGTCCATAGAAGCCATTGAGAATGTTTGCTCCTCGAATTCCTTTTAGATCATACCTTAAAACTCCTACATCATTTCCTTTGCTGAAATGAATTAGTTGTCTTGAGAGGTAAGTCTACAAGGCAACTCTTCCAATTTGTGTGGCAGACTAATATCACTTTGTTCACCAACATTCTTGGAAGATTTGAGGTTGCTGATCAATTATTTAAGTACCCAAATCATATATATTAGTGATTCTTTAGTTTCAATATAAGAATCTCTATCAGCAATGACACCGATTGATACTAGGGTATATATTTTTAGCTCCTTCATCTTTGTCCATTTTCTAAGATATCTATCTGTGCTTTCGACCACCTGAGAAATGATATTGATAAGGTCATCTAATTTTGTTCTTACTTTCCTCATTTTACCCATCTTCTCAAAAAACTCTGTGAACAAGGAAATCCCCTGTGCACGCATCTTATCCAAGTGGTCTTCGAGTACCTTCCCCTTTAGATAAGTCTTTTCTACCCTATCAATTATGGGATCATCTATAAAGAGAGCTTATAGTAAAGTGATGTTCATCTCAAAGTCTCCACTATAAACTACTATAGAATGTAAGATCACAAAGGATAAAAGTAGTTCAAAGCCTTGCTGATATCCTTTTTACTAAAACATGGAAAACATGAACTAAAGGTAATTATAGTAGCTCAAAGTCTTTATAATTAACTTTCGAATGTTTTCAGATAATTTCCACAGACATTTTGATTATTTAATCAAATAGATGAGATATTATTAGGAAAAAAACATAAGAGCGATCTCCTAAGTAACACAAATTATTCCAACACAAAGTCTGAAAGTAACCTGTTTCTCATTTATTCAAGAAAATATGATTTACAATTTGAGATCAAAGTCTCAAGAAGCATCTCAATTTTAGCAGAGTTTTTTCTCTTGATTATCAAAATAAAATCCGTTACAAAAGAGGCTCCCTCTATATATATAGGGAAAAGCCTTCAAAATTGAGAAAAGACTTAAATATTAAAATCTAGTCAAAGATGAGTCTTCATTGACTGTGGGACCTTTTTGTATTTTTACATGTAATTACACATAAAAAAGGTACATGTGCAAATGTCCCAAGTCAATTACAAAGTGCATGAGAAGAATGGATAATAAAGCATGAAAGAACAGTTCAACTTTTATCACCATCTTTGTTTAGATGAGCATCGTACATGGTGATAGCTGACTGTATCCTGATATTATCTGGGGCAATAGTATTTTTGAAAATCACCTTAGTTATGACCGTAGCATCTCTCACTGATGTGATTGACTTGGCATGACTGGTTATCCTAGTTCTTAGATTGTCTAGAGTTAACTGATTATCTAAGATATTGTCCATAGAAGCCATTGAGAATGTTTGCTCCTCGAATTCCTTTTAGATCATACCTTCAAACTCCTACATCATTTCCTTTGCTGAAATGAATTAGTTGTCTTGAGAGGTAAGTCTACAAGGCAAGTCTTCCAATTTGTGCAGCAGACTGATATCACTTTGTTCACCAACATTCTTGGAAGATTTGAGGTCACTGATCAATTCTTTAAGTACCCAGATCCTATATATTAGTGATTCTTTAATTTCAATATAAGAATCTCTATCAGCAATGACACCGATTGATACTAGGGTATATATTTTTAGCTCCTTCATCTTTGTCCATTTGCTAAGATATCTATCTGTGCTTTCGACCACCTGAGAAATGATATTGATAAGGTCATCTAATTTTGTTCTTACTTTCCTCATTTTACCCATCTTCTCAAAAAACTCTGTGAACAAGGAAATCCCCTGTGCATGCATCTTATCCAAGTAGTCTTCAAGTACCTTCCCCTTTAGATAAGTCTTTTCTACTCTATAAATTATGGGATCATCTATAAAGAAAGCTTCAAGAGTTACCAATTTTGGGGCAAAAGTGAATCTCCTTATCACCACAATCTATTGCTCCACCATCACCTTATAATGATCTTTCATTTCTCTTTCCCTGTCAAATTTCTAAACCATAATATCCATTACAGATTGCAAATCATTCTTAATGCCCTCATGAGTTATCTTCCCTGACTCAACTCGAGAGATAGAGTAGCTTCTCATATCAAATTTTTTGAGAGTCACATCCTATGGGGGTTTGGCTATTTCGAAAAATATTTGCCCCTTATCTCCAATCATCTTTGAAAGGATTTTTGGCTTCTTGGGGATCTTAGCTTTCACAAGCACTATTTTACCGAAGTCAAAGTCATTTGGAGAGATGGCTTGCTTTTTCCTTTTAGGTGTGAAAGTTGACAACCAAGGTGGGAGAGTAGAAGCACTTATATTAGCAACAGTCCTTGTAGTTGGCAACACCAGAGTAGCACCTGCACTATTGGTGGGAACAATGGGCGTAGTGGGCATAGTATCAGTTAAAACCAAACCTACTACTAAATGGTCAAAGGTAGAACTATCTCTGATGTTAAAAGAAGGAGATGACAAACTAGAGATGGATCCTGATGAATGAAGAACATCTCTAGAAGCACTTTGAGGGTCACCAAAAATAGCTTTAGAAGGAGAGGCGACTCCAAAAAAGGGAATACTGATTGGAGAAATAGGTGAAGGAGTTGCACCAAGTGAGTGGGGCAGAGAAGAAGGAATTCTTATGACTGGCTGTGCACCTTCTTGTAGAGATAGAGCTTCCATTCCCTATTGACCTGTAGGCCTATCATCTATTTCCATCTACCCTGCTATTGGTTCTTTGACACTTTGTTTCTCAACCTCCATATCTATCATTTCTGGCTCTTTCTCTACAACTTTTGATTTCTTGGATACAAAAATGATCCTAGGCTTATGGGGCCTAGAAGGAGAAGGAACATCACCTTTATTCTTAATTTTGTTTTCCACCCTTCTTGTCTCTTCTTGAAATTCAGTCTCTGATCTCGTGATGAATTCTTTTCAAGTGATCCCCTTATTTGCTAACCAATCATTGGTGTTTGCCAATATTGGTTCAAATCTCATCCTTAAGGAGGTCAACTCTTTCTGAGACCATTGGATCAAAGGAAGAGGAGCGTTAGTGACTTGTTCAGTGTGATATCTAGTATTGATCAGGTCCCCATCATCTACTAGATTTGCAGGGATATCAGCAAGCCCTAAATATTCTATTTGTTCTAGAGATAGTCTGTTGTAGTCCATCTTCTTGATATCTTTTGTTGTCCTTAAATCTATCTAGATGTCTTTGATCATGGGCTCATGGAGCTGAGTCTTCCTCTTGATCATGTCTTTGACACCTCTGTAGTCAAAATTAGGCCTCCATTTGAAATGCTTCATGGTTACAAGTTGTATTTCGGTCTCCATTGCCCTTGATTTTGTAGCAGTCAATACTGAGTACCTTCTAATTTCAATTGGGAACCTGAAACTAGGTTTCTTAAGTTCCATCTACTTATTGTGTACAATAATAATTTGCCTACACATCTCCATCAGGACCAATTTATCTGAGGGAAATCTTGGGAGTATATAGGGATAACCTTGGAAAAAGCCAACCCATAGATAACAAAAAGAAGGAAACTATAAGAACATATAGCTGAAGTCATTCACAATGGTCCAAGCTTCATTTGACACTCTTTTCTATTCTAATTAGGGGTCGAAGAGACAAAAATACTGCAAAGAAAACATCATTTATCCTCCTAAAATGATGGATTGAACCCTTCAATGCCAACTAAGGGTAGTATTGATATACCGGGGTCATTTTCCTATCCCCCTCTGATGTTAAGCCTGGAAAGGTTCTCATTGAAGTTGCAATGTATACTAGGTATGAAGTCATGTAGAACTTCGAGGTAGTAGACACCTTTGTTAATTTGTCATGCAGAGCATTGCTGATTTATTCACCTTAGAAAATGACTTGTTTACCCTAGAGGATTATTTTAATGAAGGGATACATCCATTCATGAAACTATGAAGAAGAGGGTAAACCTCATACTCTACTAAGAAGATTAATTAAGTAGCCAACTTCTTCTATAAAGTCACTCCTCAGAAATTTCCGTGGCCATCTAGACAAGTTTGCTATGGGAGTTTTGAGCCATCTATTGTTGATCACCTTCTTTGCCTTCTCGAGATCTTTATCATATTCCTTTTGTGCTTCAATGAAGTCGATCTTCAACACTTCAGTAGCAGGAGGGCACATGAACACTTTATTGATAAACTTGAGGTCTAGCTGAATTACTATGTTGCCACTAGCATCTACCATAGCCTTGGTATCTTTGTTGTAGAATTGGGCACACTAGAGAATGAATTATGTGTGATGAGCCACCACAAGAAAAGAGGAGACTAGATGAATATTTCTCTCAATTATCCTCTTCATTTTGGAGCTCAGATTGTTTTCATTTGTTCTCTCTATGAACTCAGCCATATCTACGTATCTGATCTCTATATCCCTAATGTCATCGACATTAAAAGTAACTGAGGTGATTGAAAAAACACCTTGATATAGGTACTTCATCATCTTCAACTTCTTTGAAGAAACGTCAGTCATCAGGATGAGCCGTTGTCAAAAGTATGTTGGCTAAGAAGGATCTTGAGGAGAACATATGATAAGAGTCATGATCGCATAATTAGGAGAAATATTGGCAATATGGGAAAATTTCACATTGGGTGATCATGACTAGGGAAATGCCCTTGAAAGGGCTGAGGCATGAGTAGGTCAAAAAGTGAAAGGGAAGCGGGCTCAAAAGATAGAAAAATGAAAAAAAATTAGAGTCAGTCAAAATGAAGGGAAGGTATGCATGGGTAGCAAAAATTTCTGCCCTTGCATGTTGAGCACTGTCTTCATGTGTAGGAAGCAAAAATTGCCACCTGTGCACATTAGGAAGAAACATTTGCATCAGGTTGTGCATAGGCAACAAAAATTTCCACCAATGCACTTAATCAAAATTTTCATGTAAGGGCGGCAAAAATTGCCGCCCTTGCATATATTAGCTAAGAACTGTGTTAGGGTAGTGATTTTTACCGCCCTTACATGGGGAAAGTTAAAAAGGTAGTATTAATGGTGAAATTTTTTGCTTTTACATGAAAAGGGTGGAGAATGTGTAAGGGCAAAAATTTTCACTGCCATTACACAAAAAGAGTAGCTGATGGGTGTGAATGGTCTTGAGGCACGGTTAGGTTTCCTCATTGGTGGGAAAAAGGAGGGAAGAGAAGACAAAAAGGAGAAAAACTAGACAAGAAAGGAAAGAAAGAAAAATAACTATGGAAAAAGAAGAAAAAAAAACTAAAATCAAAACCCTACTTGAAAAACAATGTGAAACAATGCTTGAATCTGATGAAAATGCACCTCCTCTTGCTCGCTTGATCATCCAGGGGCAGGGAGGAGGAGAAACAAAGAAGAATGAAAGAAAATGAGGTGCAAAAGGGGGTTAAATGGGGTGGAAATCACCCCCAACCACTCGACATAAATATCGTGTGTGAAAACTGAGACCATGCAGGGGCAACAAAATTTACCACCTCTGTATGTGAGGCTAGAAGAAGGGATGCAAGGGTGGCAAAATTTGCCGCTCCTGCATGGAATAAAGGAGAAATGAAAGGGTGGTAATTTTTTCCACTCCTACATGAAGGATGCAAGGGTGGTGAAAATCTCCACCTTTGCATGGGAAACTTAAAACCACATGCAGTGGCAGCAAAAATTGCCGCTCCTGCATGCAAACATAAGAAAACATCTAACTCTAAGAAATGAAAATTTGGTCATCCAATCACGTCAAGATCGTAATGATTTTCACATTTTTTGGGAAAATGTAATAAGGGAACATCATAAACTTGTAACAACGCTAGTTGAGTGAACATGAGATCAAAAAAAACTTGCCTTAAAAGATGAACTTAGAGTGAAAAATATGAAACAGACAAGTTTCATAGGGGTTGTTCCAAAAATGAGCGTAGCTGATTTTGGGAACAATAGCTGGCTCCTATTGGGGAACTTTCATTTATTGAACCAATTGATGGGAGTAGAAACTAGTCTCTAAGTGCTTTCATCCAAGCCATTGGACTATGGAGTCAAGCCAAGAAAGGAAAAGACAAGAAAAACCAAAAGAAAATAAATAATGCAAAAACTATACAAATGTACAAGTGAACTCATTCAATACTTCAAAGATTGAAGTGTTTTAGATGTTTCCCACTATGAGGCAGTGAGAATGGTGCTCCATCTTGATACTCCAGTAAGAAGCTATTTTCACCATAGACCTGATGAATGGTAAATGGACCTCTCCATAAAGAATCAAATTTGTCGTGCATTATTTTTGGTTCTCTTCTCTTGTCCCACAACAGGACTTGGTCTCCAATCTGAAAATCACGTATCCTTTCCCTCTTGTCAAAAAGTTTCTTCACCTAATTTTGGTGTGTAGTAATCTGGTCCACTACCATGGTTCTTTACTCATCTAATTCAGTTAGGCACATGATCATTTTATCAATAGAATTTTCAAAGGTTGAATCTTTGATTGCCTTTGCCAACCTGAGTGCTGGTAGTTCTAGGGTGATTGGTATCTTTGCATTCAAACCATACAAAAGTTGGAATGGTGACATGCCTATTGCTCTCTTGGGTGTAATCATGTCTGCTCATAAAGTGTCAAATAATGATTTATGACAGGTCCTCTAATTAGCATCTACTAGTTTCCTAATAATAGTAACCAAATTCTTGTTGCTTGATTTTGCTTGGCCATTTCCTTGTGGAAAATAATCAGAAGTGTGGGAGAGCATAATTCTATAATAAAATAAAAATTAGGTGATCTCATGAGAAGAGAAACAAGTTGCATTGTCTGTTACAATCTTAGTTGGAACCCTAAACTGAGAAATAATATTTTCCTTAAGAAAATTACATACCACTTCTGAAATAGCATGCTTAGTTGGAATGGCTTCCACCCATTTGGTAAAGTAATCAGTCGCAGTGAGGACATAATCATGTTCGGTGCTTGAAGATGGGTTGACTATGCCAATGAAATCAATACCCCATTGTTGAAAATATTCTTTGATTACCACTGGCTTGAGGGGTAGCGTGGCCAATTTAGGTTTCCCGATGAACTATTGACACAATTCACACCTACGCACCCATTTTTAAGCATCTTGAAAAAGTGTAGACCAATAGTATCTTACTCGTATAATTTTAGGGGTTGTCACTGGTGTATAAAATTGTCCTCCACAATCCAAATTATGGAAGGACTCCAAAAGTTTACCTTTTTTCACCTTATCGATGCAACAAAGAAATACCCCATCAAGGCTTCTCTTATACAAACCATTGCCCCACAAGACATAGCTAGCAACCTTTAGCTTAACATTCCTTTTTTCTTTATAGCATAGATGAGTGAGACACTCACCATAGGTAAGAAAGTGAGTGACATTGGAATACCACTCATCAGTAGTAGTGACAAATAGAACTGTAGGCACATCTTCAACCTTTGTTTCTTCACTTTCTATTTCCTTAGGGATATTATCAACAATCAACTGGCAGAGCCCCTTTCCCTGTACAAGTTTGGTAGGTTTGATGTCAAGATCAAACTCCTAAATCTTAGCAATCCAATTGCCCCTTTTAGTACTAAACTCTTGTTGAATTAGAATGGAATTCAACGTTGTGTCAAGCACCAAAACCACAGTATGTGAATTCAGGATATAAAATCTGAAATGTTTCACCACCTTAACCATAGCATAAGCATGTTTCTCTATATTTTAATATTTTAATTCATGAGCTTTGAGAGGAAAATTTGTAAATGATATGGGGGATTTCACGCCTTCTTTATTTTTTGAACTAAAATAGCCGAAAGTGTATGCTCGAAAGCATAGTTGTATATTATGAAGTCTTTGGTATAATCTAGACAAACCAAAATTGTTGCATGGGCAATCACTATTTTGATATCTTCAAATGCTGACTTGCCTTCTGCGGTCCATCAGAATGTGGCTTTACCTTTCATTATGTCCACAATGTGGTGAGTCTTCTCTGCAAATGCTGAAATGAATCTTCATAAAAAATTCACCTTCCCGAAGAAAAAATGAACTGTGGTTTAACTAGAAGGAAGAGCAAGACTTTGGATAGATTTGACTCTTTTGAGTCAATTTTTATACCTTCTCAAGATACAGTGTAACCGAGAAGTTTACCTTCTGTAACCCTAAAAATTGACTTCTTGGGATTAAGAGAAATACCATTTTGCTGATAGCGTTCCAACACTTATTGTAGATGATGCAGATGATCGGGACAATGTTTGGAAAAAATGGTCAAGTCATTGAGATATACCACAATAAACTTTCCCATTTCATATCTGAAAGCAAGATCCATTGCTCTTTAGAAGATAGCACCAGCATTGATCAAACTAAAAGGCATTCTACGATATGCAAAAGTGCCCCAAGGCATGGTGAAAGTAGTCTTATGTTGATCTACTTCATTGACTTCTATTTGATTATACCCAAAAAAACTATCTAGCATTGATAACATTTCTGAACCAGTCACTGTTCGCAAAACTTGGTCCATAATGGGTAGAGGGTAGTTATCTTTTAAAGAAGATTGATTCAGGTTTTTGAAATTGACACAAATACGAATTTCCTCATTCTTTTTTCTTACCAGAAGTATGTTAGCAATCCAGGTGGAATGATGGATTGGAAAAATAATTCTTGCATTCAGTATTTTTTAGATCTCAAAAAAGATGTGCTTGATATTTTGGGATTGTATTGCCTTTGTTTTTACTTGTAAGGCAATGACCCAACCTTAAGATGAATTTCATGCCAAATTTCCTCAGGCCTGAGAGATTTCAAATCATTGTAAGAATATGCCAAAACATCAATGTATTGGAGAAGAGCAGTGAATTTGAGTTTTTCATTAGAAATGCAACCATTTCCAATGTTGACCATTTTGGGATTTTCTTTCGTACTCAAATTTATTTGATTGAACTCTTTGGAGGAACTTGAATCCACTTGTCGCTGCTTGACATATCTGTCCTGCTTATCAAATAATTTCTCAAGAAAAACCAAACCTTTTGGAATTTTATTTCCCTTGAGTTGAAGGAACTCTTCACCAATTTTGGAATTTACTTCGAAAATGGATTCTTGTGGTGGAAATTCACTTCCTTCAAAATAAAGATCTTCAAAGCTATCCATCTTTTCCAGAAAAGCAATGATTTGACTATCACCGTTGAACACTTCCCAATGGTTGGAATTATCAGGTACACTTGGTTGAAAGACCAACTTAATAGTGTACTTGTCTCCTTTGAAGTCTTTATGGGGAATCATGAGGGTCACGGAGACAACCAACGAATCTGAACGGTCATTGCACTCTCTCAGCATAGCAGAAATATTGAAAGCATCAAAACTTTCAATACAATCCCATCCAAGATTGCAATAATGTCTCAATATATATATATATATATATATTTTTGGTATAGATTCCTTACCTGACAAAATACCAGTTCGGCATCTCTAAGGCCATGAAGAACCTTAATACCTTTAGCATGAGTAGTTTTCAACCCGAGCAGCAAGGACTCATACTCAATAGTGTTATTGGTGTTATTAAACTACAACTTATATGAATAAGGAAAGATTTCTCCTTGAGGGGAGATCAAAATAATTCTAGCTCAAGAATTGGTATAAAAAAACAATTGCCATCAAATTCTAAAATCCAAACATTATCAAAATTTGATCTCTTCAAAAACTTATCTTCGTTATGTAGGGAAGATCCTAGGTTGTCTAAATTTTACTTTGACAATTCTTTTGACTTTACATCTGAATTTCCTAAGTTGTCACCAAAAAGACTTTCATCTAATGAGATGAAAATATTTTTAGTAGTCAAGAAATAATTACCTATTCTTGATGATTCAAATAAAATTTGGGCTTTAGGATTAGATGTTTGGGTGACTATATATTTTAACTCTTTCTCAGGAAGCAATTTCTTTATAACACCTTTAATAGGTATCCTTGCTTTAGATAGATCCATAATCAATTCTCTACCTACATCCTTGCAAAAATTGTGCCTGAGCAGAATGCCATAAGAGGCTAGAACATCAGCCACTAAGACCATCATTTTGATCATCTTCTCTGGAAAAGTTGCAAATGCAAAAGGGGCATCTTTGATTTGGCCCAGGAGTGGGACTTTATTTTTTTCCATGGAGAAACATCTCTTAAAAGTCATAGTAAAAGTAAGACCAAGAAAATCTGCTACTTTGGCAAGCATAACATTATCAAAAGATCTAGAGACTATTATGCAATTACTCAATTTATGACCATTTATCAATAGGGAAACATAGAAAGGTTCTATTTTCTTGAGGGTGACAAGAGGAGTAGTGAAAAGATTATTCTAGGTGGATTTATTCTTGGAAGAATCATGAGTCACCTTTGGAAAATCTTGTCCTATAGGGGCAATTTTATTTTTCACATATTTGGCTAGCCAATCAAACTATTTAGGATTGGCTCGCAAGTACTCAATCTCAGTTATTTGAATCTTGTTCTTCTTGGCATGATAAATTATATCAAATAATTGAAATGAGATAGAGACAGAGGGAGGAAGCCCATCATCCTAATCTTTAGTGGGTGTGGCACTGGTCTGAGAGATAGAAGTAGAAGGTACGGGACGGTTTGAGGTACTTACTTTCATAGTAGTCACCATGTCCTTTGATTGGAAAGGCAGTGAAGTCCCTCATTTAGTGATAGAAACTATTGGATGAGGTTCTTCTCCTACTTTTTCTTTATCATCTTGTTGAGCTGACTAGTTCTTGGACTTGATAAAAATAACATAGGATCCATCAAACACTTCTCCCTTGCTTCTAGCTTCATCTTGATAATCCAGGAAACTAATATTGGAGTCACCAGCTAATTCTTCTTCCTATTCTACAAAGATATTAGCTTCATCTTCTTGGTCCAACTTAGGTTGGAGCGTGGAGTCATGTTCAGCTTCAAGGTAACCAATTGTTGAGTTAGCCGGTGCTGCTTCAATGGCAAGTTTCCCCTATGGAGGAGGCATACGATTTGGTTGCCCTTGATTTATGGCAGAATTGACTTGATATGATTAATTTTGAAATGTCCTCCTTGGAATATCCCAATAAGGAGGAGCAGACATACCTTGGGCCATTTGTCTTTTCAAGGCTAGTAGTTCATTTTTCAACTTTTGCACCATAGGATCTATGGTGCTCATAGAAGAACTTTCAGTAGATGAAGAAAATTTATTTTTATTAGAATCTTTCCTAATCTTACCTACTAGGATAAGATCATCCTCAATCTCAATAGCCAAATTTTGAGCTACAGTGAGATCCATAAGATTAGCTTGCCTCAATAAGAAACTTACTTTAGGAAGTTGCGAGTTGATGAAAAAGAACTTAAGGTTTTTCAGTGTAGGTTGAGCAATCATAGGAATTCAATTTTTTAACTTATTGAATTTTACTATGAAATCCCTCATAGGCTCATGAGGTTCCTTCTTAATTTACATAATCTGAGCCAACAAGGCATGTGCATCTTCAGTAGGTTTGAACCTGGCCTCAAACTTGGCCTTGAACATATTCAAGTCAGTTATAGTTTAAGCTTGAAGGTGATAAAACTAGTCGACACCAGTGCCTTACAAAGTTTCTATAAACAATGTCACAACTATATCTTCATATTCCATGCCTATCACACCACATGCTATGGAGAAGGTAGTAATATGCTCATCAGGATGAACCTTCTCGTTGACATAGAATTGGAGGAAATTCTTTCTCAAACTACGAGGTAGTTCATGTAAAGGTGGGGCTAGATTGAGAGGACCAAAGGAGTTGCCCCAAGGGCCTTGGGATATTATGATATGATGATTGAAGGGAGGGATAACAAATCTTGGTGGGGTAAGTACAGACAAAACCCTACTAACACTAAAAGCTTCATTTGGTATTGGAGATTTGACGTTGCTAGGAGGAAAACTCCTAACATGCTAAAGACAAGATGGTGGAAGAGAGATCTCAAAATTATTTCACCACATTAACTAGAATATAGGATCAAAAATACCTTGTGCTCTCTAGCTTCACGTGTATAGTGGATCTGCCAGAGTGTAAAACTAAACAAGTACTGGGAATGATTAATTTGAAGCTTGGGGCTTCAAAATGCACGTTCATGTTAAGGTAAAGTGTGGAGTTGCTAGAGTATGAATAAGGCTATATAATGGAAATGAATATAATAGAAATAGATATAAAATAGAAATGGATAAGGATAAGAACTACTTCAATCTAAAGCTTGAGGCTTCAGACTGCACGTAACGTCCCTAAAAGAATTACCAAACGCTGTTGGGTGAATATTTTGTCATCAAACAACTGACGGCAAAATGGGTATATCAACCACAGTACAAGGATATTTATATGGAAAAAGGTGTGGGTTTACCACATTGTAATGAGATAAATCTCTCCTCTCATCAAGGGGAGGTTTCCTATAAACTACTTATATGCTACATATATATATATATATATATATATATATATATATATATATATATATATATATATATATATATATAAGCAGAAAATGACACTAAAGGTAGGATAACACCATCCATCTCTCTTTTTTAGAGATAATGTTCATATAACAAGAGATAAATCTTGGTTGATGACTAAAATCATTCCTCTTCCTTCAAAAATGATATTTAGCAAATAGCTAAAAATCTTCTCGGGTAGTAACTAGGTCTATGAGAAACCCATTAAAGCACAAAGTATTTCATTCCTCCCCTTACTAATTTGAAATAGATGCAATAGTAGAGTGAAGTGCAGCTCAAAGTCTCCATCGTAAACTACAACAGAATGTAAGATCACAAAGGATAAAAGTAGTTCAAAGCCTTATTGATATCCTTTCTGCTAAAACATGGAAAACATGAACTAAAGGTAATTATAGCAGCTCAAAGTCTTTATAATTAACTTTGAAACATTTCTAGATAATTTCCACACATACTTTGCTTATTTAATCAAATAGATGAGAGATTATTAGGAAAAATAACATAAGAATGATCTCCTAAGTAACACAAATTATTCCAACACAAAGTCTGAAAGTAACCTATTTCTCATTTATTCAAGAAAATATGATTTACAATCAGAGATCAAAGTATCAAGAAGCATCTCAATTTTATCAAAGTTTTTTCTCTTGATTATCAAAAAAAGATCCATTACAAAAGAGGCTCCCTCTATATATATATAGGGAAAAGCCATCAAAATTGAGAAAAGACTTAAATATTAAATATAGTCAAAGATGAGTCTCCATTGACTTTGAGACTTTTCTAGATTTTTACATGTAATTACACATAAAAAAAGTACATGTGCAAATATCTCAAGTCAATTACAAAGTGCATGAGAAGAATGGAGAAGAAAGCATGGAAGAACAGTTCAACTTTTGTCACCAACCTTCTTTAAATGAGCATCATACATGGCGATAGCTGCCTGTATCCCAATACTGTCTGGCGTAATAGTATTTTTGAAAATCACCTTAGCTCTGACAGTAGCATCTCTCACTATTTTGATTGACTTGGCATGACTGGTTAACCTAGTTCTCAGATTGTCTAGAGTTAACTAATTATCTAAGATATTATCCACAAAAGCCATTGAGAATGTTTTCTCCTCAAATTCCTTTTGGATCATACCTTTAAACTTTTGAATCATTTCTTCTGCTAAAATGAATTGGTTGTCTTGAGAGGTAAGTCTGCAAGGCAACCCTTTTGATTTGTACAATAGACTAATATTGCTTTGTTCACTGGCATCCTTGAAAGATTCAAGGTTGTTGATCAATTCCTTAAGTACTCAAATCCTATATATTAGTGATTCTTTAGTTTCAATATAAGAATATCTATCAGCAATGATGTCGATTGATACTAGGGTACGTATTTTAAGCTCCTTTGTCTCTATCCATTTGCTAAGATATCTATCTATGCTTTTGACCTCCAGAGAAATGATATTGATAAGGTCATCTAATTTTGTTCTTACTTTCCTCATTTTACCTATCTTCTCAGACAACTTTGGGAACAAGAAAATCCCCTGTGCATCTTATCCAAGTAGTCTTTAAGTACCTTCCCCTTTAGATAAGTCTTTTTTGCTTTTTGAATTACAGGATCATCTATAGAGAAAGCTTCAGGAGTTACCACTTCCGAGGCAAAAGTGAATCTTCTTATCACCACGGTCAATTGCTCCACCATCACCTTATAATGATATTTCATTTCTCTTTCCCTGTCAAATTTCTAAACCATAATATCCATTGCGGATTGCAAATCACTCTTAGTGCCCTCATGAGTTATCTTCCCTAACTCAACTCGAGAGATAGAGTAGTTTCTCATATCAAAATTTTTGAGAGTCACATCTTGTGGGGGTTTGGCTATTTCCAAAAATTTATGCCCCTTATCTCCAATCATATTTGAAAAGATATTTGGCTTCTTAGGGGTCTTAGCTTTCACCAGCACTATTTTACCAAAGTCAAAGTCATCTAGAGAGATTGCTTGCTTTTTCCTTTTAAGTGTGAAAGTTGACAACCAAGGTGGGAGAGCAAAAGCACTTATATTAGCAATAGTCCCTGTATTTGGCATCACCGGGGTAGCACCTACACTTCTGGTAGGAACAATGGGAGTAGTGGGCGTAGTATAAGTTAAAACCACACCTGTTGCTGAATGGTCAAAGGTAGAACTATCTCCAATTTTAAAACAAGGAGATGACAAACTAGGGATGGATCCTGACTAATGAAGAACATCTCCAAAAGCACTTTGAGGGTCACCAAAAATAACTTTAGAAGGAGAGGTGGCTCTAGAAGAGGGAATACTGATTGGAGAAATAGGTGAACGAGTTGCACCAGGTGATTGGGGTAGAGAAGAAGAAATTCCTATGATTGGTTGCACACCTTCTTGTAGAGATAGAGCTTCTATTCCCTATTGACCTATGGGCCTATCATTTATTTCCATCTGCCTTACTACTAGTTCTTTAGCACTTTGTTTCTCAACCTCCATATCTATCATTTCTGGCTCTTTCTCTACAACTTTTGATTTCTTGGATATAAAAATGATCCTAGGCTTATGGGGCCTAGAAGGAGAAGGAACATCACCTTTATTCTTCATCCAATTTTATGACCATCTCCTTGTTTCTTCTTGAAATTTGGCCTCTGATCTCGTGATGAATTCTTTTAAAGTGATCCCCTTATTTGCTAACTAATCATTGGTGTTTGCCAATATTGGTTTAAATCTCATCCTTAAGGAGGTCAACTCATTCTGAGACTATTGGATCGAAGGAAGAGGAGTGTTAGTGACTTGTTCAGCATGATATTTAGTATTGATCAGGTCCCCATCATCTACTATATTTGCAGGGATATCAATGAGCCCTAAATATTTTATTTGTTCTAGAGATAGTTTGTTGTAGTCCATCTTCCTGATATCTTCTGCTGTCCTTAAATCTATCCAAAATGAAAATTTTCTAGAGTTAGTCAAAATGAAGGGAAGGTATGCATGGATGGCAAAAATTGCCATCCTTACATGTTGAGCACTCTCGTTGTGTATAGGTGGCAAAAATTGCCACCTGTGCATGTTAAGAAGAAAGGTTTGCATTGGGTTGTGCATAAGCAGCAAAAATTGCCACCAATGCACTTTATTAGAAGTTTCATGTAAGGGCAACAATAATCACTGCCCTTGCACATATTGGCTAAGAACTATGTTAGGGCTATGATTTTTTCCACCCTTGCATGGGGAAAGACAAAAAGGTAATATTGGTGGTGAAAATCACTGCTTTTACATAGAAAGGGTGGAGAATGTGTAAGGGTGGCAGTGTTTGCCGCCATTACATGAAAAGAGTGGCTGATGGGTGTGAAGGGAAGAGGGTCAAGGCACGGTTAGGTTGCCTCGCTAATGGGAAAAAGGAGGGAAGAGAAGACAAAAAGGAGAAAAACTAGACAAGCAAGTAAAGAAGGAAAAACAACAATGGAAAAGAGAAGGAAAACAAAAATAAAACAAAAACCGAAACCCTACATGAAAAACAATGCAAAATGATGCTTGAATCTAACAAAAATGCACCTCTTCTTACTTGCTCTATCATCCAGGGGTAAGGAGGAGGAGAAACAAATAAGAATGAAAGAAAATGAGGTGTAAAAGGGGGTTAAATGGGGTGAAAATCACCCCTAACCACTCAGCGTGCATGGCCATAAATGCCATGCGCAAAAATTGAGACCATGTAGGGGTGGCAAAATCCACTACCTCTGCATGTGAGGTTGGAAGAAGGGATGCAGGAGTGGCAAAATTTTCTACTCCTACATGGAAGAAAGGAGAAATGCAATGGTAGTAATTTTCACTGCTCCTACATGAAGGATGCAAGGGCGGCAAAAATTGATGCCTTTGCATGGGAAACTCAAAACCACATGCAGTGGTGGCAAAAATTGCTGCTCCACATGCAAACACAAGAAAACATCTAAATCTGAGAAATGAAAATTTGTTCATCTAATCATGTCAAGATCATAATTATTTTCACATTTTTGGGAAAATGTAACAAGGGAACATCACAAACTTTTAACGATGCCAGTTGAGCGAACACGAGATCAAGAAAAACTTGCCTCAAAGGACAAACATAGAGTGAAAAATATGAAACAGACAAGTTTCATAGGGGTTGTTCCAAAAATGAGCATAGATGATTTTGGGAACAACAATATATGCTTTAGAATCACTCCTAATAGCCTATTACATGCACTAGGGATGTAGATGTGAGACAAAGTATTCGCCACATGTCCAAGAAGATTTCATTCAGAATTTTACTTTTTAAGATGAAAATCCTTTTAAAAAAATGCTCTGTAGAAGTTGAAAATATTTGTATGTTATTGGTGAGAAGAAGATTTAAATATTACAATAGACTAATCTTTACAACAAGAGACAACTAGAAATTTAAATGTAACTATCCAAAATTACAAGGCAAGGAAACAAAAAGGAACAAATTTTCATCAAACCATGTCATAGGATTGTAGATGATGAAGAATTAATAGAGTCCACTAATAGTGATGAGGACTTATATTTGAATAGATTATTTGAACCAGAGTGAAATATGAAAGATCCCAAATCCAAATTCATTGACCAAAATGATGAATAATAAATATTAAATCTTAATATCCGAAAACAAGAAGGAATAAAAAGTGTAAGATTCCTTTTCAAATGGCTCCATCAAAATATATCAAGAACTAAGAAAGAATTTGGTAAGAAATATTAGGATAAAACTAACACTAAAGCTTGACTTTGGGTGACTACTAGACATAAAATGAAACCTTATAAGCAATATAATTATTATGAGATTACTAGGATGTTTATCCAAAAAAATTACTGAAGTAAAAGTTGTGGACCCTTGTTTAGGTGAAATGCACATAGAATTAAATGAGTGCACAAAACATATGAAAAATTTACCTTATAGGTTAAACACTAACATGAAGCTAAAAGTAAATTTTGAATTGGATCACATGTAAGATGTAGACATTATATATCTAGTGGAAAAGGTAGAATGGGTTAGCCCAATGGTGGTGCAACCTAAGAAGTATGGGGAAATCAAAGTGTGTGAGGACTACTGTGCATGAAATCAACCTTCTATAAATTATAATTTTCTAAATCCTTTCATATATGAAGTCTTGGAGTCCATCATAGGACATGAAGTTTACTCTTTCATCGATGGGTTCAGTGGGCACCACCATTTTCCAATCATAGTATAGGATCAAGCCAAAATAGAATTTACAATAGAGTGTGGGTATTTTGCATATAATTTAATGCCATTTGGATTGAATAATGCTTCAATTTTGTTCTCTAGGTTGGTGGTCACATCCTTTAAATATTTCATCCAAATTTATTTAAGTATAACTAGATGATTGGGCTATATTTTCTTTGTTCAAGGAACACTTGTGTAAGTTGTCTTATGTTGTAATGATTGATCTATGTGCATTGTGATAAACTTAAAGAAGTGATTGTTCTTCAAAACTTTTGATATTTTGTTGGGACACATAGATGTCAGGATGGGATCTTGGTGGACCAAGCCAAAATCACAATAATAATGGGAATTTCACCTCTAACAGGCTCGATATAGGTGGTTCATTATTATGGCATACATGATACTACATGAAATTCATAAAAGGCTATGTAGATATATTTACCCCAATGGAGAAGTTATTATGCAAAGTTATAAGGTTAGAGTGGACAAATGAGTACCAAACAACATTATTGGATCTAAATTAGAGATTGGTTATAATTCTCATTTTGGTCTTTCTTGATTGGAGCAAACCTTTGCATGTTCATCTAGATGTTTTAAGAACTATAGCAAGATTTTGACATAAGATTAAACCATCTAATCCACTCAAAAGTCATAAACTATCAACTATAGATAAAAAATATACAACTATAGAGAAAGAGTCTTTGGCCATGGTGTTTACACTCTAAAATTTTAGACATTACCTTCTAGAAACACCATTTAAATTTTCACTGATCATCAAGTCCTATGATAATTAATAATCCTATTTTGGGGGATGGATATCTCATTAGATGATGTTATTCCAAGAGTTTCAATTCAGGATCAATGTGAAGCCAAAAAGGGAAAATGTGGGGCCAAATTATTTGAACCAAATATATAATGGAGAAGAACTACAATATGAATCACTAGATGCTTATTTGTTTCACATCTCTATGATTCCTAAGAACATGGAAGACATCACACATTTTTTAGAGCATGGAGATTATTTGATGAGACTCCTTAATAATTTGAGGTTGCTAATGTTCCAAATCCACTTTGCATAGTAAAAAGAAATAAAAACTAGTTGATTAGTAGAACCATCCTGTTCAACACCATTAATGGTTTTCTATATAAAAGGGGAAATATGATGTACTATAAAGAGTGGTTCTACAACATGAGCAACATCAAATTTTTGAGGAGGCACATCAAAGAATCATAGGTGTAAATTTCACAAGAGAATCAGCTTCAAGGAAGATATTGAAAATTGGTCTATAGTGGCCTACTCTATTTCATTATGTACATCAGTTTGCAAAATATTATGGTATCTACCAAAGGATGGAAAATCCTAATCAGAGAGATGAGATGCCATTGAATCCTATGCTATAGTAGAAGAAATTTAAACAATGGGGAATTGACTTTGTAGGGATAATCAATCCACCTAGTAAGTACATTAATTCAAGATAAATCATCAATTTGATGGACTACTTCACCAAATGGGTGGAAGCTACTTCAACCCCAAACTACAATGCTAAGGATGCAACCATGTTCCTATATGAAAATATTATAACTAGATTTGGGTGATCAAAATGGTTAGTGATAGTGTTACGCATTTCCTAAATAAAACCATCAAGGCTCTGATAGTATATTTTATGATATCACACCACAAAAGTAAAACTTATCATCCATAAGAAAATTGACAAGTAAAGGCATCAAATAAATTCCTTGGCATGATGCTCACCAAAATACGTAATGTCCAAATAGATGACTTGGAGAATCAAATTCCTATGATCCTATGGGTGTATAGTAAAAATTATAAGTGTACAATAGGTTTCATGACATTTTAGAGATGGTGTATGGAATTGAAGCAGTAATGCCCATGGAATACATAGTTCTTAGTCTATACATTATAATGATTATGAGACTAGGGGATTGATATTCTCTACAATCATGGTTGATGGGATTTGTTGGAATATTATCATTGATGTCAAAGGAATTATAATTAATGTAATGAAATTCAACATAATTTTAAACAAAAATATCAATGGAATTGTCAATGGAAATGTTAAAATGTTGACAAAAATGTTAACAAAATTGTTGACGAAAATGTAAATGGTCACATATTTTGCTAAAGAGGCACCTCTTGGATGGGATGCCTCCTATGTGAAGATCCTTTAAAGGCTATATAAGGCAGATAGAAGGTTGAGAAAGATATGGAAGTTGAAATGTGAGATATGTGAATATTAATAAAGAAGAGAAGGAAGTAAGTGTGTGGAGAATAGAAAGATATAGCATACAAACACATGAAAATTTGAATAATAGAATTAATTATTTATATATTTCAAGAATAAGTATATTTTTGTGTAGAAGAAAAAGTAGAAATTGAATTTGACATCATCCATTGATAAAGCAATGGTAAAAAGGTGGAAATATTATTTCAGTAAGAGGTCGGTGCCTCAGAAAAAGAGATTGGTGTCTCTTGCTAAGTTGGTGCTTAGCAATAGGAGATTGGTGTCTCTAATAGGTTGTTGATTATGAAGTTTATAAGAATATTATTATTATATGGTCAAATTTGGATGGTATTTCCAAGTAGGTATTCATTTTTTGTTTTTCCCCAAATTCCACGAAAATTTGGTGTCAATCTGTGTCATTTTTATGTAAATGATTTGATTGTGGATATTAATTTTCATTAAGTAAATATCAACTTATACTGATTTACCCCCCCCCCCCTCAGTATAAGTGTGTGCTTAACAATTGGTATCAGAATTGTTCCTTAAAAAATAACCTAACTACTAGAAGGTATATCTTGTGAGCACACATGGCCAGATAAGAAGGTTTCTCCACAAATAAGGATCCGTGGAAAGAAGGCTAGTGAGAATAATTCCAAAGTCATGAATGTTATTTTGTCTAGTTTATCAATATTAGAGTTTGTTAAGATTTTACAATGTGATCTGGCAAAGGAAATCTAAGACAAAATTTAGAACATCTATGAAGGTGAAAAAAGTGTGAAAAAAGCAAAACTCCAAACTCATAGGAGACAATTTGAAAGCTTGAAAATGAAAGATGAAGAAAATGTTGAGGCATATCTTATTTATGTGGATGATATTTTTAACACCATTAGAGGACTCAAATAAAATTTTGAAGATATAATGATTATGTAGAACGTAGTAAGGTCTCTCCCCTTAAGATTTGATTCTAAAGTCTCCATCGTTAAAGAAATGAGAGATCTAGATACGCTAACAATGGATGAATTGCATGGGATCCTCATGACATATGAATTAAGGACCAAAAAGGAAAAATATTCTAAGAAGGAAGTGTGCACACATTATATTTTCAACCTTTATCAATTGTTGATGTTTTCTATCTATAGTCATATAAAATCTCTAAATTGGTAGTTTGAGTGTGGCTTGTGACACCCCATCTATAGGTCCTTTTTACATGATATTATGACCCTTATAGACACCTTTTTACTCATTTCCAGTCATCCAAAACATTTTGAATGATCATTCCACCTCATCCAAACAACATTCCCCATGCCAATCCTATTCCCCTAGGTTTAAAGATTGTAGGACAAGAGTGCCCCATTTGGACTATAGCACCCCATACAAAAGTGTCTCATTTTTGTCAGTCCTATTCATTTACACTTTGAGCCCTAATGGTAATTTTCATCTAGTCCTTATCCTTAATTAGGTCAACATAGCACAAATACATTTGACCCATGACCAATTGTTCTCTATAAAAGCCCACTCAAAGCTCATTTACAAAGGAGGTGACAAAACTTACAAAATAGGGAAGAATACAAACCAAGCACCAAGGAAAACTTGCCTATTATTTGCACACAATCACCCAACATAACTAAAAACCTACTCAAATAATCATACCACGTGCTAGCCACCTTAAACTCTATCAATTTGGCATTTGCATTTGCATCACACTATTACACAAATCACACTAGGTGGGAGAACTACATGTCTTGATCCCTCTTTGAAGTATTGGTATGTAAGTAGGGTGCCCACACAAGGGGTATTTGCACATTTAGTCCATCTTTCATACTAACCCCCCTCTTTATCAAGTGACTCAAATGTCATTTTATCAAGCATGATGGAAGGTTAGGGTTTGAAGACAAAATCAACTCCACAATGAGTTTTATTAACGACCAGCACTTGATTTTTCATAGGTATGATCACACATGCACAATGTAACTATTTAGAAAGTTTTATGTCTATATGATCAATTTAGATAACAATGGGAGGAATGGATAACAACACTGAACACTAAAGCATCCACTTTTCAATGCTCCTATCCTTTTGATGAATAAAAGATAGATTTAGGTTTATGATATCTTCCCAGTCTTACACAACCATTTTCAACCTTTGTATTATCCATCTCAGTCTATCTTCTAGCTTATTTGTATTTCTTCTTATTTATTGCTATTTTTAGAAAGGTGAAAAAGACAAACAGTTGCACAAATCAGGACTGTATTTATTGATATATTCTATACTAATTTATTAATCTAGACCCTTAACTAAAATAGGAATAAAACTCCATTATTATTAGATAAATTAAAACATTTGGTGAAACTGACTTTGTTTGTGCAAAAAAACCCTAGAAACCTTAGGGAAAATTATTTATTGATTTTAGCAATATTCTTCTAATTTTTCTTGCATATATAAATTAGAATTTCACATTTAATTTTTAAAATTCACCATAGTAATTTTAAAAATCATTTTATTTCAAACCCTAGTTGAATATACTAGGTCCCTTTTGTTCTTGAGAAATCACCTTACATCTAAATCAGTTTCATTCTTATTTTTTATAGTAATTCACAAGTGGCTACTTTCAAAGACCTAAGATGTCTCTACTAGGTCTAATGATATACACGAATGCAAAAGTTTTTTATTCCTTAATGTAGAGTTTTATCATATGCCTTGTATGTCTAATTCATTTCCTTCATAAGTAGGAACACATGTATGTTGTTCCTTTTATTGATCAAATTTACATGCATTTTTTATACCTTTTGCCTCACCTCCCTTAGAGCCTCTAACCCATGTCGAGTCATGTTTCATGGGTAATTTTGGTCTTTCCCAAGTCACTAACCATCAACAGAGATCCCAATTTACACCCTTTGTCCATTCACCACTTTGACCTATCAATTATCTGCTTTCTCCTCTCATAGCTACTCTTAGACCTATATAACTAGTAGATAATGCAGTTAGTGTTATTACTTGATGTGCCACCATACCTCCTCCCTTAGTTAGGAACCCCACCATCCTCTTATTCCTTCCCATCCTAGGCCCAACCCACTTAAATAGGCATATCTGTATAGGGTATATGATATTTTCAATTAGTTGAAAAACACACTAGTTAAGATTTCCATGTTAGAACTACTTTAAAAAGAAAATGTGTTCAAGGACATTCTTTATCAGGCACTCACTCAGAATTTTATACCCATTGATTCAAAGCCTTATTATTTTGCATTAGTGGTCAAAAAATTAAAAACTATAGAAGATGTTATTTATTTTGATCATGAGGACATGCCTTCTCAGATAGTTATTGATTAAAGTTTACCACTATTTATACAAGCTCAAGTTGAAATTCGTGTTGTTTAGATATTATTAGTTGATAGTGGTTCCAAACTTAATATATGTAATATTACATTTTTATAAACCATGGGTGTAGATATGGATTCCATGAAAAATTCATATAATAACATTAGAGGGTTTGATGATATAGCATGATAGACATTAGGCACCATTACTTTGGATATCATGGTAGGGCTCAAAACCATCTCTACATAGTTATAGGTCATGTTAGGTCCTCTTAATTATAACATTTTACTTGGATAACCTTGGATACATGCTATGGGGGTAGTTCCTTCCACTCTTCATCGATGTGTTAAGTTCCTCCATGAAGGATACCTATACACATGCCTAACAAATAACCAACTATTTAAATATTATAGAATTATAGAATCAAATTTGACTATTTTCCTATATGGGACACCTTATATCATAGTTCAATCACCACCTCATCACATTTCTCTTAACCAAATAGATACATATGAGGTAGGATAGAATAGCACATCTCACACTATTCCACTTATAGTTGTTTCCTCAGCTCTAGATACTCAGCCAATTATAGCATCTTCAACCATTCCAATTACTCCATCAGTCACAGTTCCTACACCTATTAGAATTATGTAATAACTGATAGTATTTCTATTAGTCCTAGTTGATTCTATAGATATAGCTCTTCAGGTAGTCACAATCACTTCACCAGTTATATATACTCTTGGAGCATTGTCATCTTCTCCTACTATAGTTGATGAAACTCCCATAGCACAGTTGCCCCTTGTGGTAAATTTTGAGTTACCATATGTGCATGATGTTGATATAGATTCCTAGGCTACTTCAGATAATGATATGACACCCACACTCACATATGACTATTTGTGTGGATTGAGCTTTACACCAATTAGCCTAGGAGAGTATTGCGATGACTCTAGAGCCCTCATCACACATCCTGCATCACTTTTAGAATATCACACTACACTCATAGGATATACTTCACATTCATGGCCACAGATAGATCACTTAGCACATATAGTTCACATGGTTACCTCTATGGATATAGAGCTATTCATTTAGATTCAGGTAGACAATAGACAACGTCAACCATAGATTATGCTATAGATGTTACTTGATTGTAGATTAATCACACAACCTATAATATGACATAGATCTATTATCAAGTTATCTTGACATGATGGTCTCCCATTTTATCTCTTTCATAGAATCATAGGCCATGACATAAACTCATGTACAAATTTATAGTAGATATTGGATAAACTACAAGTTCAAGGTACCATTCAGATTATATCACCACCAACACCAGCTTCACCACTTCCATCAATGCCACCTACTACTAAAGATAAATTCCCTAGAGGAGGACCAACATCTTCACCACCAAAATGACCCTCATTTCATTAAGTAGGATGGCACCACTATGAGTGATAGATCTTTGACTACATAGATATCACAAATCTTACTGACACCTAAGGAGATAGCCACCATGTATACAGAGCCTGTGGCATATGATGATACTTATGATGATGATCTTGAGGCATTTGATAATGGATGTGATCCCTTTCTCCATCTCCATCCCCAATGGGTTCCATCCTTCAACCCTTTACCCCCTCCAGCTTAGTCTTTTACATCATTGTGTACATATTGCTTTACTCACATTATTCTACATAGTTTTTTTTGCTTACTTATACATTATTTCTTATCTTACTTGTACATAGTTTATTTTCACTTTCTTATACATAGTTTCCTTATGACTACTTGTACATAACTTATTTCAAAATACCAAAAACAATACAATATTTAAAAATATCAAAAACAATATAACATGTCAAAATACAAAAAACATTCAAATAACTCAAAACACCAAAAAAATTTCATATATATGCATTATCCATGCTTTACATTTCTACTACCATGCTAGACTTACATTTTATTGTTATATGTTATTGTTTGTCAATTTATCTACATTACCATGATTCACTATGGCACCCAGATCCTTGATTAATTCACTCTACCCATTGAGGGGTCATCTTACTTTTACATTTGAGACATACATTGACATACCTACCCATCAAGGGCATCTTCTATATGACTACACCATCTAGGTTATGTCATTCCTACACCACACACTCTGGTTATCATGTTGATGTATATTAATTACTATCCTACATAGATTATTCTATTGACACTCACTAGTATATAGCACTTGTGTATTTATTAGCATCTACATAGTCTTGTATTACATGTTTTATATACTTTCACTTCTTGCTTCAATAAATTAGATGCAATAGTATTTCCAAGATTTACATGCCTTCTTTTCTTACTTTGAGTCTCTAGATGTGATTGTAATTATAATTTCCTATTTTGTTATTTGTGTGTGTTTTAGGAGTTTTGCCAATGTCCTTTGGTTGTACTCTTGTATGTGTTTGTGGCCCTCATGTTAATCTTGCTTGTTTGTAATTGTATGTGTATGTGGGCATTTAAACATGCCTTATATGCTTGATTTTCTAATTTGAGTGATATTTACCCATGTCTCTTATTTTCTTGGCCCCTTGGCCTCTTTTGTATGCTTCTTAATTCTTGCCTTGTGTGTTTGTTTACTTGTTTGCATCTCAATTATTTGCAATGCCATGATCCACATCATGCATAATTTTTCCTTCTTGGATGCCATTATAAACATAATGATCCATCCCTCCTTGAAAACTAACCAAATTTCTAATTTTAGTTTAGTATACTACACATGTTATTTCATTTCTACATCTATCTAGGCATACCCCTATTGATATAATAATCTCCAACATAAACTATGCTATATGTTGAGACATATTTTCTATCATCATTACTATATCATGTATTTCATAGAATAACACATTTGTAGGGCTCTTTATTTTGAGGGTAGTCATTGCAGAGTCTTCATTCCTACCCTTAGAAGAGGGGGCAACAAACAAGGGTTTTGTCATAGAGATCAGAGCCCTCTACCGATCAAAATTAGTTTTTAGAACAATAATCAAAATTCAAAACATGCAAAACAAACTAGAAAAATAGGGAAAAACATAAAACAATAATCATAAATAGTGAAGGACAAGAGTTCCCCATTAGACTACAGTGCCTTGTAGTAAAGTGTCCACATTTTGGTGCTCCTATCCAAATAGCCAAAAACCTAAAATTTTCAAGAATAGATAGAAAGGGGGAATCATACATGGCATGATGGCTCTCACTTCCAATTTTAGATTAGAAATTTGGTATAACTTTCATATTAGCATCCATGTTATAGACACTAATGATTGGGGGAAATGTGCACAACACATTTGCCTTCTTTTATATCCAACTCATTGTATTACCTAGGTTTTCTCAGCAGGTGCGTGCCTTATTCCATCTATAGGTGGTTGGCATCATTTTAGAGTGGTTATAATATAAGCCTTGTTCTCAATTTTAGATTGGCTTTCATACAATCCTAATCTCCACATTTCAAAGTGTCCAAGATTGGCCTAGTTCTCAATACACATTTGACTATCCATGCTACATTGTCACAATATAGAGTATTCATGGGCTTCATGAGCCATCTCATACAACACCACATTCATATCAGTATTAGTTCATAGTTCACACTTCGTGGACAATGATGGAGCCAAAAGAATAGCTAGCCTTTGTATTCTTGAGCAACCTACTCAGAGGGATTAAAAACATAGTCCAAACATCGATTAAATCATATATGATCATATAGCTTTGCTACATAGTGGGTGATGATGGAACTAAATGTTTAGATTTTATATTCTTTAGCCACCCTCAGGGAATTGAGCACTCAACTCTATTATGATATTAATTTTGGTGCATCACATACCTAACATCACTCGACATCACTCAATATCACTCAACATCATAACAGGTTTTGTATTAGTTCATGTACCCAATGAGGTTTATTCATTCCTTTTTCTTTCTTTTTCTCTTACCCAGCCTTTATACATTCTTATTTTTGACATAGCATGTCTAGTAAGAAATGATCTACTCCTTATTTTATCTTTTATATTTATGCTTTAAACTGTGCTCTCTCTACACACACTTAGCATAACACATCATCATGGGCTTCACCCTTGTAGATAAATTTAGGTATACTTTCTATTTTTTCCTTTATCCTAGTATTTCACTTTTTTGCATCACTAAAATAAAGGGGGGGGGAATGTATTCATATAAAATGTCCAAATTGTTAGTTTGAGTGTGGCTTGTGACACCCCATCTATAGGTCCTTTTTTGCGTGCTCTTACAACCCTTCTAGACACCTTTTTGCTCATTTATAGTTATATAGAACCTTTTGAATGATCATTCCACCTTAGCTAGACAATATTACATGTACCAATCCTATTCCCCTAAGTCTTTAGCCTATAGGATAGGAGCACTTCATTTGGACTATAGTGCCCCATAGATAAGTGTCCTATTTTCAATGGTCTTGTCCATTTGAACTTTAGCCCCAATGGTCATTTTCATGTAGTCCTTATTCTTAATTAAGACAACCTATCATGAATACATCTGACCCATGACCAATTGTTACTTATAAAAGCCCACTCAAAACTCATTTACAAAAGATGTGACAAAAATTACAAAGAAAATAAGAAGACAAACAAAGCACCAAGGTAAACTTCCCTATTCTTCACATACAGTCACCCAACACAGCTATAAACCTACTCAAATCCTCATACCAGGCCCTATCCACCTCAAACGCTATCAATTTAGTATTTGTACCTGCATCACACTATTGCAAAAAGCACATTGGTGAGAGAACTACATATGGATTGATCCCTCTTTAGTGTATTGGTATGTAAGTAGCATGCCCACATAAGGGGTGTGGATTGAATGTTTATTACATCTTTAACACTAACCCCCCTCTTTTTCAAGTGACTCAAATGTCTTTTTATCAAGCATGATGGAGGGTTAGGGTTTGAAGACAAACTTAGCTCCACAGTGAGTTCCATTGATAACCAATGCTTGAGTTTTCATAGGCATGCTCACACAAGTACAACGTAACTACCCAAAAAGTTTCATATCTTTGTGACTAGTTTGGACAACAACAACAAGAATAGACAATAGTGTTAGATAACAAAGCATCCTCTTTTTGGTGCTCTTATCCTTTTGCCCAACAAAAGCTAGATTTAGGTTTACAATACCTTCCTAGTCTTGCACAACCATTTTTAACCTCTGTATTAGTCATCTTATTCTATTTTCCAATTAATTTGTATTTCTTCTTATTTATTTCTATTTTTAGAAAGGTGAAAAATATAAATAGTTCCACAAATCAGGATTGTATTTATTACTTTTTTTTATTAATTTATTAATCTAGACCCTTAAATAAAATAGGGATAAAACTCCATTATTCCCAAATAAGTTAAAATATTATCTTCTAGGAACCCATCGAGTCTCAATATCTCTAAGTGCACATCCTAAGGGGTGTGTTGGGAAATGGGTGGGAAGACCATTGGTGCTTTACAAGATTGTTGTCCCTTTTACCACTTTCTATCTATACACTTGTCTCCTAAAAACCATTCCCCTAAGCTTTGCCTCCTATTTTGTACCCTCCTCTATTATTTTACCACCTTCATTAGCCCTTTCCCTAACCTAAACCATTTTTTTTATAGTTTACATGGGTATGTCAACCATATCTACCTTGTATTCTTATTTGAAAAAACTTATTAGGGACTAAGTCGACCCCTAGCTAGCCTAGTTCATGACCTAGTTAATTTTTATCAATTACAATAATAGTTCAACCAGGTCAACCTTATTAGCCAAAATGTTTGAAAAGGTTTAGGGTTATATCTACCTATATAAAGACATCCATTTCACCATTCTTAGATATTGACAAGAGTTATTATTCATTTGCACTTCTTTACAATCCGTTCTTCCATCATTCTACTTGAGGAGTCTTAGCTTAGGGTTTCTACTTGGAGAAGAATCTTGTCTTATAGAGAAGTCTTGGATGCTTTGGAATTTATTAATGATCCTTACAAACCACAACAACCTCTTGTGAAATAGCTTTGGCCAAGGGAGAGATTTAGTCTCAACAAGTTCATCTTCTAGGTAAGTATCTCTAACTTTTCTCCTCTCTTTGGTAAATAGAAGTAGCATAAGTAATGGATTTTTAATAATATCTCTCTCTCCATTGATTACAATTTTACCTATACATACCTTAATTAGGATTCTCTTATGCATGTTTACTTTTATGTTTATTAACCCCCACTTTATGCCACAAGATTTGGTGAGAACTAGATTAGACTTTTACTTTACTTGTTATTAGTTTAGTAAATATGAAAACATAGGACCTAGTTAGGGTTATTACATAGTTTTGCTTGAATGGAGGCTTTAAAACCCTCCCTTGGATAGTTTTATAAGATTCATATTGGTCATGACCTTGATTATCTAATGTATCACCAATCAAAAGTGTAAGTAAGATATATCTTCTCTAAGCTAGGATTGATTTGTAGATATGATGAATTTACCATTTCATACATTCTGGTGAACCCAATGTGAATCTAAACCTTACAAGTTCTCTTTCACACTTTTAATTTATGTCATTTTATTATTTTTCTATATTTATGATACTAGGTTGACCAGGATAATATAGTTCTAAATTCTATTCATAGGTTTAACACATAGTCACATCAAAATGAGTTTATTCTTTTTATGCAAGTCTTCATCAGATACATGTTACTAGATCAAATAAGTTGACATAGTACTCTTATTCAGTTATAGATAACAAACTAAGTCAACTAGGTCAACTTAATCTCCTAGTCAGCATCCAAAATAATAGACTATATTAAACAAGTCAACTTAGTCTTAGAGTCATTATCTAGATAAAAAACTAAGTCGACCAAGTTGACTTAGTCATCTTAACAGGATTTAATAAATAGTGTTTCACAAAACTAGGTCAACCTAGTTGATGTAAGTGGCAGTCATTGCAAGTAATATTCAAGGCACTCCAATAGAAAATTTAAAATCATAAGCATCTTTCAACCCACCAAGTTTCTTTTCTTTCTCTCTCTTTCAATTCAACACTTTATTATAGTTCTATTTTGTGCAAAGTTTGTAATCTTCAAAACTACAATCCTACAACAAACTAAGTTGACCTAGTCAACTTAATTCTATAGCTTGTCTTATGTCTAAAAGACTAAGTCAACCTCATTGAATTATTTATTAAGGACTCTTGCTTCTATAAAATAGTAGCAACCCAGTCAACTCTATTCTATAATGTTTACATATAGTGTTGTCTAAACTGACTCTATACCATTCTTAATTTTAGAATCAACAACTAATTCTAGTAATTAATTTACTCTTTCATTTTTATTTGTTTACATGCCTAGAGTATCTCACATAGTCTAATTAGGTGGTTTTACAAATTATTGATTAATTGCACTATTTTTCTCTTTTTTCACACACTACCAAATCACATAACTTTCAAAACACATTTAACATGTTTCTTCCCAAGGCCTCGCTACTTGGATTTCATCACCAAAGGAGAAGCCAACTTGGTTTTATAGCCAAGTATAAACACATGGTTAATGTTATATATTAGAATTTCACTTGGCACCCTTATCACTATGGGATTATGAAGTGAGGGGGTAGGCCCCAATACCAAGATAGTAAAATTTCCAACATAGATCTCTTTCAGCGTAAATGCCTTGGAACCATCAATAGATTGCTTTATAGTTCCCTATTTTTGGCTATGTTCCTTATCACACTTAAAATAACATTTCATAATATGATAAAAGCACTAAGGATGACCACTTATCATTTAATTTTTCAATTGACTACTTCCTCTTTGATCATTATGTGTTATATTGCAAAAAATTGCATTGGGTAGTGTTGGCACAAGGTTTTATGTTGTGCACCCCAATTGGGTCATTATCATTGATCTAATTGTTTATGTTTTCTTCCATTAATTGATTCAAATTAAATTTCAAAATATTTTATTATATTTATCACATTTTCCTTCTGTTTGACATAGTCTTTTATAGACTATCTCTTTCCCTAACTATAATACTATGTCAACTTGGTTGACCCAATACTCCTTTCTACCAATAATATTACAATATTAAGCTAAATTGGTTGACTTTTTATCCTTATCAAGTTATATGTTTCCATATTTATAATACTAAGTCAACCTAGTTGACCTTGTATCTAATTATTTCCCTTGCTCTCCTATTTGAATGACTTAGTTCTTTGTTTCTCATTCCTTAATATTCTGTTCATTTCCTCAAAACATGAAGTCCCCTATTAGAATATTCTTGGGTAATTTTAATCCATTTATACACTATATGTGATATTCATTTCAACATTTATTTACCTCACAAGGGAACCCTTAGTTTTGGACACCTCTCCCCCTCCTTCATCTATGGATTGTAACATGGTTCAAATCACACTCCAATATGAAGTAAGTGGATCTAATCCTTTTTGTACTATCAAGATATTCATCATCTCAAGATTTTTAACATAATGTGGAATAAATTGACACAAGTATATCAAGAAATCCCACTAGTAATCCACCTTCTAAATACCCTACCCCTAATACAAATTCAAGGAGTTCTCCTACAAACACCAACCCACCAGTTGATATGACTCAAATTTTCATGCAAGTCATACAATAAATGAACATAATGAAAAATTCCAACCTCTCAAATGATTAAATTAAAATGTCATTTGATTAATATGGCTAATCAATCTCTGATTCTCTATCCTCAAGTCAATACCAAATTTATTCCTCCACCTCTTAAAGATGCCTCAGGAAATGTTAATCCTCAGCCTATTAGGAATTAAAAAATGCTTCAAAATATACAAAATGAGACTTTATCTCCTTTTATAATGTAAATTTATATTGGTAATATATCTCCAACTATCAAGTATGATGGGACTAAATACCCTACATCCTTTCTCAAAACATTTGGTAGTCTCTATAAAGAGTGGATCCAAACTAATACTTTTTCCACAACTAAACTTCTAGTTAAAACCTTTACTAGTGATGTATTGGAATGGTATAACAAACATCCCCAACATACCATTAGGAAACTTGAGGATTTATTCAATCCTTTAGTTAAATATTTTTAACATAATGATCTCCCTAAAAATTGCCTTAGCCATTTCATCAATGCTAAGCAATCTCCCACTGAGTCAGTCAATGATTTTATCAAATGACATAAATATCTGGCCCATAAGGCCAACCATAAAATGATTTATGATAATTTATTTAAAATATTTACAACTTATTTAACCAATTTACTTAAATATAAGGTTCAAACTTTCACTCCTCAAATGCTTAACAAAGCTCTTGACCAAGCCAAAATTCAAGACTTCCTCGTGAAGCAATTTGAAACTAATACTAAATTCCTTAAAGTATATTTTCAAAATCTTACCAATGCCATCATTGGTAATACTCCTAAAACTAAAATAGGAATTGCCAAAGTCGACACTCCCCCTATTATCATATATCACTAACTGTGTAGCAAATGAAGTAGTTTTTAGTGTCCTCTAAACCCTTTATTCATCTCAATAATCCTACTAAATGGTATGATCTTAATCAATTTTATTGGTTACAAACCAACATTGGTAATTTTCATGAAATTTTTTGAGGTCTTACTAAATTTTTTATCTCCTATATGCTTGGTCATACTTGCAATCATGAAGCCATGATCCAACTTCATCATCAAGAGTTCATTACCACTTCTCCAAAATGACAAGCACCCAAAGCTTCTTCTTCTAACAACTAAAAATATTTTTCTACGTCTAATCATCAATAAAATACCAAGGATATTTTTGATATTACTATTGACTATGACCAATATTATAATAATTATCAATAAGTTAATGTAGATAAGGTCAATTATCATCACAATCCAGCTCATAAAGATCATATCATAAAACCTAACAAACCTTCTTTGGAGGAAAAACTTCTCAAAGATACTAAAACCACTCATTTATGTTTATAAGCCCATGAGACACCACCTCCTTCTTCCAAACCCTCAACAAATTCCATTCCTTCAAAATATACCTTACCTTCTAAAACTTACACTGATTCTTATTCTAAATCCCATTAGAACTTTCTTGAAGAACTTAACTCCATGCCTTATAAAATTACACTTATGGAGTTAGTTTGTACTTCCTATTATCATCACAAATTCCTCATGAAATAATTATAATAAATCTAAGAACCATCCTCTATACATGAAGAACCACCCTCTATTGAGCATCAACCTACCAACATGCATACCATTGAATCCATGTGTCCTTCTAAACTGTCTATTGATATTCTTGAAGAGGACATGATTAATGATGAAATCCTTTTTCATGTCAATGATCTACCAATATTCATTAAAATGTCCATTAATACTACCCTTATTCTTACAGTTTTAGTTGAATAAGGGTTTAGTTTTAATTTGACATCTTTGTGGCTCATCCAAAAACTTGGCTATAATAAGTATCATCTCAAGAAAATCTTCCTCACCTGTCATGGATTTTATAAAACTTATCAAAATCCACTTGGTTTTATTTAGCTTGCCCTAGAAATCAGACCTAAGACCATTCAAACTAAAATTATGGTCCTTGATTTATCTCTATCTTATAACATACTCCTCGGTCACCCTTATAATCATAGAATCAGGGCCATTGCCTCTTTTGGTAGCTAATGCATCAAATTATTACATAATGGAAAAGAGTATAATATTGAGGATGATACTAACCCTTGGAGTATTCAAATTCCTAATACAAAATATTAATATTGCATTCCTACCATCAACAGTGCTCCCTTACTTGAATTCATCAACATCAATCGATATTTACTGGTCACTCTCACTGATTCAGATGATGATGACCCTAATTAATTGCAATAGACTTGAAATACTACTAAGATACCTCCTTACATCTTAGAGTGTGTTCCTCCTTATTTATTACCTTGTGATCACACTATTCCTCTCATTGATGAGATCACAAAATTTCCCCCTTCATGTAATGCTCAGTAACCTTATTACCCAAAATATGCCTTCACATGCAATGAATATAAAGTGGCCAAATTATTCCAAGATCCTCTAATCATGTCTCCATGTAAGTTCAGTAACCTCAAAATTTCACCTTTTGAGACTCCCCTTGAATCTCAAGCATGTACCATCTCTCTAACCTATGATGATAATTACATCATGACCCAAGCTAAATCTTGAAACTTGGATGCTCAATATCATCAAAAAACTTTAGCTCAAATACATGCTTTCAATCGAGATGTTCACACCTTTTCCATGGATTTTAAATTAACTCCTTAAGGTCATGTACTTATTGTTAATTCTACACTTCTTGATACTCCATGGTGGTTGAATAAATCCTCCCTTTTGAACCTCTAGATATTTTTGCATCTTCTCTACCAACTAGATATCCCATCATTACATATAATTATTTCCCCATCAAATAAACTAACAATACACCAATCTCATCCACTCATTTTACTCCTCTAAATCCTAGATTACATTAGATGCCAAGACCATAGATGTCTGTTAGATACATTTTGAATATGATAGCCATGGTAATAAAATTCTTGATCTCAAAGTAGACATTGAGTATTACAGTCCTCTTCCCACTTTGCCTAGTGATGAATCTATTCTTGAATTACTTCATGCTTGAGAACATCAAATTCCTTAGCAATATCACAAACTCAAAAATTTCAAAAATAAATCCCCCTTGTTTCAACAACTTCATCACTAGAATTGATCTTAAATCTAATACAATTTCTTCTTTACCAAATGCACCATATTAATTCCAAGATGGTAATGTTGTGCTTATCAAAGAAACTACTCACATTGAATATGGTACTCTATAATTTCCTTGACCTATTACAATTTATATCAAATTCACACCCATTGAAAATGATAACTTTAACTTAGTTTTTGATAAATATCATGAGATCTTCACTTGGTCCTATGAAGACATGCCTAGTATTGATCTTAACATTATGGTACAGAATATCATTACTTATCTTGATGCTAAACCTATGAACAAAAACTAATGGAAATTTCCACCTGAGGTTTCTACCTTATGTCACAAAGAAATTATCAAACTTATTGATGCTAAGTTTATCAAACCAATGGACTATTATAAATGGGTTTCTTACATAATCCCTATTTGAAAAAATTGTCACCATGGTCATTCACATCTATATTGATTTCCATAATCTTAATCTTGCTTGTCCCAAGGATAGTTTCCCTCTACCTTCAATAGATGCCATTGTTTATTCCACAACTAGTTATGAAAATTTGTCTCTTATGGATGGTTTCTTGGGCTACAACCAAATTCACATTTCCCCTGAAGACCAACATAAGACAACTACTTATTGCTATGTTAAATTACCCTTCAGCCTAAAAAATACTGAAGCTAAAAAATTATAGATACCTATGTGGAGGACCTCATTGATAAGTATAAATGTCATAAGACTCATCTTTCTAATCTTTCCATCATCTTTGATTGCCTTCTTATATACAAAGTTAGACTAAATCCTTAAAAATGTGTTTTTGGTGTCACATCTAGTAAACTATTAGGATTCTTAGTTTCTCTTCATGGCATCGGTGTTAACCATAAAAATATTAATGGTGTCATCAACATTCCCATCCCTCGATCCATGTCAAACATTTTCACTTATCTCTGTAAACTTTGGAAAACTAGATGATTCATCCCAAAAATGGATTATCATATCCACTCTTTTAATTTTCTTCTTAAGAAAGTTAATGTTATAGAATGGATAGATCCCTATAAAAAATCATTTGATAATATGAAAGAATCATTGCTTCACCCACCTACTCTTCATCCCCATTAAAATGATTGACCTTTAATCCTATATACCTCTTCCACACCTATAATTGTTAGGGTAATGCTTTCCCAATAAGATGATATTGGAAGATAATATCCCATATAATATATCAACTGAGGGCTCATTGATTATGAAAAAATTTACACAAAAGTTGAACATGATTACCTCATCATATATTTTTCAATAAAAAAACTTTGACATTATATGCTTTATTAGACCACTTATATTATCATCAATTCTGATCCCTTCATCACTTCTTCTCCAAAGCCTTTCTTCCTAAAGACAAAATTGGAAAGTGGATGGTCTTTCTCATGTAATTTGATCTCCAAATTTTTACTCAAAAATCTATCAAAGGACAAATTATCTTTGATCAACTTGTCATAGCTCTTATGCCCGCTACCAACCACTTTCAAGATAGTCTTCTCGATGACAATATTCTCTATATTAAAGGTCTCAATCAAGACATATCCCTTAAACATTACTTCCATAACTTTAATTCTAATCTTGATGACTCCACTATCCCCCCTGATACTACTAAACCAAAAGTAGTTATCGAAGAACTTCCTAAAATTAATGTCGATTTATATGAGGATACTTGGACCCTTCACTTTGATGGTGCTAAGTGCCTTCAAGGAGCTTGGGCAAGTTGTATTCTTATGATACTTATTGGAAAAATCACCCCTTTAGTTTTCAACTTAACATTTGATGTCACTAACAACATGGCAAAGTATGAAGCCTTAATCTTAGGTATGAGATTTTCCCTTGATTTAGATATCCAGTACCTTCATGATTTAGGAAATTTCCAACTCATTTTACACTAATGCAATGGTGATTACCAATTAAAAAGTGAGAATATCATTTCTTATCATCAAATTTCAACTACTCTTGAAAAATATTTCATTTATTTCACCATCAAGCTTTTCCCTTGAGATCAAAATTTTCTTGTCGATTCCCTTACTTATTCAGCATCTCTTTTTCATCTATACCAAGTTCTTACTGATCCCACTTTTCTTATCCAAAATAGAAAATATACATCTTATATTAAACCACATGATTTGATTATCTACCACATTGAATCCATCACCATTCAACAAATCCCATGGTATAAAGATATCATTCAATTTCTAGGACACCAAACTTATCCTGTCAACCTAGATTCCAATGAAAAGACTTGCATTCACAAACAAGATTTTAGGTATGTATTTTTCTATAACATCTTATACTATCACAATGATAAAGGTACTTTGCTCCCCTATGTTATGCAAGATTAGGTTCTTCTTCTTCTTGAGCAAGTCAAAGATATTATTGGTTCAAGTACCTATTACCTCCAAACCAATGAAGGCCATATTTTCAAATAACCCACCAATGCTCAATTCTTCAAGAACTATTTTGCCTAATTCTTCCCTTCTTTTCATGATTTATATATACTATCTATCTATCTATCTATCTATCACTTTTTATAGGATACTTACAAAGGTCTCACCCTCTATAGTAGTTCTCTCCTTTCACAAACCTTAGTCCTTCCTTTTGGTCTTTTGGCTTCTCTTTTTCTCATGAGTTGCATTATAAAACCATGGATGGTACTTGGTCTTCCTCATGATTTACTTTTATACCATTTGTTTTCATACTTTTTACACACTTTTTGGCACCCCTTGTGTTTCTCTTTGTGCATTATAGTGTAAGACCATGGATAGGACCTGGTTTTCCTCAAAAATACCTTCTTGTTCTTATCCCATTTATTTTTATTATAATTTTTAAAACCCATAAAATCACCATCTTGTCATTATTTTTATAGAATGAGTTTTACAATGGTTATGATTTCTTGATCTTTTATTCTCAATCTTCAACTTTTGCTTTTTTTGTATATAACATTTGCATAACAATATATGCTAGCATGTTTTCCTACATTTCCCTCATTATTATGATAAGGAATCACACTTTATTATCATCATATCCCATTTTCACCCTTCTTCACATTTTTTTACAATTTGAAGTAATTCAAATTGTTTTATTTTTCATTCCTCTTGCTTTCCTTTCCTTTCACTCCACATTGGATAAAACAAGGTCAAAGTCAAGATAGTAATTTTATTTCACCTGACTTTATGAGACTCTTAGATACCATGCTCTCTGATATCTCTCTTTTAGCAACCAAGTCCCAAGTATTCAAATGAAATTCATCTTTATCACCCATGTTCAATTTTCCAAATCTATATAGAGGTAGACTAAAATGAAATACATTAAGAAATTTAAAATATAAATCATTTGAAACAAAAGGAAATGATATACAAAAGACAATATAAAAATCTCAAAATTCAAAATCACACCAAAAGACATGTTTATAAGCACATCTCCTATCTCTAATCAAATCTCAAACTCCATAGTTGGCCTCACACTAGAGCTGAGGTTTATTGGGGTATAGTAGCCTAATAGAATGGAAAAGGAAAATTCAATTAACTCTATGGTGTTACCTATTTTCTCATGAAAATACCTAATCTTCAAAGCACACTGATGGCTCTATAAGGGGTCTTAAAGAATGGGAAACATGTTGTGGGAAGGTAGGTCCATTTTAATTTTATTACATATATCCTTCATGAGAATATCTACATATTTAATTTGTTTACCTAAGACTTGTGTAGCTAAGTGAAGTTCTTTAGAGTCCTTAATGTTAATAGTGCTATTGTTTTGACAAACCTAATTTGAGTGTCTTGACTTCAATAAAGATTTTCTCTACCTTAGTTTTTCATTCATTCTCCCCTCCACCCATATCATTTCCCCCATTGATAGGCATGTGTGATTCTAAATCTATTTTCCCTCTTATCTATTTCCTTCTTCTTCACATTTTAAAAACATGCTAACACTGATTTGCTTTAGTTGTATCTGTCCTTAGAATAAAAAAATATGCTTGAGTAACTATGGATTATTTTATTTGTATTATTTCTCTACATTTCTAGACATATTTTGTTTTCTTTTACCTTTTGTCATTATTGTACCACCCTTTTTCTAGGACACCTATGTCCATTTATACTTTCATGTACTTTTTCCATTGTTGAGTGAGTTTGGATTGTTACTTCTCACTCTTCAATGTTGTACCGTTTTGCTTGCCCATCTTTGTTTAAGTAAGGATTGTTACTGCTTTTACATTGATGTTTGATTACCATCCTTTTAACATGTATCCTTGGTTTGATTTGGCGAGTTTGCTTTTATTTCTTAAGGTTTACTTGTTTGAGTTTTTCAGTCTTTAGTATCCTTGGATTTTAAGTTACCTAATTTATTCTATATTTTGACTTGGTCATTTGGTCTAACATAGCACTTATCACCCCAACTTGCCAGAATTTTAAGTACATTCCATCCACATAACACTAGTTATCTTGTCTTTCTTGTATTTGTTTGTTCTTTCTCTTTAGTTTCGTATCCTTGGGTTTGTCAAAAGTAGTCTCTCCACCCTACAAGATCAAAACTAAAAACACAATAGATAACCATCTAGAAATAAAGGTAAGTTAAGGTGCATATTACATTTATTTTTTTAGTTATTTCCTTTTCTATCATTTAATTTTAGTTATTTTATGCTTTAAAATACTATAACTTTTTCTTAGCCTCAGCATTGTGTGTTTCTATAATTTTTTCTCAAAGCACCATCACCCATTACACCTAAGTGATGCATGATAATATTCAAGTGGGGAATATGCATACACATAATATTTTCAACCTTTATCAATTACTGATGCTCTCTATCTTATAAGAACCCATTGAGTCTCATTCTCTCTAAGTACACTCCTTAAGGGGTGCACCAAAAAAGGGGTGGGAAAACCATTGGTGCTTCACAATATTATTGTCCCTTTTACCACTTTCTATCTACACACTTATCTCCTAAAAATCATTTACCTAATCTTTGTCTCCTATTTTACACCATCATCTAGTCTTTTACCACCTTCATTAGCCCTTTCCCTAACCTGAACCCCCTTTTGACAATTTACATGACTATGTTGGCCACACAAACCTTGTATTTTGATTTGATAAAACTTATTAGGGACTAGGTCGACCCCTAGCTGACTTAGTCTGTGACCTAGTTAATTTTTGTCAGTTATGATACTAGGTTGACTAGGTTAACCTTGTCGACCAATTTTTTTTGAAGAGTTTAGGGTTGGATCCACCTATATAAACACATCCATTTCATCTATCTTAGAGAGTAGGCAAGAGTTATTATTCAATTTGACTTCTTTACAATCTGTTCTTCTACCATTCTACTTGAGGAGTCTTAGCTTAGGGTTTCTACTTGGAGAAGAATCTTGTCTTATGGAGAAGTCTTGGATGATTTAGCCTTTCTTAATGATATTTACAAACCAAACCAACCTCTTACAAAGCACTTTTGTCTAAGGGCGAGATTGAGGCTTGATAAGTTCATCTTCCAGGTAAGTGTCTCTAACTTTACTCCTCTCTTTGGTAGATAGAAGTAACAAAGTAATGGCTTTTAAATATTATCTCTCTCCATGCATTAGGGTTTTACCTATACATAGATTAATTAGGATTATCTTATGCATGTTTACATTTATGTTTACTAACCCCCACTTTATGTCATAATCTTTGGTGAGCTATAGATTAAAATTTTACTTGTTATTAGTTTAGTGAATATGAAAACATAGGACCTAGTTAGGTTTATTTCGTAGTTTTTCTTGAATGGAGGCTTTAGAACCCTCCCTAGTGATATTATTGTGGTAAGAGATCCTTTGGATAGGTTTAGTAGATCCATATTGGCCATGATCCAAGTTATTAAATGTATCCCCAATTGGAAGTGTAAGTAGGATCTATCTTCTCTGATTAGGATTGACTTGTAGATCTAATGTATTTCCCATTGCATACAAGAAGAAACCTTCAAAGATTTTAAGAAATGGAAATATAAAAATCCTATATCAATTGATAGCACCAATGATGAAGAAGATGAGAATAAGGTCCTATTTGTCAGAAAGCTTAAAAAGGGATATGACAAATACAAAGGTAAGTACCTTTCAAGTTTTTCAATTATGGTAAAATAGGGCACTATTGGTCATTTTTGGCCCACATATCATAATTTACCTAAGTACGAAAAAGGGAGATTTCAGGCAAGAAAATGACAAGTCTTTGGGAGAACTTCAGGTTTTCTAGTAGTGACAACTTCAAGTTTTAGAGGGCATAGTGTAAATCGGGTTTCCAACAGTGCAATTTCATAAGTAAAAGTAATTTAGGTTTATGAACTTGAATTACTCATGGAAAATGTATTTCAAGTTCTCCAAGGAAAACTACTTGATTACATCATAAGTTGTGAGCAATCATAAGCCCAAAATAAGTAAAAGGGCTTGAAAAACCTGATTTGGTATTAAAAAATAGTGCTTCTTGGGTTCTTCAAGGGACAAGTCTTCTCCAAAAACTTGAAGGTACACTTCAAAAATATGAAAGGCATTTTAAAAATGTTGAAGGGCCTTTTTTAGGCAAAAGGGATCTTTTCAACATTTCTAAAAGACCAATCAACTTTTTTTAAGGGCTTTTGCTTCTCCAAGTGGAAAATTGCAAGTTTTTCAAAGGGTATGTTTCCCTTCAAAAGGTCCATTTAAAAATTCATGAAGGGTGTCTTTCCCTTCAGGAGGATCATTTGTGGAAGTCCAAAATGATGATAAGGAGATTGAAGGGTCTTTCACCCTTTGGGAAAGTTCATTTTGAAAAGTCCAAAAGGCAATTTACAAAGGAAGAGAGCAAGAAGAAAGCTTTAGACAAAAGGTTTGAAGGGATTCCTTTAGACAAATTGTCCCAAGGAATTCCTTCAGGATATTTGCCTAAGAAAAATAGAAGTCCACAGAATAAAGAAGACTTCAAGATGGGAAAGTCTAAAGTAAGTAAGCTTAGAGAACCTAAATTACTATACATAGAGTAAATCATGTTTCTCTAAGTACTTTACTTAAAAAAATTTATAAGTAAAGGATCTGGGAAAGTCTAAAGTTGGAGAGATCAAAGAACCCAAATTACTCTGCATAGAGTAAATCAAGATTCTTCAAGTGTTTAACTTAAGCTTGGTCCAACAATGCAAGAATAATTATGCAATGAATGAAAGGCTATCACATGGTGTAATCTAGAGTAGAAAGGGCCAATCAGTAAAGGACAAGTGGCACAAGGATGACCAATGATAATGAGAGAGTCCAAGTGGCTGGTAGCTAAAAATTTATGAAGGATCTCATCCTTAAATATGGTTTGCTCTTGACAAATAACCATCTAAATACAGTAACAACGTGGGTTAGTTTAGACTCTGAGGCATAGAGACCCACTTACATTTTTAGATAGGACATGTAAAAGTAAAAGATGCCTTGCCATTTAAATGCAAAGATAAATTCATTCATGCTAGGAAGAGACATCTAGCTACCCGCAATGTGACTTCTCTCAGCTCTACCAAAAGAAACTTAAATGTGAGAGTGGTTCAAGAAGGAGGTTTAGTGATCCTGAGTGGCATATTTAGTGGCATAAGGGAGGATGATGATGAGGATCCTTGTCATCAATGACTTCTTCTCTCTTCCCATCTTTTGTTCCCCCTTTTTCTATTATAAGTAGAGGCCTTAGAGCTAAAAAATCATCCCCAAATTGGTGATATAATCACTCTATGAAAATTGCTATGTAATAGACCTTTGAGGAAATAAAGATTATTTAACCTGTCTCTTTGTCTAAAAAATGTGTTTAGTTAGCTTGTGCACAATAGTGTTGTGAAGAAGCATACTTCAAACCTTATTATCCTTCTTTCTTTCTTATTTTTAGGTGTTTCCTAGTTAGTTGTAGGTTTGAACACGAGATTTTCTACCATTAATGGATGCTTAATGTGGATTTAGAAATCCCTCTTTTCTTCATGTATGTTTTAGTGAGCCTAGTTTATGAAATATTTATACAAGTTAGATAGTTAGGAGGTTGTGTAAGCAAACTTATCTTATGTTGAATTAGTGTCATTCCCTAGACCAAGTGGATCACTTACTTTTGGTGCATCACCTCCCTTTACTTATATTTCTTTTCAAGTAATCCTCCTATCCTTTTTCCTTAGCCATTAGTATATTTTAGTTTGGGAATAAAGGAGCTAAAGTGAAATACTTGAGGAAATAGTCTCATTAAATATCCTAGAGGTTCAACCTCACCATAAATATCCACATCCTAAGGTTGTCCCCATACATGTAGTTGGAAGTGAGAGAGCCTGAACAACTCTCTCATAAGGGTGAAATTCCAAGATATAATAGTTATGGCATAGCTAGTGGGACAACTACCATTTTATTTTTACTTTTGTGAAATATTGGTCAAATTTGATCCTATTTTGATCATTTTGTAGTAGTGGTAGCATTCATCCTTCAGCATCTAGTAACTCTGAAGAACACAACTATCTGATGGTAGTAGTAACCATTTTTCATGCCAAAGGTAACTACAAGATTAGTGATTAGAGGTTTTCATTTTGAGTTCATTGAGTTTCCTTTGAACTAAATAAGGAGGTTATGGTTTTCCCATACTCATTCATATGTAGGGCATCCTCCTAAACCAATCATAAAGCATACTTACAAAAGAAGATCTTTAACAACCCCTCTTGTGGCTATGACTCCTCAAAGATATTTTATGAGCTTCAATGACCAAATTTCTTTGAAATTACCACAATATGATCCTATGATAGTATTATCCCTCAGAAGTGTTCCTTATTACACATGAGACCAAGCTGTAACTCTTATTGAGCACATAATGGACATAGCCAACTTTTACAAAATTCACAATATCACAATAGAGAATGTGGCTATTAGGATATTAGCTATATCCTTCAAAGGAAAGGCATTAGAATGGTATAGGGGCCTAGCTCCTAATTCTATCCACTCATGGGATGAGATGGTAACAACTTTGTATAAAAATTTTGTAGATAAGAGTGATCATCTATCACTTGTAGAGTAGTTTATCATAATCAAGAGAGATCCTCATGAAGTCATGCAAGACTTCAATACAAGATTTTATAAGGCATGGGATAGAATTCTAGTAGTTTTTAGACCATCTCCAAACTTTTCTTTCTTATATTACTTGAAGGCTCTCAATAGTGACATATCTACAATGATTTAATCTATGGGAGGAGACATACTACCAGATGCATACGAGGTTGAAATAAAGGTAGAAAATTGCCTAGTTTAGGCTAGAAAGCTTACTCTTAGACCCCCAATGCCTCTTTTTATAGAGATTAGACCACCTCTTGAAATTATTCCTCCACTTGATTTTATACTTCCAATACTAGCAATTATTTTTGTGCCTTCACCTAAGTAAGAGAAGGCCTCTACTAGTGGATCTAATGACTCCTAAGAGTAGAAGAATTACTTCAAATTAAAAAGAATGCACCAATCCTTAGGGAATGATGTGGTCAATGTCAAGAGGAAATATTATAGTAATCCTTATCAAGATTCGTATCAGCCTCAGTAGTAACCTTATAAAGCTAATAGGCCACCCTACAAAGGAGATTTCTAACGATAAGGGTAGCCTAACTATGCTAGGCAGCATAATTATAATCCAAATGTTGTAGGCCCTTCCAACTCCATGGTCTTGGTTCAAAATAATATGGTTCAAGAGGTTGAATGGATAATGCCTTAGAATCATTCTTTTGGATAATCCATTATCCCAACTAATGGATCGAACTAGGTATTCAATGATCAATGGTAGCAGGCTATTGCTTATGGATATAAATAGGCTCTTATGGCTCAAATCATAGAGGTGCCCACACTGACAAAGCAAGAGCAACTTCCACAAGAACAAGGCTTGAATAAGGAGTCAAACCTTCTAGATTCCTCAATGGTCATTAGTGAGAAAGTGGAGTGCTATGCATCTAATCCATAAGATACTCCCAGTTTGGCCCACATCCCAGTCTCAATAAACATAAGGTTTAAGAGAAAGAAAATGGGTGACAATCAGGAAGATTTCAAAGAACCTCTTCTCACCACTCCTTCACTAACAAATCTAGTAGCAGTAACTCCCAAAACCCATCCAAAGGTTGGGGGTATGTCAATCAACATTGTGAAACTAATTACGAAATCTAGCATGAGAATACCAATGTTGGACATGTTTTTTATGCCTGACCAAGTAGACATTCTTCAAGAAGGTTTGTCTAAGAAGTGTGTTTCTATAGCTGCAAGTAAGTAACCATGTAAGGAAACTAAAGTCTTCACTAATGCATCTAAGATTCCTTTGAGAGAAATGTCAAGTAGTGTGACCAATCCCCAAATTATACATCTCATTAATCATCAGTGATTCCTTGGTGCATAACTACTTGGTGGATAGTGGGGACAACATGTCAATCATGCTAAAGTCTATTGCTAACCAACTAAACCTCAATTATGAGATACACAACAAGGGAGTCTTGCATCTTGATGGTTCTTCCATAATCCGATCAAGTATTATCAAGAATTTGAGCCTAACCTTGTATGCTTGTCCTAACATGTCTGTGGTGCAAGATGTGTTGATCCTAGATGTCACTCCTCACTTTGCATTATGTCTTTTCAGAGAGTTTATAGCCAAGATTAGGGGTTACCTTATAGTAGATTGGCCTTACATGGCATTCAAAATAAGGTATGGGATTAAGGTCTCAATCAAGGCTGAATCCATGGCATAATTCCATATTGAACCCCATCAGCCAAATAACATAAACCTCAATTATACCATCCTTGATGAGGATGAGTTTACAATTGATCAGGAGCTAAACACTCATCCTGAAGAAGTTCCAAACTTGTTCTTAGATGAGTTATGGGGAGATAACCAATTTTTAACCTTTTGGAGGGTGTCAAGGAAAGAGACATGGGTGTCTATCTGCTACATGAAGAGATTCAACCCATGCCTTCCCTCATTGGACATAAATAAGACCCCAATGGTTTATAATAATTGTTCTTTGATGGGTCAAGGAGAAAAAATGGTGTAGGTACTGGGGTAATGTTGGTTTCCCCTTTAGGTAAAATGTTTTTCTCTTCCTATAGGTTCCATTTTAGTTTCTCTTCAAATGCAGTAGAATATGAAGGCTTGATCCATGGCCTTCAATGGGCCAATAAAAGAGGAATCAAACTGATACAAGTTTATGGGGATAGTGAGTTCATAGTACACCAAGTAAGAGGCCTGAATGTTACAAATAATTCCATGATGAGGTCCTATAAAAAATGAGTGTGGGACCTAATTGAAGATTTTGAGGCCTTTGACATTCAAGATATCCCAAGAAATCAAAACCAACATGTTTATAGGTTGACATCCATGGGAGCTCAGTTTGACATTCCAAGTGAGCTGAAGGAAACCAAGGTTTAACCACATGTCAAGGTGGTGGTGAGACCATCAGTGCCAAATAATGAAGCCCACTGGTAGGTTTTTGAGAGTGACAAGCAAATTGCTTGCTTCTTATAGTAGGGATTTGATTTCTCCTCCTCCAACCAAGCTAAATTGTAGCATCAATATGGGGATCATATTGTTCAGCTAAATTCAAACAAACTTCCCAAGGGGCTAGTTATACTTGAGGGCCTTTTTTGTTGAGCTGACCATATGAGGAAAGAAAAAGTAGTATTGTCTACTAATGAAAATAACTATGAGAGAGTCTTCATGTTCAAATAAAAACTTCTCAAGCTTGGGAAGGTAAGTAGCAACACTGAGAGGCATGCTTTCATATCACTTTGCCAATAATATGTAGACATTTTTGCTTAGGAGTATAGTGACATTAAAGGTTTTCATCCAAAGTTAGCTCAGCATACCATAGAATTGGAGGATAATGCTAAGCATGTAAGGTATAAGAAAAGGACATTAAACCTCAAGATAGAAGAGCTTATGAGGAAAGGGTTAACCAAATTGATTGAGTCCAAGATCATCTTTCCCATCAAACACTCATCATGGGTAGCCAACTTGATGCCTATAAGAAAAAAGAGTGGGGAGATTAGGCTTTGCGTGGACTTCAGATATTTGAACAAAGTCTCCTTGAAGGAACACTACCCTCTACCATCCATGGAATAACTTCTCCAAGTAGTTACAAGATGAGAACACTTCTCTCTATTGGATGCATTTTTTGGCTACAACCAAGTCTGGGTGAAAGATGAAGATCGGTACAAGACTACCTTCACCACCAAATGGGGCACATATGCATATAAAAAGATTCCCTTTGGTCTATCAAATGCTGCATAACTTTCCAAAGAGCCATGGAAATGGCTTTCTAGGGGCTTCTATACCAAATGGTGCTAGTATACTTGGATGCCATCACATTTTTCTCAAAGAATGCTAGTGAGCATATGGACCACCTAAGGCTGATTTTTGAAAGGTGTAGAGAGTATGGGATTGATTGAATCCTAATAAGTAAGTATTTTCTGTACATGAAGGCAAGTTGATGGGCCACATCATCTTAAAGGAAGGGCTATCTATTGATCCTGAGAGAATAAGTGCCATCTTGGCCTTATCCATGCCTAAGAATAAGAAGGGACTCCAAAGTTTCCTTGGAAAGATAAACTTTGTGAGAAGATTTATCCCCAATTTTGCAAGTTTAGTCAAGCCCATCACTTCTATGCTTAAAAATAACCAAGTGTTCACTTGGTTAAATGAAGGCAAGTGATCATTTGAGGCTATCAAGCAAGCCATCACTCAAGCACCCACACTTATGAATCCTAATTTCTCAAGGGATTTCATATTGTATGCTTTTTCCAACATTGATAATATAACAGCTATGTTGATGCAAAGAAATGAAGGACTTAAGAAAGCATTAATAGTTTTTAGTCAAGGGCTTGAAGAGTGTGAGGTGAGTTATACCTTTATAGAAAAGCAAGTCCTTGTAGTAGTAAGAAGCCTCAATAAGTTCAGGCCAAGCTATCCAACAACAAAATCCACCTTATGGTGTCTCATCTTGGAGTAAGAGACTTCCTTCTTAACAAGGATTTGAGCAAAAAAAGATCTAGTTGGATTACTAAAGTCATGGAGTATGACATGGAGATCAAGGTCACTAAGCTAGTAAGAAGTAAAGGCTTATGTGAGAATATGTTTGTTGTCCTTCATGAGGACAAAGAGGTCATCTTGGTAGCATAAGATAACCTATAAGTAGATGCACCTCTACCTCACACTAGTTGGCTCCATGATATGACACACTTTCTGCTAAAAGGTGAGTTCCCTTAAAGTATGGACAAAGCAAAAAAGAAGGTATTTCAAACTTCAATCTATACCTTATGCTTTATTTTATGCAGTTTTGTTTAGAAGAGACCTCAATGGAGTGCTCTTGAGGTGTGTAGATGATGATAAAGTAGCCAAGATTTTAGATCATTTCCATGATGGACTTACAAAAGATCATTTTGCTCCAAGAACTACTGTAGTGAAGATCATGAGGTCTAGTTACTACTAGCCAAACCTCTTCAAGGATGCTTATGCATGGTCAAGGAAGTGTCGGGAATGTGCTCTCTTCATGGGTAAGCAAAGGCTAGCAGCTTTCCCTCTCAACCTGATTCAAGTAGAGCAACAATTCATGAAGTGGGGTTTGGACTTCATTAGAGTAATCAACCCCCCATAAAGTGCAGGGTACAAGTGGGTGCTTATTGTAATTGATTAATGAACCAATTGGGTGGAAGCCATTACATTGAAGGAAGACAATGAAAGTGCAGTATTAGATTTATATGATAGCATTGTGACCAAGTTTGGTATTCCATCCACTATCATATTTGATAATGATTTGGTTTTCCTTGGTTTGAAAACAAGTGAATGGGCTCTCAATATGGTCATCTACTTTTGCATTTCCTCAAACTAATATCCCAAAGGCAATGGGCTAGCTAATTCCACAAATAAAAATTTGCTGAGGATTATCAAGAGGACGATGGAGGAGAATTAGAAGATGTGGCACATAAAGTTGAAGATAGCTTTGTGGGCTAACTGGTTAACTCCTAAAACTATTATTAACAATTATCCATATGTTATAGTATATGGAAGGGAGGAAAAGTTACCCATTTCTCTTGAGATACTTGCATTAGAGCTAGCCCCTCAGCTAGAGATGATAGAATATGAACCCATGAATGTGAGATTGGTAAAACTCATGAAACTTGAGGAGACAAGAGACCTTGTAATGAAGATGATAGAGTCACATCAAGATCAAGTCAAGAAAGCTTTTGACAAGAGAGCCATGGTAAAGGAATTCAAGGAGGGAGATCTGGTCCTCAAATGAGATTCAAAATAGGAAAAACTAGGCAACCATACCAAGTTTGATAGCTTGTAGAGTTACCCTTATTTGATCTATGGATGCAAATAATATATTGCTTTCCAACTGGCCCAACTGGATGGAAAGGTATTACCCATCCCAATCAATAAGATTAATCTAAAGCCATGTTATTAGAAGAGTTTGTAGATATTGTATGTTATTGTACATTTTGTATAGTTTTTTATATTTTTCTCTAAGTGCCTTGTGTACATCCATTTCCATTGAGTGTTTTCCCTTCCCTAAGTGCCTTGGGCACAATTTGTTTCATTTTGGTTGTACTTGTTACTTCAAGGGAAATTTCTAGATAGAGCCAACTTTGTAAAAAAATAGTGACTCCATGTCAAATGGATCGAATGAAGCAAATGAGTTGGGTTCTCAAGCATAGCAGGTATGCTTCCCTACAAGTCACCAAAAATGTTGGCTATTTTTGGCCCACATATCAAAATTTTCCTAAGTATGAAAAAGGGAGTTTTCAGGAAAGAAAATGGCAAGTCTTTGGGAGGAATTTGGGTTTCTAAGGGCACAGTGCAAATTAGGTTTCCAATAGTGCTTGACTTTTAAATGTTTTATAAGTAGAAGTAATTCATGTTTATGAACCTAAATTACTCATGGACAATGTATTTTAGGTTCTCTAAGGAGCACTACTTTATTACTTCATAAATTGTAAGTAGTTAGAAGCCTAAAATAAGTAAAAGGGCTTGATAAACCTGATTTGGTCTTGAAAATAATGCTTTTTAGGTTCTTTAAGGGATAATTCTTCTCCAAAAACTTGAAGGTACACTTCAAAAATATGAAGGGCATTTCTAAAATTTTAAAGGACCTTTTTTAGGCAAAAGGGATATTTTCAACATTTTTGAAAGACTAGTCAACTTTTTTGAAGGTCACTTTCATAAATTTGAATGGCTTTTCCTTCTCTTAGTGGACAGTTGTAAGTTTCTCGAAGGGTATGTTACCCTTCGAAAGGATCATTTAAAAATTCTTAAAGGGTATTTTTCCTTTGGGAGGATCATTTATGGAAGTCTGAAATGATGACAAGGAGCTCAAAGGGTCTCTCACCCTTTAGAAAATTTCATTTTAAAAAGTCCAAATGGTAATTTACAAAGGAAGGGAGCAAGAAGGAAGCTTTAGACAAAAATTTATAAGGAATTCCTTTGAACAAATTGTCCCAAGGAATTTCTTTAGGAGATTTTCCCAAGATAAATAGGACCCTACAGAATAAAGAAGACTTCTAAATGTAGAACCTTGAAGACTTCAAGTTGGACATGTTTGAAGTACGTAAGCCTAGAGAACCCAAATTACTCTACATATATTAAATTAGGTTTCTCTAAGGACTTTACTTTAAAATATTTATAAGTAAAGGATCTGGGTAAGTTTGAAGTTATAGAAATCAAAGAACCCAAATTACTCTGCATAGAGTAAATCGAGATTCTTCAAGTGCTTGACTTACGCTTGGTCCAATAGTGTGAGAATCATAATGTAATGAATGAAAGGCTACCACATGAAATAAGCTGAAGTAGAAAGGGCCAATCAGTAAAGGATAAGTGGCATATAGATGACCAATAATCATGAGAGAGTCTAAGTGTCTGGTAGTTAGAAATTTATGAAGGCTCTCATCCTTCAATATGGTTTTCTCTTGACAAACAACCATCCAAACACAAAAATAACATGGGTCAATTTGAACTCCTAGGCATGGAGACCCACATCCTTCTTCAAATAGGACACACAAAAGTGAAAGACACCATGTTGTTTAAATGTAAATATAAATGCAGTCATGCTAGGAAGAGATGTCTAGCTACCCACAATGTGACTTATCTCAACTCTACCAAAAGAGACTTGAATGTGGGAGTGGCTCAAAAAGGTGGTTCAATTATCCTAAATGGTGTAGGTAGTGGCATAAGGGAGGATGATGATAAGGATCCTAGTAATCAACAACTTCTTCCCTCTTCCCATCTTCTCTTACCCTTTTTTGTTATAAATAGAAGCCTTAGAGCCAAAAAATCACCCCTGGACTGGTGATAGAATCACTCGACAAAAATTACTATGTAATAGACCTCTGAAGTAATAAATATTATTTTACCTATCTCTATGTCTAAAAATTATGTTGAGTTAGCTTGTGCATAATAGTGTTGTGAAGAAGCATCCTTTCAACCTTATTGTCCTTCTTTCTTACTTATTTTTAGGTGTTTTTTAGTTAGTTGAAGGTCTAAAATTGAGATTTTCCACAATTAATGGATGCTTAATGTGGATTTAGAAATCCCTCTTTTCTTCACATATGGTTTAGTGAGCCTAGTTTATGAAATATTTATGCAAGTTAGTTGATTAGGAGGTTGTGTAAGTAAACTTATCTTATGTTGAATTAGTGTCATTCCCCAGACCAAGTGGATCACTTACTTTTGGTGAATGACATCCCTTAGCTTAGATTTATTTTCAAGTAATCCTCTTATCCATTTTCCTTAGCCATTAGTAGATTTTAGTGTGGGAATCAAGGAGCTAAAGTGAAGCACCTGAGGAACTAGCCTCATTAAAAAGTATAGAGGTTCAACCTCACCATATGATACCCACATCTTAAGGTTGTCCCCATGCTTGTAAATGGAAGTGAGAGAGCCTAAATAACTATCTCACAAGGGTGGAATTCTAAGCTATAATAGGTAATTTATTTCTAAATTTCCACATAAGGATGATAGTGATGTCTTTTAATGAATTTTAGCTTATTATTTCAAAAATAGAAAAGAAGAAACTAAATATGGGTATGGTTGAAAACCTTGTTTGATTGTGCACACATGGAATCAGAAGATTGTGAAGAAATCCTATTTGGATTGGGAGGATAACCTATAGATAAGAAAACACTAAAAAAAAATTATTTGTTAGATAGATAGTTGAGTGGATTGCCTAGTGATAGCTAGATTCTAGAAGTAAGAGCTTCTTCAGAGGCTGTCAATCTACACATTTTAAATAATAAAGTTTATAAATAGAATAGAAATTACTTGCATCAATAATTAAAATTTACTAAAATTGAACACAATAAATGCTTGATAAGAAATAAAGAAGAAATGATTAAAATAGTGATAATATAGTTAATACTAGTGCTAGAGGATTTGGGTCTACTTCAAAAAATTAGGTAGAGGCCTGTGAATAGGTAGCGACATAGAAAATTAGATTTGATTTGGGGTAAGTAGGTGAACATAGCTTGCTATAATTTACTACCATAGTGACCATCGATGGTTAGGCTAACCATCAGTGGTTAAGGTGACCATCGATGATCAAGGTGACCATTAGTTTTTGGATAGACCATCGATGGTTGAAACAACCATTGATGGTTACTATGTGTAGATATGGGTTGATAAATGGCTGATTGATAGGATCACAAAGTGAGATTCTAGGAGATGGGTTGGTGTTAGGCTGAGTGTGAAAGGCAAACAAAGTAATTGAATGTTGGAAATCAAGTACTTATCTTGTAAAAGGCTGATTAGGTGATTGATTGAGGCAGTTGACTTATTGGTGGAGTCTAACATGATTTTGATAGAGTAATTATAATTGGAACTTTGGAAAAGCTATGGTGGTAAGTTGGCTTTATGATGTAGTAGCTGGTTTATTAGATTACTGATGATTGACCTAAAAATAAATAATTTTGGATGCACAAGCTCTTGATAATAATTTTAGATGATTTTTACCTTCTTGTTCCTCTTTACTTATAGGTAAAGAAAGAGAGTTACAATAATATGTGAACTGGGCCTCCTTATTTTAAATCACCCATGTAATGGCTTGCACATGGATTTAGATGAGTTATATTTAGAAAATCAAGGTGGATGGGTTACATGTTGGTGGTTAATGAGGTGTACCTTGACCATCGATGGTCAAGGTGACCATCAATGATCATCCTAACCATCATTAGTTGAGGGTAAAAGGTAGAAATAGGTAAAATTTTGGGTTAAGCTAGTTTGGCAAATTGACCTGGGTAAGGATCAATCAAGGGTTGGAAGGTCAAATTGGTTTTAAGGAGGTTCTAAGGCAATCTAGGGGAATTATGACATTTGAAATCACGGTGTGTGGATTTTTGGTGTCTAAATTTTTCCCCTTTTTGTTATGCAATTTGAATCAACAAGTTGTAAAATAAAAACTAGTCTTGGTCAAGGGTCTAATTGCCCCAAGTATGGGAAGAGGTGTTCCCCCTCAAACTGGGAGTTGATGAGGTAGAAAATAATCAAGTGCAGGTTTGATAAAGTAGATGATGAAGGTGAAATTCATGAATGTGGTTGATAGGTTTGAGCACTAAAGTGCAAATAAGCACACAAAGTGCGATAAGAAGATGTGATAGCCAAGACCATGCATAGATTATGTTGTCAAGTTGGTAAAAATAAAGGTTGAATATAGGAAAACTAGTGATGGGGTAATCAAGCCATAATGTTAGGCATCATTAATCATGTTATTCCTATTAAGTATTTTAGATGATGTCTATGTTTTGATGGGTATGTAAGGCAAGAGGTGTTCCTAGTGAAAACACAAATGGGTCAACTGTTGTGGGTATCCAAGGTAGGAAGCGCTCTTGAGAAGACACAAGTAGGTTTAGTAAGCATAGGGTAGTGTAAGTGCAAAAAAGGGTCAACATGGAAATATTTTTAATATAGTCAAAGGACTAGGAAAAAAAGTGTCATAAAACATGCACTAGTTGGGCAAAAATGGACCAATAGTGAGGTGACGAGGTGGTCAGGGTGGGTAGAGAAGGTAGTCTCCAAGGGTGGGTAAAAATGGGTGGTTATTATTGAGGAGTAGTTTTAAGGATAAGAGGAAAAAAATGGGGTCACCTAACTATCGATGGTTAGGTTCCCCAAGGGCGACCATCGATGGTCACCCTGATCGTTGATGGTTAGGGTGGAAACCCTTAAAGTCTATAGGGTAAAAGTGAAATTTGAATCACTTTTCACTTAGTTTTAATTTTACTTGTATTGACTTGGAGCTCTAGTGCTTTTTGTGTTATAGTGAAAGTGAGTTGTAATGGCTTGCTTACTAATGGGTGAGAGTTTATTGAGGTGGACTAAGGTGATCAGTCAGGATGCAGGGAGTATGCAGACATGGATGAGGATGAGCAAGCTTATAAATGAATCCATGATGATGATCACAAAATGAGGGAGTATTTGTCCTTAATTGTATAGATTAGCTTAATTTTATGTAATTCCATCAAGATGGGGAGTTAGGGTAGGTTAAAATGCTTAGGTTTGGTTTACTATGCCCTAGTTAGGTTTTTTTGGGGATTTTAGGTAAATTGTGTGTAAATTTAGAAATGGATAGTGTGGGTAGGTAAAATGGGGTGGGTTAGGACTTAGGGTAGCAATGTAGGTAGTTTAGCTACATTTTAGATATTTTTAAGGTATGGTAGGATTTGGGTGTTTCATTATAAGAATACCCATAGTCACCATCGATGATCGACTACATGAGAAAATGGATGCCTGATCATCAATGGTCACCATGACCATTGATGATCAACTAGGGTAAGGGATAGGTTTGGAAAATGTTTAAAATGCTAAGGAAAATTATATGGTGCTTACTAGGTGTAGAATTAGATAGGATGTTAGAGGGTATAGATAGGTAGGAGGGTAAGGATAGGGTAAAAGAAGGTTGCTTATGTAAAGTTGAAGGTTAAGGTAGGGATAGTAAATGGTAAAAATAACTAAGCTTTGTTTTTTAATTGGTGCAGGATAGGAAGAAGATATAGATGCATGACCAAGTGTTATGTATCTTCATATAGATCTAATAGGGGATGACTCCAGTCAACTGGGCCCACATAGATAAGTTGGGTTGGGTAAATAAGGCACTATCAATATGTGTCATGAGATGCCTCTATGGTCATAGTGATCTTCAAGAGATAGGACCCTATTATGAACACCTACCTATTACTGACTAGCAAGATGATGATATTTCCCAAGGACATTCATAAGATCACACAACTTCCATTTCAAGGTGATTCGATCTATCATATAGAGTGAGAGAAGAAGGAGGATCTTATGGATCTTTTATATGGAGATGAAAGTGATCAGGTCAGATGGCATGATGGGGTGTTTAGGTAAAATGCCTTGTATCAGAGGGCTCCATGCAAAAGGAGACTCATGACCATGGTTATGATTTCCATTTCCTACTTTTCACTTCTTTACATGAGAAGTGAGAGGTTCCCATATTTTCTACTAAGGGTGTTGGTTGAGCTAATATTGGGTAAGACTATATTTGGCTAGGTACCCATTATTTTAGTACATATATACAAGGAGATGTGGGGGTTTAGGGTCCATAAGAGGTATAGTATTAGTGTCAACATGGTTTTACGCTCATGGTTATAGTTTTATGCTCATAGGTATACATATGATATTTTTTTATGCTCATGGTTATGGTTTATGGTTTGTGTTGATGTTTAATCCTTATGATGTGATGTTTATATTGATTATTGATCATGCTTATGTTGTGGATGCTAGACACTGATATACACTTAGATGGTTTTGATAAATGGTTATGTTTCTTGGTTGCTTACGACATGATAAATCTTAAAGAGTATTTAGATTTCATTATTTAGACATGTGGTCAAAAATGGTTGTTTGTTTTAATGTTCATGGATGTTATGATGTTATTGTGTTTGTTATGGTTATGGTTATGGTTATTGTTAATTGTTAAGATAAATATATGAGGTAGTTTAATTAACAAAACTAGATGGGAGAACAAAGAATATAATCAAGAGACAAATGCCATAATGAAAATATCAACTAGTCATGATAGGATATGAAGAGGGCATGATGTTCCTTCATTGGTAAAGACTAAAATAAAACTAAAGTTGGATTAGCTTAATGAACATAATCCCTTAGAATGCTTCACATTATCAGTCGTTAGTTGGTTAAAAAGGTGTCTTAACCACATAAAAGTAAGCTAAAAAAATACCTTGTTTATAATGTATAAAAGGGAGAATAGATGGAAATAGAAGATTCTTGCAAGACTAGCATGCTTCATATGTAGGTGTCCAGAGAGCTAGGATAAACAAGTCTATGCCAAAATATATAGACTGATCAATGTTGGAAGTCTACCTATGAAAGATTATTGTGGTTTCCACCTTATTATGTTACTTGAGAGCTAATTGCAACTTTCAAGATTAGTTTGATTTCATTGTGATTCTGATAATGGGTCTTTTGCTTTGTCATTATCTATGAGAAGTTGATCGACGAGGGAAGCTTCCAAGAAATTTCTATGATTTTGAAAAAATGCTTCACTCAACCATCCATCAAGGGAGTGGTATAAGTTTATGTTCTTTATTCAAGGTTTTATGATAGCTATCCTTCAAGGGAGTAGTCTACCTTATATTTGTGCATTTTTGGATATGCTTATGTAGTTGTCCTTCAAGGGAGTGGTCTATGAATGCTAAGAATGACCCATGATTGCTATTGTTGTGGATTTTTATTTTTACTTGTTTGATTTTTATAGACATAGACTTACTTATATAGGCTTAGGGGTTCACCTTTATGAGGGAAAAACTAAAATCAAAATAAGGTTGATTAGGTGTGAAGAGGCTTAGGTGACAACAACCATGGGAATCCATACCTAAAGGGTGGAAAGTGCCATGAGAATCATGTCATGGGTAAATTTATGGTACCAATCATTAAAGATTTAGGCCACAATTGTGATGGAATATCACATGATGTAGTTTTAATTGGTTTCCCCTAAAATAGGGATATGAATTTGGTTGAAATTAAGGGATGAGCTTAAGTTGAATAAAAGGTGAATCTTGATCCTTCTTAACAAAAGAATGGATGCAGATGTGAAGCATTGAGGGGCTCAAGTTCTTGGTGGCCTTCAAAAGAAGACAACCAATAATTTCATGATCCATACTTGTGGGTTATGATATAGGGTCCAAGGCAATTGAAAGCAAACTTTCCTTACTTGATTATATCCATATTGGTGACATGTTAATTTTCCTTTAGGATGCGGTCTCTGATATTAAATTATTTCACCTTAAGGTGTTTGTTATAGGCATGCTTGACATGATCTTGGTAGACATGAAGGTGGGTAAGGGTGGATAAACAATGCTTGTCAAGTAGCTTAAGCTAAGCTAAATAGTGCTGACGATAATCATCCTAAAAAATGAGATCTTGCAAAGATATGCGAAGATAGGGTATTTGGACTTTGAGGGGTAGGATGGCCTTTATTAAAAACACAAGAGAGAAAGATGTATCACCCATATGGGTTCTAATGTTAGTAAGATATTCCCATAAGGAAAATGGGATGTGGCAAATCCCAATCCCAACTAGATGCATTAACCATTTAAGTTAGCATATTGTTAAGATTTTTGTTAGAGGCCTCAGCCTGTCTATTCACTTGAGGGAGATATGGTGAGGATAAGCTTAACTTAATGCTGAATGCATCACATAGACCCTAGAATTGCTTATTTTTTAAGGATTTCTCATTATCGATGATAATCTTATGAGGAATACCAAAATGGTAGATGATATAATGGTTGATAATGTCAGAAATCTTTTTTGCTTTGGTTGAGACTAGAGGAATAGCCTTTACCCACTTGGTAAAATATTTGATCAAAGTGATGATATAATGGTGTCACTATGAGGAGTGGGGATTATTTTCACCAATGATATCTAGACCCCATTATGAGAAGGGCTAGAAAATGGTAAAACCATAAAGACTATGGATAGGTGCATGATGCAAACTAGTATGTTGTTTAAACTTAACACACTTTTTCACATAATCATAATAGTCTTCATTAAGGGTAGGCCAATAATAGTTATGGGAAAGGATGCATTTATCTATGGTAAGGCCACTAAAGTATCCCCCACATATGCCATCATGCATTTCCTTGATAACATAAGAGGCCTCATGACTATATAGGCAATGATAAAGGAGACCATCAAAGGCACGCTTGTAAATAATTCATCTCATAATGGTATAATGAGAGGTACTTTGGATAAATTCTATTTAAGCATTCCTAGAAAGGCTAGAAGGAATGATGGCAAGGTTGAGATAGTCAAAGGTTTACTGATACCAAAGGTCAATTTGGGTCTCCTCCACATTAAAAGTGGTGGGAGAATCTAGTTTGACATAGGAAGGTTAGGTTAGTCTATGGATAATGATAGATAGATTACAGTTGAAAGGTATAGATGGTATTTGAGAGGCAAGGGAAGTCATGGTGTCATTGAACTTATTAGTAGATCATGGGGTTGATTGGATGCATAGTGTTCAAATGATGCTAAAACTAGTTACTTGTATTGTTGTAAGACATCATTCTTGCACTAGTAAGAACCATTGATTTGATTGACCACAAGCTAGGAGTCACCAAAGATAATGATTATTTTGAATCCTAAGACTAAGGGAGTTTCAAGGCCTATGACTAGGGCTTCATACTCAGCCATATTATTGGTATATTCAAAATCAATCTTGAAGGGCAAAGGGAGAGGTTCACTGTCAAAGAGGATGAGGATGATACCTAATACCCCACCATGTTGACATTTTGATCCATCGAAGAACATGGTGACTTGATAGGTGAAGTCCACCTAAGAGAGGGTCATGATGGACTCATTGGGGAACTCAATAGGAGGAGGTTGGTTGTTTACTAATGGTGCCTCAACCAATTGGTCAAAAATGACTTTCCCCTTAATTAACTTTTACTAAAAAAACTCAAGTTCAAACCTAGTTAGGAGCATGAGCCACTTAGCCATATGCTAGTTTTGGTATAGCTTGAAGTACATGTACATAAGTGGGTTGATCTTGGTTATGACATAAGTTTTATGGTTAAAAGGGTAGTGTCAAAGATTGATAGCCATGAATACTGAAGCTAAGGAAAGCTTATCAGTATGGGTTTACCAAGTCTCATATTTTACAAGTGTGTGGCTAATATAGTAGATAGCTTGCTCTCTATGTTATTCATCTTGATGAGCAAGCATTGCCCCTAGGGAACAGTCAGTGGTAGATATGTATAGGTATAAAGGTTGGTCATCCTTAGGAGGGGTGAGGATAGGTAGGGACAAAAGGTACTTTTTGAATGAATCAAAGGCCTTTTGATAGTTGTTATTATACTTAAAAGAGACATCCTTCTTTAAAAGGTGGTGGAAGGGTTGGCATCAGTCCAAAAGCTAGGAGATAAATAAATGGATTGAAGCTTCTCATGCAAGCTATAGAGTTGATTATGGTTGATAGGAGGAAGCATGTCAAGGATTGATTTGATATTGGTAGGATCAAATTTGATTCTATGAAGGGAGATAATAAAACCAAGAAGATTTCCTAACAAGACCCCAAAAATACAATTCTTGGGGTTTAGGCAAACATGGTAATGGATAAGATAATCAAAGATGATTTTAAGAATAGCCAAATAGTTTTTTTAGAGTTGAGGGTCATCCACATAGTCCTCTACAATCTTATGGATAAGGTCATAGAAGATATAATTCATGACATGTTGGTAGGTTACACTAACATTCTTTAGATTGAAAGGCACGACTCTATAATAAAAGGTTCCCTAAAGGGTGGTAAAAGTGGTCTTTTACTGATCTTCAAGAGCAATTAGGATCTGATTGTATCCTAAGAATTCATCTATGAGAGATAACATCTTATGGCTAGTTATAAGATCAATTAGTTGGTCGATGCTTGGTAGAGGAAAGTATTCTTTAGAATAAAAAATGTTGAGATCATGAAATTCCACACAAAAATGTAGTCCTCCTATGGCTTTGGTGATCAACACAACATTTGAGAACCATTGAGGATAGGTAATGGGTTGAATGAAATTAATAGATAAAAGACATTGAAGCTCTTCTTGGACAAGAAAGGCTATACAAGGGTGTATACATAGAATCTTTTGCTTGATGGGCTTGGCATCTTAGTTAGTGACTATGTTATGGGTGGTAATGACAGGGTTAATTGTAAGAATATTTCTATAAGACCAAGCAAAATCTATGTTGTGATATTGGAGGAAAGAGGGGAAGTCCTGAATTTCCTTAAAATCTAGTGATTGGACAAGTTTGACAATGCGAGGGTTATTCAGAGTGCCCAAGTTGATATCCATGGTAGATTCATTCAACATGGTTTAGGTCTTGGGAGGAAGGGATTTATGGATTGAAGAATCTAGGTCACCAAGATAGGTGAGAATAAAATCATCATCCTAGCACTGAATAATGTTAATGGTAGGAGAGTCTTCTCTTATCATCTCAGTATGGGTCAAAGGGATGGTTACGGTGGCCCGTTCATTTTGATAAGTTAGGGGTTCAAGGCTAATCACGTTGACAAAAAAAGTTAGGTGGGATGATGTCATCATCCTCACATGTAGATGGAGGAGAGGTCAATGGAGAATGGGTATCTTCCTCAACAATGGTGGTGGTAAGTGGTTTGGCTTGATTCTTTTTAGGTAGGATGAAATCAAGGCTATGTTTCTCATGAGGCTTTCTAGTTTTAATAAATACCAATTCATGTGGGCCATGCTCATACTGCCCAAGACCAAAGCCTTTCCAAGTACACCAATGGAGGTATGTCTTTATGAAGCTCAATTTATCTAGGTAAAATAAACTGGAAATGAATGGTTGAGGTAGAAGAGAGGCGGTAGAAGCACTATTGGTTCTATCAAGTATTTCATAGATAAAATGTGTCTAATAGTAGAGAGGTCCAAAGGAAACAATAGTTCTAACATTGGGGTCATATCCTAGTTGGTTAGTAATTTACCCATACTCATGAGGAGTAGGGAAAGCGTCAAGGGATAGAAGGTGATATTCCCCCAATGAAAGGTGATGGAACTTTAATTCCAAAAGATCCATGGTGGGGATTTGGTTTGAATGGATAAAGGAACTAGTAGATGCCTCATCGATGGAATGGGATATGACATCCACTTTTGTGGTTAAAGGTTGATTTTTGGTTGTTGAGGTTGTGTTGGATGGGGGTATGAGAACATCATTTGGTCTATAGGTCATGTTTCATGTCGCTAAGGGACTTGGGTTAGCTTAGATGGTGATGACCTGGCCTTCATGCTCAAAATTTATATAACAGTGAATAGTGGAGGGGATGAAACCCATGGAGCATATCTGAGATCATCCCAATAAAATGTTGTATTATAATTCACCTTCCACTACATAAAATATTTTAGGGAGCATATAGGGTCCTAGACAGATATGAAGGATAACAATCCCTAAGGTAGTGGCCATGATATCATTAAATGATCAAGGTTTTAGACATGATATTATTTAGCAAGTCGATTTGGTTATAGGAATGGGAGGAGATGATGTTAATACTATCTCCCATATCAATCATGACCCATTTAATGTAGGTTTGGTTGATGTGTGTGGTAATAAAGAGAGGGGGATATGGGTCATCTAGATGGATATAAGGTATTTTTGAATCCTTGAAAGTAACAAGGTTGGAAATTTAAAGGCTACTGACAAAGGCTACTATAGGTTTGGGATCTTTGGGCTAGACCTATATGGATTGCAAATCCTATATTAGTGCTTGGCAGTGATGGGGAAAGGTAGACATCAACTCACACAAGCTCATATTTACCAGGGTCTAGTGAAGTTGCTTGAAGATAACTCTCTTGATAGATTTTGAGGGGTTAGATTGGGAGGCACCTAAAATAGATACCTTAGGTTTGGTTGAAGATATAGATAAAAGTATTTGAGTTGGTTGGGAGGTTGAATATGGATACATACATAGAATGGAAACCTTATCCTTCTCCTTATCCTTCTATTATGATCTTGTGACCACGTTGATAGTATGAATAGGAGGAGTTAGGGTAGGAGATTGGGTAGACTCATCTTCACTTAGATGTGAGAGTTGAGGAGTATGTAAGCATTAGGTAGGTGTGGTAGTTAGTGGGATTGGTATAGGGCTCATGAGAGGTTCATCTGTTAATAACTCATCCTCATTGTAAAGCCGATGGATAATGATTTAGAGAGATTTGTAGTTTTTTGTGTCATGATCAAGTGTCTTATGATAAGAACACACTTGGTGGTCATTGTACCAGATGTGTTTTGAATAAAGAGGTTGAAAAGGGTTTGATGGGAGGTAACGGTAAACAATAAGTTTAAAATAACCTATCTAAAATGGTCGAGTAAGATTTAGCTAAAGGTGGTAAAGGTTTAGTGGTATTAGATTTAGTTGTTGAGGCAAAAGGTTGTTTGGAAGTAGGTTTGGTAATAGGTGTATTAAGTAAAGTGGTGCATGTGGTTGATGGATTTGGTTTCAATAAGGAGGCTGATGAGCTAGAGGTGGAAGATTTCAACGTAGGTAGTTTATTATTGACATGGTGAAGAAAGTGTGTCAGAAAGTAATTGTGAAGGTGTAACCAAAAGAGGTGGTAAGGTTTTGATAAAGATAATGGGATCCCTTCTCAAGGTAGAGGGATAAGGTCCCAAAATGGAGTGAAAGGTTAAGGGAGGTAAATTTATGTCTTTGACTCTTTGGGTGGGTTTACCTCTTTGGTTTCTTTGGTCTGGTCTTTAGTGTTTGGTTATTGGTTTTGGTGAGGCAAGCTTCACCTTCATAGATGGGTGGTTAAGACTCTATGTAAGGAAGGTGCCAAGGTTCTTGATCAATTTGGTTGGTTTGGTTTGAGAATATGATTTGGTCACTTGGAGTTTAGGTACCTTGGATGGATGAGGGACTGTTGGATTGGTATAAGTTGCTATTAGTTTGGTTGATAGGGTAGGAGTTTAGATAGCAGAAGTGGTAGGTTGGTCTATTAAAGGTATGGTTGGAGGTTCTTGCTTGGTGATATAAGGTAGCCCTAATTTTTTCCAAAAGGTGATTCGATCCATGTCAAGATTGGAGATAAATTCCAAATTTTTCACTAACTGAGAGAATGGTTTATAGGTTGGTTTTATTCCCTAAATAGTGGACCTAAATGATAAGCCCATAGGTTGAGACATAGGGATGGCAATGTCATCCTCTTCCTCAATCAAAATATATAAGGTTGAGATAGGTGGCTCTTTCATGGAAGGAGTAGACATGGGGACTTACTCCTCAAGAATTATTTATGAAGGGGGAGTAGGTTTCTCAATGGTTGATGCTAAAGGTAAAATAGGTGCTTGGTTTGGTATGTCAGTTAAGGGAGTTGTTGATGGTTCCAATACCTCGATAAGTAGAGGATAAAAAAGGGGGGTTTCCTTAGTTTGGGTTTCCAAAAGAGGAGAAGATAAATCCATTACCTCAATAAGCAAAGAGGGTGAGGAATAGATAGGTTGGTCAATAGGTTCTTTAGCAATGAGTGTGTCAAGAACTATGTTAATAATATGGGCATCATGAGAACATTCAACCATGTTTCTCTCATTCTTAGCAGGAGGATGGTTTCTTAAATATGTCACGGGATTGGTTTGATGGTGCATTGGGGTTGTATGTGATTTCCCCTTGTTAATGAGGGATTGGACAAGGGGCTCTTGAAGGTATTTCACCTACTAACATCATGCCCTATCACTCGATGGAAGGCACATAGATCATTCTCATTATACCAACTAGGTGTGGGACAAGAAGAGTCAAATTTTTGGGGTTGTTTGATAGGAGGAAATTGATTGATATTATCTTTCAATAACTTCTCCAAGATTGAAGCATGAGATTCTAGAAGTAGATTAAATTGCTTCTACTAGCTATGGTTTTGGTTCTTCATGTTTTTCTTTGAGGAACTAGATGAATTTGGCTAGTTGACAGATGGTAGAAGAGAATCTTTAAGGACAATTACATTCATGGTTCCCTTACCCCTAGTATTGGTATTGGACTAGTTGTTTAGTTTAAAATAAGAGGCCTCATTAGTTTTGTAGATAGAGTTCTTGTTCTTTAGTTTTAGCTTCCCTTCATTAATGGATTTTATCTCTAGCTTATGTTCCATTATAAAATATTCATCAAAGGTGTGGAAGCTTTGGACATGTAGTGTAGAGGAGATATTCTTGGCACATGCCCAAGAAAAGAGCTCTATGAGTTCAGGTTGACGTAAAGAAAAGGAAAGTTGGTTAATTAAGATCCTCTAATGAGTTAAAAAATCAGCAATGGATTCATCCTCAAACTGCCAGATAGAGTAGAGGTCAATGATGGAAACCTTCTTGGAGATGTTTATCAAAAATTAGTCCAAGAAAGTTTAAGCCAGTTGGGTGAAGGAGAAGAGGGAGTATTTGGGTATGACACTATTCCAATCCAATGATGGATTGGCTAGGGACACGGGGAAAGTAGAGGAGGGCATCATCATAGGTAATCAGATAACAAGCATGCCTAAATGCCCTAATGTGCTATTGGGGATCCTCCTTACTATGGAATTTAGAGAACTTGGACAATTCCCATTGGGGAGGATATGACCTAATAGGTATGGATGGATGGATGGATGGGATCATTATAGATTTAGTCATATGACAAGATGTTGTGAGCACTTGAGATGGATGACTCTAAGGTGGTCATCTTTTCCATAATCATCTTTACTAGGTCCACTTGGGGTTGTGCACTTGAAGGGTTATAAGGTGCATATTGTGGTTGGTGTTGAGTTATGTATTGGTCATTTACCAAAGGTTAAGAAGGTTCCACATATGGGTAAGTGGTCATGGGTGGTTGGGTCAAAGCCACATATGAATATGTTGTCATTGGTGGTTGGGTAGAGGGTATATTTTATTGAGTGGATGTAGGTGGTTGGGTCGGAGGTAAGGGATAAGTGGTAACCCTAGTGGCAACAAGTGGTAAGGTAGAAGGTATGAGTGCCAATATTTTTGGAATTGGAGTGGAGGTAACTAGAGGAATGGTAGTCATAGTGGTAGTTGGTACTCTAATAGTAATTTGAGTATGGGTAGGTAAGGGTTGGGTGGTGTCTGTGTTAGAAGAATTGTTAGTTAGACTAGGAGGTGTTTGAGTGTTAGAAGGTTGAATGGGTTGGTTCTACGTGGTTGTGTTAGATGGGTTACCATATGAGGTAGATGCATGAGTAGCTAATATTTGGGTGGTGATGGTGGAAATATAAGAGCTACCTAAAAATCCCAATGGCATGCCATAGGGTGGGTCGGTAGATGGAACTGAAATGGGTGTACGATGAGCTACTGTGTTAAGATAATGTTGAAAGGCTATTGGGTTATTATCCAAAAAGGTAGTAAAGTCTAGGTCACCTTAGGAAACTACCCAAGGCAAACTGAAAGCCTCAGAATGATGGGAGAACTCTTAGCATCTGATATATATTCCATGGATGAAGAGGTAGAGGAGACTAGATAATCTATAGATGGGTTAGAATTGCTAAGTCCCTTCATTGTTGATGAGTAAGAACCATGAAAGTAGGATGAGAGGAAAACACAAATAATCTTAAAACTCAAACATATATAAAGCAATAAAATGATCAAAGAAATCCAACACACACTAGAGTATGTTAAAATCTTGTGGTTAATTTTAATCTCTCTTTTGGCTTATGCTTAAGTTATGAGAATGTGTGATATAAGTTGGTTTGTAGATCAATTACTAAAAAGGGAGTCTAAAGTTTGTTTTAGGTTGTTTAGGTGCTAAAAAAGAATCTATATTGGTATCAATACATGGCTTGGTATTAGGGCTTACCTCCTCCTCACTTTACACACCATAGCAATAATGGTATTGAGTGCTTAGCCAATATATATTGATTTTTAAAGTTTATACTCAACCAAAGAACTGAGTTGGTTCTCCCCTTGGTAATGAAATCTAAGTAGGATCATCGAGAAGGGATAAAATTACCATTAGGTGATGAAATCCTAGTTGAGCCTTATCTCAAGTTTGTTTGATGTTTAATTGATGAAAGTGGTTTGGTTTAGTGTGTCCAAAAAAAGTGACACTATGATAAAATTATTGCGCCTTAATTCAAAGTGAGCTAAAATTAGAAGCAAGCAATGGATACACTTAATTTTAAACCCAAAAGAGATTTACATTTCATTAATGAGCATAGATAAATAGAGAAGCATACAAATACAAAGAAAGGAAACCCAAAGTAAAGACTCAAGGTCCCACCGAGCATGCCATAATGTTTCAGTGAATTTCAACTTCTTATTTCAAAAAGGGAAAAGAAGAAACTAAGTAAGAGTATGGTTGAAAAACTTATTTGATTATGCATGTGTGGAATCAAAATATTATGAAGAACTCCTTTTTATCTTGGGAAGATGACTTGAAGATAATAAAGTACTAAAGAATTTTTTTTGTTAGACAGATACTTGAGTGGATTGCTTAGTGATAGCTAGATCTTAGAAGTAAGAGCTTCCTTAGGGGCTTTCAATCCACACATTTTAATCAATTAAGTTTATAAATAGAATATAAATTACTTGCATCAATAATCATAAGGTACTAAAATTGAACATAAGATATGCTTGCTAAGAAATAAACAAGAAATGATTAAAATAGTGATAAACTAATTAATACTAGTGCTAGATGATTGGGGTAATTAGGTAGAGGTTTGTGAATAGGAAGGAACACATAAAATTAGATTTGACTAGAGGTAGGTAGGTGAAAATATCTTTTTATAATATACTTCCATAATGACCATCGATGATTAGGCTAACCCTCAATGGTTAAGGTGATCGCCAGTGGTTGAGGTGACCGTCAATGGTTGGACAAACCATCGATGGTTATTGTGTGTAGATCTAGGTTGATAAATGGCTGATTGACATGATCATAAAGTGAGATTCTAGGAGATGGGTTAGTGATAGGTTGAGTGTGAAAGGAAAATAAAGTAATTGAATGTTGGAAATCAAGTACTTATCTTTTAGAAAGCTAATCAGGTGATTGATTGAGGCAGTTGACTCATTGGTGGATCTAACATGATTATGATAGAGTAAGTATAAATATTTTAAAATTGACCAAAACATAAACCATGGATTGTGCACAACATTTAATCCCTCTAACATTGAGTGTGAAAGGAAAATAAAGTAATTGAATGTTGGAAATCAAGTACTTATCTTGAAGAAAGCTAATCAAGTGATTGATTGAGGCATTTGACTCGTTGGTGGATTCTAACATGATTATGATAGAGTAAGTATAATTTTTTTGAACATGACCAAAACATAAACCATGGATCGTGCACTAAATTTAATCCCTCTCACAACTTTGATTTCATTAATGCCATAGAGGCTAATATATTCATCCATGACCAATTTGAAGAAGCACAAATAGGATCCCTAACACTTCAACACCCTTTACAAAGATCCAATGTAGAGAGACTCATCAATACTCATAATTTTGGGTAGTTGGATGAGGTAATGCTCATAATACTCAACAAATATAATGAGGTGTGATTCATCTCTCATAGGATGTCACCATTTTCATCAATTATGTAACCATGTATTGAGCAACAAGACTCCCAGCTCAACACAAATCCATTCCACCTTATAAAACTGAGGATTCACCAATTAATTAAGATACAAAGGATAATTATAATAGGGTATATAAGGGTATCCCTATCAACATGATGTATAACATGTCAATGTACATTCTCTCTGAGTGAATCACCAAGAAGTTCAGGTAGATGACTAAGAGCACATGATAGATGACAAAAGGGTTCATTGAAATTTCCTACCAAATGATCAAGTTGCATGATAACTTTAATTGGACCAAAGTTTTGTCTTTTGATCTCACAACCAATATTGATAATGTCCTCTCTAGAACGTCATAGGTGTTTCAATACCAATTTTTGGTCCTACTAATTTTTTTATACAGTGGAAGTCTCAATAGGGTTTGGTCAACCCAAATGAATATTTTTGTTTTGAGACTACATTTTCCAAACTTTATTATACCAACAGAGGGCAATAATACAATAAATTGTCTAGGTTTAACCAATGGTGGGTTGAGATTTAAGTCCTAATCATATTTCACCCTAGAGTACCCATGGATGTTCTACAGTACCTATGGTAACATTCATCTATCATAAATTTGTATGGTGAGATTCAAATCATAGTCCATGAATCACCAAAATTAACAACCGTTCCATTATCATTCTTCATTACCATGTTGGATTCTAAGGCAAATGTCCTACAATAGAAAGCCCTTGATGCTAGATCAGTGAAACCCTTACAGTTTGTGCCTCTGAATGCACAACAATCATTACCTACACAATCTTAGGCATAATCAAAATCACCACTATAGGAAAAATAAAGTCCATAGTAGGCTACTAGGGGTAAGTGGAGGCACTAGTGTAGTGAATCTCACCTCCATTACTAAAATAGAGGACCTACAACACAAAATCTTGGATAGAAAATAGGCATGTACCATAAATCACTACAAAATAATCTTACAGAGTTAGGTTTCAATAAACATGAAGTTTTTCAATTAATACTCATGGACATAGGTAAGGAAGTCTATGATCAAGAAGAAGAGAAGGGATTTTTTTTCAGAAAGTAACACACACCTACAAAGTGCATAACCATGTGTGACAAGACTTTTGGGTTGATATTACACAATCTCCTCCTTCAATAACAGTAGATACTATTAGGTAGGAAGCAATGTATACATGGATTTAGGATGATCTCTTTCATGTGGATCTAGCTATAATATCTTATGGTACACAAGAAGAACACACAAATATAGGAAATCCCACCATCATGTATAGTGCATAGGCAAAGGAACCATTTATGTCCATAGTGTCCCAAACAATCAAGAACAATATGGTTTATTTTACAGATCCATTGGTGGAGGTTGAAACATAGCAAGCCTAAGGACCCCAACTGTCACATCCAACTTTTCCTCTATGAACAAATAAACATTAATTAATGGATTACATAATGATTGTTACAAATTTGATGTTTAATCTTTAGTTAGATTGTTATATTATCTGATGTGGTAGTTCATTATTTCTTAATATTTGTTTTGATAGTTGTTTCTTATGATTATATTACTTATGATTTGGTGGATTCATTTCATGTTCATGTATTATTACTTAGTAGTTTATTCATGAGTATTTGTTGATTATACCATGATGTGGGATAACTACCTTTTTGTGCTTACTGAGGTGGATGCAAGATCAGTCTAACCTCCAAACTACTATAGAGGGAGAGTATCATTAGAGAGGGAAGAGTAGATGGTGATGGTGTGAGTAAAGATAATTAAATCAAAGAACTCGCACACACCAAAACTAATTATTGCATGATATTGCTTTGGGTTTTTGAATATTGTTCCATATCAGTGGTTGTTTGCATTTATATCTGACTCATTCATGTTTATTATTCTCTTGTAGTATTACAATGTTATCACTTCATTAGTAGATTAAAAAAATGAGTGCATTGTTTAAATTTATTTTTTATTTGTCTTTTCACATTACCTTGTGTATATTTGGATTAGATTAAGTCTTCACTTATCTCATCTAAGTATGTTTTGAACATGATGAAACCATGGCTATCGATTCCCTATATTAATGTTTGACTCTTGGATGTATTTTTGTATGTAGTATAATCTTAGTGTACTTGTGTTATGAGCTATAAATATGAATTATTTATGTATTTAGAAATGTTTCAGTCAAATTCTTATGTCAAGCTTAACACATTTTTGTTTGATATCTAAATAGATCATTGAACTAACCATTGAGTTAAATAAAATAGTTAACTCTGAGTTAACTTAGTTAGGTTATAACACCTACAAAAGCCTTAGGATATGGTCTAGGCCTATAAGAGATTGAATAATAATATCACTCCTCCACCATCCTCTAGACATAAGGTAGTGACATGAAGAGGTATTGTGATTGAATCAAACTCTTTATTCAATTTATAGTCACCACTTGATTTACAAATTCCTATGTAGGATATAGAAGAGACAAATCCACCACAACCTAATTAGCCCACTAAAAAATAGATATCATAACACAAAAACAAGATGCCAGGTGCAACAAGAATAATAAAAGGCACACCAAGTGGCTGTTAAGAGGGTTCAAAAGGTAGAGAGGAAGAAGAAGAAGAGGTAGAACACAAGGGCTATCAATGATGAGGAATAATAAAAGAAGAGGATTAATACAAGTAAAAGGTTGAAGAATCTAAGGTATTAAAAAAAAGACTAAAGATTTATAGGTGAATAAGAAATAGGAAGAATAAGTTGTGAGGAAACAAAAAGAGAAAGCAAATAAGGAAGCATAGACATCTCAAAATAAGAATGATGAAGCTAAGGCCACAACAAAGGTGAAAGAAGAGGAGAGGCAAAAGAAGCTTTATGCACTCAAGAAGAACAAGTAAAGAACCAGGCCCAGGAATAAGAGGTTAAGAATAAGGTTAAGGAAGATGCCAAGGACAAGGCTAAGGTAGATACTAAATCTAAGGTAGAAGTGAGGTGACAGCCAAGGCTATAGTAGAATAGAAGGTTGAACAAGAAATCACAGCTAAATAGATAGTTTAGACCTCAAAGATGGCAGGGATACTTGAAACCCAACAACCATCATTCACATTATAAATATTGAACTCTACCCAAGGGGACGCATAGGAGGAGGAATCATAGAATAAGACCCAAATATTTATCCAATGGTTATGGGATATCCCTACACCCTCCATGCATCAAACAAAATTTTATCTACCAAAGAAGATACATATTCTAAGTTTAGTGACATATCAAAACTATCAATGTAGTTTATACCATGGATACATGGAAGCTACAAGATAGGATGTGAGACCTCTATGTGTTGTTCCCACTCAGAAGAATTGCATCATTAATTCAAGCAACACATTAGATGTGGAGCCAAACCAAAATCAAATCAATGCTCATGACATCCCCATCTACCCTTGACAATAAAATAAGGCCATTCAAATATTCCACCATGTTTTAATCTACAAAACCCTTTGCAATGGGTGATAATCATGTCAATCTAAAACTTTCCTTGAATCTAGTTTTGGTGTTCAATATGGTCCTTTGGTGTACGATATCATCATGAATACATTATCATTTCCCCTAACCATTGTCACTCATCTCACCTAGCAATATTTCACCATATGCATGTTATGTATGGATTTGCCTTTTCATCCATGGGTCCAAATATGGTGTTTATGTATGTTTTTAAGCATGATGTAATTTCTTTAAGTATCAATATATTGGCATCATGGATGAATGAAAGCTATAAGATAGAATTTGGGAGCACTACATTTTATCCTAATGTTAATCACACTGCATCATTCATTCAAGTTTGACATAATACATGGATCCCTATCATAATCAAAATGACTCTCATGATGTCCTCATCCACCCATAATAATAGAAAATAGGCAAACAAATATGTCACCACATTGCTTTGATATAACTGACATTTATCATTTTGTATTATTGTTACATTCACATGTCAATTTGACATTTAACATAATTACATGTGTAGGTATAAATTATATGCATCTCATCGTATACAAATATTCTTATCTTGAAAATGGAAACATGTCCATCGATGTTAATAGTATATTACTTTATTATATTATATGTAATATAATATTTTTATATGGGAATCTCAGTGTACAATATAACCAAAAATACCTTGTCAATGCCCATCACCATCATTGCACAACTCACCTTGAAATATTTCATTGTTTTCATGTTTTATATGGACTTGACCTTTGTTTTAGGGGTCTAAGTATGTAAATTCCATATCTTTTTAAGCTTGATATAATTGGTATAGGTTTAAATATATTGGCAACATGGATGAATTTAAGCCTAACGATGGACTCTTAGACCTTAATGTCTTTCCCCCACATCAATGATAGTGCAATGTTAATTTGAGTTACACATCATATGTGGAACTACATCATAATCAAATAAGCTCTTGTGATGTGCTCACCTACTTTTGATAGTATAAAATGGCCAATCAAATATGAAACCACCCTACAAGATGTAGACCCATTTGGTATGGGTGCAGGAAATGTAAATGCAAAAAATAATGTTGAATGTAGCTTCAGTGTATTATATGGGCCCTTTGGTGTATTATACTAAATATATTATAATATAATTAGGGTACCTTATATTATGTATTTTTTGTCTCATTTAAACTGGCACTTGGTGCTTTGGTGTAAGTTACAAATTGCATAACAAATGTAACATGACACTAAAATTTTCACACATATATTCCCTAACATCTTCGATTCCATCCTATGAAATGCCCTATTTCACATTATCTTTACAGTGGTGAGTTTCTACTACCAGTAACATTTCATAATTCATTTGTGGATATAAAGATGCCAAGATGAGTGGGTGATAAGTGTAATGCACATTAGGTGCCAATCATGTCTATCCCACACCACACACCATCTAAATTTATGGCAGTACCATTCACACATGAATGCCACCTAAAAATATAGAGGCAGGTAAACAATGACACTTCCCTGCAAAATGTGCTTTGCATCTCAGGTTTCCAAGCTAATTGCACCAAAAAATTAATTGATGTTTGGATCAATAATGTTTGAATGTTGTAAGCCCTGAATTCCATAAGGTTTATTACCACTCAAATTATTAATTCTGACTCTAAAACATATCAAGCTTTTATAACCACTATCGTAAGATTTTGATAATTCTCCCATAAATTTTTAAGAGTAAAAGAATACTATATTTTCCTCTGCATAATTAAAAATAATAATATCTAATATTTAATAGGATATTTAAAAGTTATATAATATTTTTTTATTGTTAACAAGGTTTTTTTATTAAGGGGCCCTCTTTGAGTAAAATAGGAACAAAAAAGAGCTAGAAAATAGTTGGTAAAATACCAAAAACAATCCATTAGAAACATTACTTACATATGGAAGCTAAAGAACTTAATACCAAAAAAATCCATCAAAAGCATTACATTTAGGTGGAAGCTAAAGAACCTAGCTAACAAGGGCCAACCCAACATAAATAGTTAAGAGGTTCAACTATGAAACCACTAAAAATATGTAGAGAGGCCAATGATAGGCCAAAAGACAAGAAATCATAAATAATCCAACTTTGAGAAAAGAATCAACCCACACAAAGGCCTTCAATGCTTAGAAACAAGGCTTCTCCTTCCCCTAATGGAAAGGAGTTTCCATGGTCCATTGTATTCCTCCATCAATGGATTTTAGGGAATCCAGTTGAAGCCTTTCAACATCATCCTTTCTTCCTCTACAAGGTTTATTTAAGCTCCCATAATTAATTTTTGATAGTAAAAAATCACACTACGCAAGAGTTAAGATATCCATAGATCCAAAATCAACATCTGAACCTTCACGAGGATGAGATTCATCCTCCTCAAAGACTGCAAACTGACTAGAGCTTACTTCCACATCTTGCAAAAAAACCAAATGTTGAGACAACACTGCACTTCTATTACTTATAGGAGATGCCTTATTCTAATAAAATAAACCACCCCTAATTTGAGGGTCAAAACCTGCCTAAAAACTATTGAGGGAATTTTGATGCATTTTGATCTCATGAAAATGATGTTGTTTCACCACTGGACAATGAAGAAATACCTCTTTAAAGGAGTTGGGAGGAATTAGGTTTAATTGAACATCCTACAAGAACTATTTTTGTACCCCTAGAGAGAGAATTTACAACCAAATCATCCTGAAAGAAGCCCCAACTTGGTGAAGGCTCAAATAATAAAGATTCCTTCCATTTCTCATAGGAAGAGATACCCCACTTCAATTCAACATCCTGTAATGAAGGCCCTTTCCCCAATTCAAAAATTGGGGTATTTAGGGGGTCAATATCATGGAAAGACGATAAAACAGGAGGAACCAGGACCATTTGGTTTCTTCTTACAAAATCAGAACCAGGAAAACCAATTTTTTAAACCCATTTCTTAATGGAAGAGAATGTTAAGCACAAAATATACTAAGGTGGGGGTGAATCAGTATATTATATATCTTTTACTTAATCTGATTTCTTTTCTTTAATCACTTAACCATACATTTAAGATATGCCATAAAACTAAAACAATAATATGCACCACACGAGAGAGAGAGAGAGAGAGAGAGAGAGAGAGAGAGAGAGAGAGAGAGAGAGAGAGAGAGAGAGAGAGAGAGAGAGAGAGAGAGAGAGAGATACCAAATTTTTACGTGAAAGTCTAAAGTAAAAAAAACCATGAAGAATAATATCAAGTATATGAATGAACACCAACTCAAATTTGAAAGTTTGCAAGCACCAACTTCCAGGAGCACCAACCTCTTTGTCGAGCATCAACATAACAACTATTTGTGATCACCAACCCACAGGAGCACCAACCCCTTGCAAATATTTGTGAGCACCAACCCACAAGAGCACCAACCCCTCTTATGTATAAAACACAACTATCTTTGAATGTTGCTTACTCAACAATTGATAAAAATCTACAATATCTCCTTCTTTTCTCTCCTCTAAAATAAATACAAACCATGCACTCTCTTGCATATTACAAATGGCTTCTCAAGTCTTTATTTGTAGCTTTCCAAATGACCTTTGCATTCACCCTTTGTGACTCTTCAATCCTCATGGAAAATGGTGTGAAACTTGCATGACCCTTCATATCATTGCATTTGAAAAGTCATATGGTGACCTTTCATAAGCAAATGCATCCTTTCCTCTTTTGTCTTTATCTTGGTGACTTTTTTAATTCTTAAAAGTGTCCTTTCATGGAAAAATGTGCCATACCCTCTTTTTTCTTCACATGGTGACTCTTGGAATTCCTCAAGATGACTCTTCATGAGAAAATGCATCACATTCCTCTTTTGTCTTTTCCTCGTGACTCTTTGACTTCCCTATGGGCCCTCTTTTGACTTATATGCAACCGAAAATACATTCGTTAATATTAAATAAATATTAACACACATTAGCCAAGATATGAATATTAAAAACACTATTAAATGCAATGGGGCCTTTATCACCAATGCTAGACCTTTGACATCAATGAAAATATTTCTAACAATCTCTCCCTTTGACATTGATGACAACTTTAAACTAAAACTGCCACATCCTAAAACCTATAGTGCACATGTCAACCTACACATATTCTATCTTAAAAATATATAGTAACTCCTCCTTAATGTAGCAACCTATACATATTCCTTGCACCTACTTTTACTCCTATTTTTTCACCTATTCATGTTATTCTCCCCCTTTGACATCAATGGTAAAGGGTTTATCCTAGAACTAACACTTATCTCTCCCTCAATTGATGTTGATCCTCAATGGCAGGAAGTAAAAAAAATTACTCTTAGCTTCTCTCATAGACACTCAAATGTGTATTTTGATAGTGCCTTTATGAAAATATATACAATCTATTTTTTAGTACTGATGTATTACATCTTAACTTGTTGATCTACAACTTGCTCTCTCAAGAAGTGATATCTGATAGGAATATATTTTGTTCTTAAATGCATCACTAGATTATTTAAAATATTAATATCACTTATGTTGTCAAAAAAAGTAAAAATAAGTTCATCATATTTTACCTTGATATCTTCTAAAGTTTGCTTCATCCAAAGCACTTGAGTATAACACAATATCATTGTAATATATTTTATTTCAGCTATAGAAAGTGATATTGAATTCTACTTTTTACTTAGCCATGATACTAAACTATCACTAAGAAATAAAGATCCTCCACTTGTACTCTTTTTTTTATCCAAGTAACCTACCCAATCTAAATCTATATAAGCAACCAAAATGAAATCTCTACCTGTGGGATATCACAATCCATAATCTAATGTTCTCTTGATATATCTAAATATTTCTTCACCAACTGAACATGACCATCTTTTGGAGATGACTAATATCTTGCAACCATACCTACTACATACATGATGTCTGGCCTCAATTTTGTCAAATATAATAGACTACCAATCATAGATCTATACAAAAATTTATCTACAATAGGTGAATCTTCATCCTTGCTCACCTTATATCCTATGCTCATTAATGTGCTAACTGGTGCACAATTCTCAAAACCAAATTTCTTCAACATTTCCTTGACATATTTACTTTGAGATATAATTTTTTTTTATTTCACTAAAATATTTACAACCTTAAGAAAAATGACAATTCTCGAAGCATAGACATCTCAATTTCTTTTTACATATTATCATAACATTCTTTTATTATTTTTTCAATATTACATCTAAAAATGATGTCATCAACATATACCACAATAATCAATTGATGCTCACCTTTTATTTTGATATAGCGATTACTATCAACTAATTTTCTCTTGAAACATTGATCTTGTAGGTACGTATCAAGTCTTACATACCAAGCTTTAGGAGCTTATTTCAATCTATTTAATGATTTCTTCAATCTGCATACATGGCCCCTAATATTTGAGAGAATAAATCCCTTAGGCTACTCAATGTAGACCTTTTCTTCTAGATTTTTATTTAAGAAGGTAGATTTAACATCCATCTGAAACACTTTGAAATTTTTAAACACTGCATATGCAAGAAATATTCTAATAGCTTTTAGCCTTGCCACTGATGCAAAAGTTTTTTCAAAATCTATTCCCTCAATCTAAGCATATCCTTTACATAATAGTTTTGATTTATTTCTGATCACTTCTCCATTTTTATTCAAATTATTTTTATAAACCCATTTTATTCCTATCACATTGTGATCTTTTGGTGTAGGCACTAATTCTCGAGTATCATTCTTTTCTATTTGAGTTAATTCTTCATCCATTGTCTTAATCCAATGCTTATCATGTCTAGCTTCTGAAAAAGTTTTAGGTTGAATTTTAGATAACAAAAAGAAATTAACTTGCTCAGATTCACTTACCATCATTTCTCTAGTGCAAATTCCTTCATTTATGTCTCTGATGATGTCACTTTCATTATGATTTCTCTAAACATATTTGGATGGGGTTTTGGTGTCTTTTTTCTCCTGCTTCTCATCTTCATCTAATTTTTCAGTCTTTCTCTTCAATGATTTTAGGAATGTCTACTAGATCACTGATTTTCTATGTTCCATCTTCTTCTATCCCGACACTTAAAATTTCAAATATTTTCTTGGTTCCTTTATTATAACATTTATAAGCTTTACTTTGACAAGAATAACCAAGAAATATACCTTCATCTGCTCTAAATTTAAACTTATCAAGTTTTTCATCAGTTCTTTTTATGAAGCATCTGTTGTCAAAAACTTTGAAATAATCAACTATTATTGGTTTGTCTTTTCATAGCTCATAAGGAGTCTTATCACTGTTGAATCTCAATAATGCTCTATTTTGAATATGCACTTCTGTAGAAACTACCTCTCTCTAATATTTATCTAGTATCTTGGATTCATTTAGCATTGCCCTCACCATCTCCTAAACTATGCTATTTCTCCATCCAACTACTCTATTTTGTTTTAGAGTTATGACTATTGAATAATGTCTCTTTATTCCATGGTCTTCACAAAACTCAATAAACTAACTTGAAAGAAATTCTCCTCCTCGATCTGATCTTAGACACTTAATCTTCAAACCAGTTTCATTTTCAACTAATGTTTTGAATGCTTTGAAATGTCTGAAAGCTTTTGATTTTTTCAAAAAAATATTACCCAAGTCATACGTAAAATATTATCAATAAGCAACATGAAATATTTCTCACCTTGAGTACTTGATTTCTCATAGGTCCACATAAATTAGTGTGAACAAGCTCTAATATCTGAGTGGTCGATTAATCTTTTGTTTTGATCAACCTTCTAGCTTGTTTCCCATGCTGACAAGGTTCACAAAGCATGTTGGATGGCTTTGTAATCTTTAGAATATTTTTGACTATTTGCTTCTTGTTGATGTTGACAAGATTGTCAAAATTTATGTCTCCACTCACCTGTGCCATAGCCAACTTTTTTCAATCTAACTCAAACAACATCTTTGACCTTTGATGTCTGATAATATATACAAATTATTCCCTGTTCTCTGAGCATATGCAACCAACACATTTGAATCTTTTCTCCTAATTTCAAAACTTTCTTCATAAAAATTTAGTGTGTGCCCCCGATCACACATTTGACTTACTCAAAAGATTATGCTTAACATCTTCCACATACAAAACATTTTTAGTTTTAGTTCTACCATTATTCAAACTTAGTGTACCTTTTTTGGTAATTCTGGTAGTAGTATTATCTCTGAGTTTTACTATGCCACCATCGATCTTCTTCAAAGTTATGAACTTGCTCTTGTCTCCTATCATGTGCCTCAAACATCCATTGTCAATGAACCATGGATTTTCTTCATTTCTTGCATGCAAAGTTGTTTATACCAACGTAGATTTTTCAGGTTATTTCTTCTGCCATGAACCTATCTAAACTTTCTTCTTAATGAATGGAGCCTTGAAACTCTAGTTTTTTATTATCATAAAATTGAAAAAATAATATGCATCACATGAGAGAGAGAGAGAGAGAGAGAGAGAGAGAGAGAGAGAGAGATACCAAATTTTTACGTGGAAACCCAAAGTGGGAAAAACCATAGAGAATAATCTCAAGTATATAAATGAGCACCAACTCAAATTATAAAGTTCATAAGCACCAACTTGCAAGATCACCGACCCCTTTGTCGAGCACCAACCCATAGGTGCACCAACCCCTCTTATGTATAAAACACAACTATCTCTCAATATTGCTTACTCAACAAATGATAGAACTCTACAATATATCATGGTTTTTTCTCTTCTAAAACAAATGCAAACTATGCACTCTCTTGCATATTACAAATGGCTTCTCAAGCCTTTATTTATAGCTTTCCAAATAACCTTTGGCATTGACCCTTTGTGACCCTTCGTATCTTTGCATTTGAAAAGTCATATGGTGACCCTTCATAAACAAATGTGTGCTTTCTTCTTTTATCTTTATCTTGGTGACTTTTCGTATTCTTCAAAGTGTCCCTTCATGGAAAAATGAGCCATACCCTCTTTTGTCTTCACATGGTGACTCATGGAATTCTTCAAGATGACTCTTCATGAAAAAATGTGTCCCATTCCTCTTTTATCTTTTTCCCATGCCTCTTTGACTTCTCCATGGGCCCTCTTTTGACTTATACGCAACTAAAAATATATTCGTTAATATTAAATAAATATTAACACATATTAACCAAAATATGATATTAAAAATATCATTAAATGCAATAGAGCCTTTATCACCAATGCTAGACCTTTGACGTCAATGACAATATTTTCAACAGAGCAAAACCTTTATTAATGGTTCAGTGGACACTCCACCACTTTGTGCCCACTTTGAATGCATTTCAAATATCTAAAACACAATCCATCAAATTTTAAAAATTGGGTCTAAAAATCAAGAAAAGAAGAAATTTTGAAAGAGTGATGGAGAGATTTTGATAAATCTACAATGATACAAACCCTCATAAATCTGCATTGAACATCTACATCAAAATCAATTCTGACAAAGTCACCAATATTCTCAACCAATTATTAAATCAATTCTAGGACTCTCATTACCATAGGGAGATTATACAAATGGAGCCAAATGGGGAGCTTTGTGATCACTAACCAAGTTGGATCAAAAAATGAAGCCCACGAGTCCAACAAACACACCATGATTACGGCAAAACCAAGGGCCATTTTCCCCACAAAATTATGGTCATCCAGAGTTAAGAATTTAACTATAAAATACCCATATGTTAACCATGAAGGAGGTTCAGGTAAGTTATGCCAGACCTCCTTAGCCCATTGAACTAGATCATCCCAGGAAGGTCGTTTCCTCAAACATCTACAAATTAGGTTTTTACAGCCGAATCATTGTCAAGGGTGTGAAGAACATTGTCGTTGATTTTAAAAACAGGGGTTTCATTAGAAAAAACCAGAGGGACATCTTCAAAGAATGCCGACTCAAATTCAGACTCAGCCCGTCTCTCAGAATCAGAACCCACCTTATTCAAAGAGTCAATCACAACCATGAGCTCAAGGAGCCTAGCATCTCCATAACAACTGCATCACCAGCACAGGTAGTAGGGTGACGAACCAGGGTTGGAACAAAAGAAGGTATGGAGAGCAAGATCTTCCCACGGCAGAACTTGCTGCAAATATGAAAAGGGTTCGAGGAGTTGGGGCACTCCACAAAAACCAGGTCGACTTCTTTGCTCACCAAATCCACCGCCTCAAAATCCCCTCTACACTCAGCCCTCCCCTCAACTGCCCGCGAAATTAACTTGGACTCCTTTCCAGTCATCTTCCGCCTCCCGCCGTTGTTAACGACCTCGATCTCCATCGCCCTCCATCGTCAGTGCTCGCTCCATCCAATATTCTTTGATTGAAATAACTAACTCTCCAAAAATATATAATATCATATAATATGTAATTATATTATATTAAATAAAATAAAAATAAAAATATTATATATTAAAATACATATTATTAATTAAAATATTATTAATTATTTAATAAATAAATGGTAATAGTATTATATAATAGAGTATATTAAATACAATATACATATTTTAATTAATACATTAATAATATACAATAATTAATAATATAAATAGGAATAGTATTATATAATATAATATATTAAATACTATATATATTATTATTGTTATAATTGATATTATTAGTAAGTTTTATTAAATAATATTATATTATATTATATTTATTTTATTAATTTTTATATAAAAATCATAGTTTTTTTAATATATTAATATATAAAATATTAATCGTGTATTGGGTAACTAAAATAGTTTGATGAAATATACAAATTATATTGGTATATGTCATATGTTATAGAACTTTGTACGTATAATTGTTGAGGGTTGTTCAAGTCCATTCTTTGAAATACTGTGTCATTCCCTTCACTATTATAATACCAACTTTGAGAATAACTTGAAAACACCATAGCCTCCACCACCTCATTAGCCTCATGCACCATAGAATAAAGTGTGATCGGCTTATAAATAAAAAGAGTGAAACAATAGTACTATATATAATATATAATTAGAAACACAAGGAAAATAAATTTAATGCCTCCAAATCATTATGAATTTTGAAGAAAACCAAAACACAAGGGAGTCACAACACATAACATAGAGCACATAACATAGAATCCATAGATAAATGGATAAAGAAATTGATTTAAGTTACACTTACTCGTAAAAATATGTTACAACCAATAGCGCATATGACTTATTGATGCCTATGTTATGTGTTATACACTAGACCCAAATTTAAGGAAACTATTGGATTTACATGACTTTTACATATCATAGAGGGGTATGTAGCTTGCAAGGTGGCAACATCTTTGATTAGTAGTTTTATATTGTTAAGGTTCAAACCCGTATTATAATGTTGTTTATGTGTGAACAAGACATTGAGGTACCTGAGTCTATCTTGTAGCTTATGTTCATCCATGCTAAAAATATATTAACATCTAGATAAATTAAATTTAGGTTAACAACAAATGAAAATAAGAAATTAGATCCCTAGAAGAAAGGGAAAGGCAATAAAGAACATACAAATGGGGAAATATTTAAACATGTACTACACAATCACAGTGAGTGTCTATACTATCTATGATAGTGTATGGGGGGATGAGGATGAGCTATGGGAGTTGATTTGATTGAAACAATAATCCACATTCAATGTGCAACTTGAATTAATGATACACCATTGTTAATATAGGGACAAGACATTAAGGTCCCAGAATTTATCTTTTTGCTTCCATTCATCCATGTTAAAAATATATTGAGGCCTCAAAACAAAAAATAACATCCCTTCCGACATTACTTGCACCATTGGGAAACTACTAATTTTATATTCAATAGTTATTTTATTGGTTTTAGTTAGGTATATTTTATTTCAATAATATTGATAATTAGGATAAATTATTATTACAAATGTTTACGTCAGACTGCAGAGCACATATGGGATATCCACTTTATATTCATCTCCAGATATTCCCTGTGCTTCTAATACAGAGCACATAATAGTGCATGCTATCTGATATGGCAATTGGAACCCTAAAAAAAAGTGAATTATAAAATATTTATTGTTTTCCATCTCAAAAACGCAGGTGCCTTCTCCCTTCATGAGTGAGTGGTGGAAGACAATTCATCTTTACGTAGATCAAACGGGGTAAATATCAGAAAAAATGTTATTGTCAGCTCTGAGTTTAATAATGGTTATTCCCACAGAAAGCTTCTTAATCATGTAATAATGCAATCCACGATTAAAAAATAAATGCAATCATTGTGGGTTCGAATCCCTTTGCTTTAGACCCTAAAAATGGGTTTTATCTCATATTGACATTACAGGACGTTGGTGTGCATGACTTCGACTGGGCGGTTAGTAGGTTCCATTATTTCACTTTTTCATCCATTGTGGGGTCTATGTTACCCAATGCATGGGTGGGGAACTTGGGTGATTTGTATAAGCAGAAGATATTGATCAGGAGTTGTCAATCATTTTTAGGTAATCATGTTTTTTTGATCCGTGAATTTTTTCCCAACGGGTTTCTTATCTATATCTTGTTTTATCGAGTGTTGTTCAAGATTCTAACAATTGATTATAACTTTTCATTGAAGGACAGCGCTATGTGTTATACAAATTATTATATAATTGTAAACAAGGTAAATTCAAGGGAAGAAGAGCAACGAAATGCAAAATATTTATGGACTTAAATGATACAGGAACAACAATGTCTGCTGAAAATAGTGGATAGAGCATTAGGACAATGATAGAGGGTTTGAGTCGTGGGTGCAAACCAAGATTACAAGAGAGAATTAGTTTATTTTGTTAGTATTCAAGATATAAATAAGTTTATGAAACACAACTTTTTTTTTAAGCATGATTTTTCGGATTGGACAAAGTTTATGAAATAAAGAACACATAAAAAGCATTAACAAATAGACTTATACTTTTTTTATGGACTCTCCTTCAAAGTTAGATCATATACATAATTATGTTCGGATGTAGAGTTTAAAGTATTTATCAAATTTATGGTGAAATATCCATCAACATTTCTCTAAGCATTATTTGAAATAGTTTGTGGATTAATTGGAAAAAAAGAGGTGAAGCTTTTGATGGATTTCTGCAGAGTTTCTTTGCACAAAAAAGTTTATTGAAAGGCCTATGGTGACTTTGCATTTATAGGTTTTCCAGATTGACTATGGCTTTTAGATCAAGATCAAGATGAACGACTATAATTCAATTCAATTTTAGAAACAAATGCAATAAATATTTTGGAAAGAGGTTGCATTAACGAGATATGGCTTACTTAATCTTGATATTTATTTTCATTAATGCTTAGTGCTTGCCAACTTTTTGGATGATGCCATGATTAAGATATTTGTTGAGTTTTGAATATGACATAATTAGATATTAGTCAATTTCTATGGATTTTCCATTTAGGCATTTGATTTGATTTTTTGGGCTACTTAATACTCATTAGCGTTTGGTGCTTTATACAATATTGAAATTCAAATATTCATTCCAGTTAATTTCCCTAAAATGTTGCTTGTAAAGTGAAAAATTGACTCGCATTGATTAATATGAACCTGACAGTTGGTTATGGTGTATTGTCTCCATCAGGATGCCCCAATACGTTTTGAAAATTATACATGACATGTGTGGATGAATTAGAGCATTTCAATAGCATTTGATCATATTTATGCGCTATTATAGAAAGTCATTCTGACTTGTAATTTTGACATGAAAGTGTTAAAAGTTGGATGTCTATAATGAGATTTTATACATATGTTTGTCAATGACTCATCCAGGCCCATTTTAATGCAAATTGCATTGGTTAATATATTAATATAATAATAAAAATAATGTATTACATATATTACATTATTTTTTATTATTATATTAATATATTAACTAATGCAATATGTATTAAAATGAACCCGCATGAGTTGTTGGAATGCGCGCACACACACATATGAAACAAATGTTAAAAAATATATATTATTAGATAGATATTATTATATATTATATTAATATAATATTATATCTAAATTTAATTTTATATATAATACTATTATAATAAAATTATTATATATTATATATAAAAACTTAATAAGTCTAATATATACAATAATTAAGCATATATAATATATTAATAATAATCATGAATATATACATATCAAAATAAATAATCTCTCTCACTTTCTTTATACATAAATTTTATTAATTTATACTATAAATTATAGTAATACCATCATAGAAGATGTTTTTCTATAGGGCATACTGCTGGTTCATGTCAATTATCCATTAAAAAATATGGGTACCTCATGGTGCAACCATCTCATGATGGAAGGAATAAATGCTTCTGAGAGTGAAGATGAAGGAAATGCTTCATATTAAAAAGGATAAGATCTAAGAAGAATTAATATATGGGAAGGAGGATCAAGGAGTTGTTGTCTCTATGGAAGTAGAGGTGAAGTCTTCAAGACAGACGGAGGAGAATAAATCTGAGTTAGATGGTGCATTGTTCAAGATAGAAAATGCTTTTAAAATTGATTAAGCTACTTTGGATTCAAGTGAGAGTTTGTTGGCTAGGGTTTTATTGAATAATTATAAACTAGTGAATGCGTTTAAAGTTCCCATCGCCATCTTTATAGATTTAGGGGAAGGTGGAAATTGGACTGTTGTGACCAACAAAAGAAAAGGTATAGTCAAGAAAGAATTGGAACCTCTGATGAGCCTTATATCCCAAAAATAAAATAGTATAAAAGTGTCATAATTTTTTGAGTTTATTTCATGTCTTGTAGTGGGTCTACAACATATTCACAACATGTCTATATTTGGTCTTGCTTTCCACTAGAATAGGAGATTTGTTGGGATTTCATTGTTTTATCTTTCTCTCCATTGTAAAATGGTGGGACCCTTTCAAAACCAAACTTTTACCATATATATATATATATATATATATATATATATATATATATATATATATATATATATATATATATATATATATATATATATATACTCTAAAACCTTAATCTCTTGTTCCCACATCAACAAAATTACAGTGCTATTTCAAGCCACATCAGATATGGAGCCCTTTTGTAATAAAATCAATTATCATGGCATTCTCATCCACCCATGACAATATAAAATGATGGATCAAATATGTCACTATATTTCAAACTACATACCCTTTTCTAGTGGGTGCAAGACATGTAAATCCATCTGCTACATTGAATATTGGTCTAGTGTATGATATGGGGCCTCTAGTATATGATATATCTTGAAATGCCCTATCATTATCCCTCACCATCATCACCCAACTAACTCAGAAATATTTCATCACTTGTATGTTATGTATGGTGTTGCCCATCCCCACTATTTTTCCATTTCTCAAGCTCATTGTGAAATGAAACACCTCCTCTACACACAATGCATTTCCATGTCATATGAAGAAACACAACCTCATTTTCCATTGTCACTTCTATCATAAATAAAAGATTTTTTATTTATCCCTTCATACACAAAAATGAGATGGTGTTGATAATCATGGGTTTTGAGTAAGATAAAACTCCCATGTTACAAAATCCTGCTATAATAGAACATAAAATTACATCCCTTTCATTGTAACTTTCACTTTTGGTGAATTTGCTAGTATATACACACTCATTTTAAAATTCTCTTTATCAGTCTATCATTTTATCTTTCAATATTTTATCTTTTAATTTCCATAGACCTCTAGATTTTATGTTTTCAAGTAATGAATATATAAAAAAAAAAAAAATTATTTTTTTGATTGGTTATATAGTATAATTTTAATAGATAAATCTATTTTTAAGGTGCAAGTTATGTTGGAAGGGATGTAATATTTTGTTTTTATAAAGTAGGGTTTTGTAAAGTGAGGAAGTGTAACTCAGTATGATCATTAACCCCATATTAGAGTTTATGTACAAAGGGTTAAGCAATAATTATTTTATTTTTTTGGTGGTGTCAATGGTGAAAAATGAGCTTATGTGTTTCTTTATATGGCATGGCAATGCATTGTGTGGGGAGGATATGTTTTGTTTAATAATGAGATTGAGTAATGATGAAGTGGGAAATAGAAAACATGTACAAAATTTATAAGAGGAACAATTTTAAGGTGAGTTAAGTGGTGATGGTGAGGGGAAATGATAGGGTGGTTTAGGTGGTATCTTACACCAGAGGGCCCATATCATACAATAGACTCAAAGTCAAGGCAACTAGTAGATTTACATGCTCTTCACCCATTATAGGAGGGTCCACAACTTACACGGAGTAGATATCCTTGATTGGTTGTTATCTATTGTCAAGGGTGGATAAATATGGCATGAGTATTGATTTTATTATAGTAGGACTCCACATCTGATGTGTGGCTTGAATCAATACAATAATGCTGTTGACATGTCGGTAAGACATTAAAATTATTGAATCTATGTTTGCATATATATGAATTATAAATATAATATATTATATAGATAAGTATATGATATATTTATAAGTACAAATATTTTTAAATTTTATTTGTAATGTATATTTTACTATCACTATATGTATTACTTTTATATATAATATTATATATTATTAATAATATATGTAATAAAATATATAATATAAATATTATTGTTATAATAATATATGTATATATAGTTTTATTATTATTATTATTATTATTATTATTATTATTATTATTTTAATATATATTTATAATTATAATTTAATGATATATTATATAATAAATTAATAAATAATATATTTTTTAATATTATATATAATATAGTATAATTTAATTATAATTTTTAGAGTATAATTTATTATTTAACATATTAAATATATTAATTCCTTTTATAATATACGAAAATGATATGATATTATAATAATATATTATTACTATATATTATTGTTGCTGTCATTGTTATCGTCATCGTCATCATCATCATCATCATCGCCATTGTTATTTTGATATATAATTAAGAACTAAGGGTCCCTCACCCATTATATTAAATTGATATAGTTAAAAAATAGGACACATCTTAGATGACATCTAGAGAAGGTGGGAGAACCAAAAATAGCCAACATGTCGATATTGAACCAATAAAAACCAAAGTACATATAACCACCACTAAAAGGGGCTAGACATAACCAAAAATTAAACATGGACTAACCAACAAGAAACTATCGCTAAAAGGTATCCTAACCTAATAAGAAATGCCAAAAAAAACACCAGAACATAGTCACTAAGCAAAAAAACAAGACAAAAGGCATTAATTTGCCTACTAGGCTGCATCATAGAGATCACCACTAGTTTTTTATGAGTTCTTCCATTTGGAAGCAGATCCCAATGCCTATGTAGACAATGCTCTTCAATCATCCTTAGTTAGGGGGACCAAGTAACCACCTAGAGTAGGAGCATGATGGTTGGACTCAAGTTGAGTCCAAATGGCTAAGGAGGTAGCCATATGAGTGTGAGCCACCACAGTCCCATTGGGCCCTACATCCAGGATCCAAAATGTGTGTGGTAATGGATGGACACCACCATCTAGTCATTCCAACAACTAAGTAGTAACAAGAAAATGAGAATACTGATCTAAACCCAAGATGGCTGAAAGGGAAAGCAGAGGAGCCTAAAAGGTGCTTACATCTATAGGTTTAATGAATCTTCTAGTCAAAACATGAGAGCATATGTAAACTTGTAGTTTCTCCATAAAAGATAAATTCATACACATCCATTCCACAACCTCTCTAAAGATAGATAAGTGGATAACTCCATAGACCTCCTTCCCTAAGAGGGGCAAAGCTGATGGAATTTTTGGCTAGAAAATCCATAATTACCTCTTACTAACCAAGCTTGCAATAAGGATTTATTAATTGTTCCACTATCATGTTATCCAATTCCTTATCCTCCACAACAAGAAATATTTTTTTTAAAATAGTGATGCAATTTAGGCATTCACCTTGACCTTTTAATGGGCCTCCAAAGAAATGATTTCCACAATCTCTATGATTGCCTCTAAAATAGGTCAATATTGAATCATAAAGACCTTATTAAGATATGCCTCATTAACACTACCCACAAAAGACATTTCCCCCTTCTCATAGGAGACACATGTTGGGTCCAACACACCCCATACATAGATAATTTAATATGGGGACTCTCTTGCTTTAGCATAGTTGTTTTCTTTTATTTTTCTTGCATATGTATGCATACCAAAGTTATATACTTCAATTAATTTCAAAGGTCAAGTAAAATTTGGATTAATTTATGACCAAATTATCCCTCATTATTTTAGCTATAAGCATTTATCTTATGCTACACTGTTAATATTTTTTACTGTATTATGGTCATGTTTCATGCATGTTTAGTTTAAATTTTAATCTAGATGATCATGTTATCCATTTGAAATGCTTACTTAAATATTAAAGCATTTTTATTTCATTCATAATGATTTTTATTCACTTTAAATCTTCATTAAAAATCATTGATTATTTACATTTTGGGCTTTACTTGTAGTAGATTTCATTTTGAGATGAAACTGGTTTTACACTTCTCATGTTAGGTTTGTATCATTAAATGATTTTCTCAGGCATTATTCATGCTTTGATGGATTTTGGTTTTTGATAAACCTATTTATTATTTCCTAGGTTTGCCTTTGATTTATCTTTGTTCCTATAGATGAAATGCTCTACAATCAAATATTTCAAATGGCTAAGTCTTGTTAATACCCCTGAATCCTGATATCATGCCATGTGGCATGATCTTGATGACCCAATCTAGAAAAGACTTAGTGAGCAATGTAAAGCCCCGTGCACTTTAGGTCCTAATATTGTGCCAAGTGTTAAAATCCCAAAATCCCAGTGACCCAAAAGTGTGTCAATATTGATAAAGATCTGTTTCCTAAGATTACACCATGTATTTTCATCCTACTAATATGGAGGTGATGTCAACAAGGTTCCTTGTATGATCATTATAGAGCAAGAAAAAGAGGGAAAGTTTTCCACGTGTCATCATCATGATAATTTAGAGGTTATATCAATAGATAACTTTATATGGTCATTACCAAGTGAGCAGAATAATGAGAGTCATTCACATGTTGAAATTTGACTAACCTAGAATTATTCCTACAATATAAATCCCCATACCCATGAGCCCCTAATATTTCACCGCCTTTCACCATCCCAAGAGCCTAGAGCCCTAGAGTGATTGTAGTATTAAATGTAGAACCACATTTCTTGAGGAAAGACATGAAGATAGTGAAGGGGAAGCACCAAAAAATTGAAAAGGTGACAAGTGGAAGAGAATCAAACACACAAACATCCACATCAACATATAACAAGTCTAAATTTGATAGCCAAGACAAAGAGCGAGTGGAAACCAAGTGATGGCTTGTGTTCAATTGAAAATAAAGACATGAAGTAGAGGAGAGTAGGTGACTAAAAGATATAAACCTAAAATTTTTGATCTAAACAAAGCAAAAAATTGGTTAAAAATAACCTACATCACTGGTCTCATGAACTTATCACAAGATGGTAGAATGAAAATATAGATGACAATGCCTGGGACATTGACGAAGATCTGGGTGAAGGAAAAGACCAAAATTGAGAAGATTGTTCACATCTCCAAGGTAGAGTCTACCTAAAATATAAGGATGTAAGTAGTTTTATCAAGAGAATAAAATGCTTCTATTTATAGATGGGAACAATCCATAGTTTGAGATTGCCTAGGCATCAACAATTGATAAGAAATTGTGCATATGGAAGTGATTTTATTATTTTTAGAATAAGCATAAACATGTGGGATGAAGATAGAGTAAAGATCTAATAGATTTATCATTGGGATTGGTATGTAGTGAGGTATATCCACCTATTTGGGTTGATGATTAGTTAATGGAATAAATTGAATACAATGTATTCCCTATTTTTCATAAGAATATTGGAGTGTGTTAGAGATTAAATCCATTTTCATACTGGAAATTATACTTGGGAATTTTTCCATGACTATATCCTTTGTTAGTGTAGGTTTTTATTTTTCCCTATTATTTAATTAGGGAATATTATATATTTGTGCATACATAGAGTTTTCCTACATTCATGGGATATGCTAGCTTATGTGGAGATGTGTGTCATAGATGTGTCATAGGTTTTGTAGAGTAATTTTTACTCTATGTCATTTTTAATTTATTCTTTGATCTAAGCACTGCAATTTTTTATTCTTGCATGCCTTGGACATAGCCACAAAAGTTTTGATGCAGAGGGCCGATTTGTTTTGACTAAGTGTCAGAATGCGGCAGAAGCTGCCAAGTGTTGTCCTCTAACCACGGGACCTTTTCCCCCTTTTGTTTCTTTCATTCATTTTCCTATGTATCACATTCGAGCGAAAGCTGCCATGTGTCACCTTCCAAAATAAAGTAAGCCAGCTGGTGATTTTTGAAGCCCCTTTTGCAACTTTCCAGAGAACCGTGGACCATGTCACATACCCAGTCACAATCAAGTGAAACGCACCATGTGTCAGCATCCGCGTCTCATATCAGCATCCGCACTTCATTCAAAGACATTCAACATAAAGCAATAGAGGTAGTGGAGGCTGCCAAGTGTCACTCTCTAGTCCCTTTCTACTCCATCCCCAAAAGAGAAGCAGAAGATGCCACTTATCTTCCTCGAAGTAGCAGAAGCCTCCACATGTCAATGCCTGAGAGAATCATCGTCAAGCCCTATTGACAAATATAAAATGGTGGTGGGTCCTGGGTGTTACTTCAAAAGTTTACGGAAGCTGCCAAATGTCGCCATCCATCAGAGTCTGATATATGCTGATGAAAATAGATAAAATTTTTCCAACAGGGCCAAAATCTATGTTTTAAACCAAAAATACCAAACTCTGTGATTTTTTTAATGGTGCCAAACATCAACTTCAAACTGGGAATAACTTATATGGTTTAAAAACGTATTACACCAAACTGGATACAGGACTGTATATATGTTTTAACAAATTATTCACAAATGCAAAATGTCACCTGGTCTCTTCTTCACTGAACACACAGGCGTCACATAGTTTCATGAATTTAACCAAAATTGGTGCGCTGTTTCAAAACTGCAAACAACTATAAAATGGTGCCTACACAAGTAGTCCAATATAACATTCACAGTGTCCACCATTGATAGACTCACCCCTGTAATGCCCTGGTCTATAATTTAGGCAACCAATGCTATGATAACATCTGTAATAACTGCACACCAAAGACAGAGATTGCAACATCAACAAAACATTCACCACAATGTCAATACTGGATCTAACTGATATAAGCAGTCCATGAAAGATCTTTGCCCAAAGATTCCATCTACCCAAATAATTCCCTGCACGTGATGATTCGAGAATCCTGCCCCCATATCCATAGCATCAAACTTTTGGAAGACTGGTTATTTTCCAAATTTATAGAAAACATTAACATCAAAGCATAAACTATCAAATACGAGAGATTTTTGGTGCATTTTAACTGCTAAGAGATAGCGTGCCCCACTTTTCATTACCTTGGAAAGTGTGATCCTGGGAGGAACTCCCCTCAACCAGTGATCGAATATTTAAATATTCCCCTTTATGGCAATATTCTTCATCAAATGTAATGTCTTCAGATACACATCTTGATCTTTCATCTTTGTTTGGAAAGCATCCAAATTTTGCTCCTTCTCTTCCATGTTTCTTCTCTCTTCCTTTTCTGGTCCTCTTGCATTATCGTTGTTACTATCAAGTTTTGCTTTGTTCATTTCTTTCTCTAACTCAGCCAAGAGTTACGCCACCACCATTCTTTTTATCTCAGAGGTAGAAGAACTGATGCTTTGCAATATGCATGGGGTTATTTCAAATGATTTGCATCTTAACATATGACAGAAATATCAAAGCTTATGGCTTGACTCTTGTGGATCAATCAACTTGAGGCGTTCTTTGTTCTCAACGAGACTGCCTGTGGAATTGATTTCAAAAGCTTCAATGCTAGGAAGAAAACTAAATCTGTAATAATTCCCTCTCGATCTCTTGTGATTCTTGTTCTTACAATATCAAAATTTAAAGACTTCATTCCATTTCTTGAGAGTGATATCGTTCATTTGAACCTATCAGGCAAGAGCACTTTGTAAAGCATTAGGTCAATCTTATGAGAGTCCGCTTCATATAACTATCTCAACAGGTTGTCAAGCGCTCCCCATTCTGAATACTCTATTTGTACCCTATTTAGGATTCTATAACTTTTAATGGATGAATGACCTCTTTCTCTACATTTCTCTTCTTCTTCTTTTCTCCTCTTCTCTCCTTCTTGGAGATCCTCCTTCTCCTTCTTCTATGTACTTCTCATGCCACACTTGCATATCTTATTTTGTTTGTTTTTTTAAAGAATCTCCTCTAAACCTCCACACCAAACTTGGACTTAGGAAAAACAAAATACAATTTTTAATTTGTAACAATTTACCAAGGTTGAAAATATTTCAACCACTCCTCCATTATTCCCTCAACAGTGCCAGCAATTTACTTTTTACCTTTTCCAATCTTTTTACTTTTATTAATTACAATTACTCCTCCTTAGATAACATTTTAGAGGTAAAATATAATAATTGAATTTGAATTCAATCATGGCTTGCATCCCAATGTCTTGCCTAAGACTATATGTAGATGCTCCTGCATCATACTCTCCCTCTAGAAAACAATTTGAACCTTAGTTTAAATGCAATGCTTCCTCCATGCATTAGTCTTCATTATATACCTGGATCCCAAGGTCTTGTTGTGAATGTCATTGCTTGAATTTGTCTTTGATGGTCTTTGCCTTTCATCTTGCTGTTCTTCCTCTTTTGGTATGTTCTTCTTCTCATCTCCTTTTCAGCTACAATCTTCCACATCCATTTTTCATCTTCATATGTGTCTCCAAAGTTTTCATCTTCCATACTTGCATTCAAAACATTAAAATCAACCTTAGTAGAAAAATATTGAGGCCATGAAGCCTCTTGACTGCCTCCATTCTTCTGCTCTTTGGCCAAAACTGTCTTTGCCTCTTGTCTTGTTTCACTTTTTTTAATGGTTTCTTCACCATGGTTTGTACCTGTATGTAGCTCTCTTGAATCACCCAACAGCTCCTCTAACATCTTCAACTCTTCCTTTAGTAAGATCTCATCTATCTCACTATTCTCTTTATCAAACTTGGGTTGATCACTCACAAAGCTTGCTTGCCCTTCATCCCTTATCTCTTCTTTTCCTAGCTTGTCTTCACATAAACCAACTTCTTCATTATACTCATCAAATACAATTGCAGTATCCTTACCTTCTGTCTCCTTGCTTTCTTCAATCTCTACTTGAAGCCATCTTGATTGCTTTGATGTATACTTTCTCCTTTCCTCATCATCCATCCATTTGGAATTCTCTCCTTGCTGCATATTAGTCCTTACAGCCACTTTCCATCTTTCATTTCTCATGCAAATATCATTGAAGGATTTAAAAACATCATCACAAACAAATTGTTTACCTTTCATCTTTGCATCCTCACGCCTTTGATTGCTTGTGTCAACCTTCACCTTCCTCCATTGATTTCTTGGTGTTTTTACCTCAACACTCACATTTTTTTTCTTTGCCTTCTTAGGCACCCATACTTGTTTCTCTTTCTTACCATTTCTCTTCTCAAGCCATATAGGCATCTTGCATCTCTGCTTTTGTACCAGCACCTCCTCTTGCTTGGGAGTTTGTTTCTTCCACCATTTAGGCATCACATATCCATGGTTAATTGGAAACTTCACCTTTCTCTTTGCTTCTCTAACATGCATATCAATAGTTTCATGATTATAAGAAAAATCAAGTTTTGAACTCACCTTTACCTCCTTAATGGGCTGCTCCATAAGTTCTTTGTCTTGCATAGCTTCTTGATTATTTGTCCTTTCTTCTTTCTTTATGCTTGGCTGCTCTCTTTCTTCCTCTTGGCCTTCAATGGCATCATGGAATTCATCTTCATCTTCCATCTCTCCTCTCTCATGCATTAACCAATGCACCTTATCAACAGCAGCAAACTCTCTTCCCTTTCTTGCACATTCACTTGTGCACTTGGTGTCTTCTCTTACACCAATCTCTTCATTCTTCAAGGCCCTTCTCTTGACCTTCACAAGGCTGCTCATACCTGCAATTACCCACTCAAAAACAGCATTAGATACAAAAACAAGAGACCAAAATGTCTCTATGAGTGTCCTCTTAATGGACATTCTCATCTTTCCAAGTGCTCTTCCTGGCACTTCATCTTTTCTTTCTTCTCTCTTGTTTTCCTCAATGAGAACCTTCTTCTCAACCTCTTTCTCTTGTTGCTCACTTGGAAACCTACTTATCCTCTGGCCTCTATGGGCTTCTCTCTTCATGGCAATCTTCTTTTGCCTTCTCCTCTTCATTAGGAGATATATTGGCCACTTCAACCTCCTCCTCATTGGCCATACCCATGCTTGCTTATCCAACTGCATCCAAGACTCATATTCATCTTTAATCTTAGCTAATTCTTTCTTCAAACTAGCAATTTCTTTATTAATTACCAAACTGTCCATACCTTTCTTCTTTCTGGTGCTTGCTTCCTCCTTGGTGCCTTCATATACCTTGCTGCTCTATAGTGCCTTCAACAACACTTCCATCTTTGAGATCTTCACCCAAGTCTTTTCCACCTTGGTCTCTTGATCTCTTGTCTCACCCAAGCCTTTCTCCTTGACTGGTCTTTTGACAATCTTCTTGATCTCACCTAGGCCTTTTGCATCCTAGTCTTTTGATCTTTCTCTCAATCCTGCAGCAACTCGTTATACATCACTTCATCAAACTCAAATCACAAATCCAAGCTTACCTTGCTTTGGATCTTCTTCTTGAGCATTCACTTGCTCTTCTTCTAAGCTTTAGACTCCATCCTTTACCTCACCTAAGTCTATTTCACCTTAGTCTTTTGGCAAATTATCCAAGCTTCTTCTTGGATCTTCACTAAGCCTTCCTTGGCTTCTTCTCTTCTTAAGTCTCAATGGCTTTAAACCTTCCTTTTTCACCTAAAATAAACTCAAATCAAATAGCAAAGTTGTTCATACCTTTTCTTCAGCAGAGTCTTCTGGTGCTTTGTTCTATTGATCCTTTTGCCAAATCCCAAGAGCTTCAAGCTCTGATACCAAAAATGATGAAAACATATAAACTTTTTCCAGCAGGGCCAAACTCTATGTTTTAAACCAAAAATACCAAACTCTGTGATTTTTTTAATGGTGCCAGACATCAACTTCAAATAGGTTATAACTTATATGGTTCAAAAACATATTACACCAAACTGCATACAGGACTGTATATATGTTTTAACAAATTATTCTCAAATGCAAAATGTCACCTGGTCTCTTCTTCGCTGAACACACAGGCGTCACATAGTTTCATGAATTTAACCAAAATTGGTGCACTGTTTCAAAACTACAAACAACTATAAAATGGTGCCTACACAAGTAGTCCAATATAACATTCATAGTGTCCACCATTGATAGACTCACCCCTGTAATGCCCTGGTCTATAATTTAGGCAACCAATGCTATGATAACATCTGTAATAAATGCACACCAAAGACAGAGATTGCAACATCAACAAAACATTCACCACAATGTCAATACTGGATCTAACTGATATAAGCAGTCCATGAAAGATCTTTGCCCAAAGATTCCATCTACCCAAATAATTCCTTGCGCGTGATGATTCGAGAATCTTGCCCCCATATCCACAGCATCAAACTTTTGGAAGACTGGTTATTTTCCAAATTTATAGAAAACATTAACATCAAAGCATAAACTATCAAATACGGGAGATTTTTGGTGCATTTTAACTGCTAAGAGACAACGTGCCCCACTTTTCATTACCTTGGAAAGTGCAAGCCTGGGAGGAACTCCCCTCAACCAGTGACCGAATATTCAAATATTCCCCTTTATGGCAATATTCTTCATCAAATGCAATGTCTTCAGATACACATCTTGATCTTTCATCTTTGTTTGGAAAGCATCCAAATTCTGCTCCTTCTCTTACATGTTTCTTCTCTCTTCCTTTTCTAGTCCTCTTACATTATCGTTGTTACTATCAAGTTCTACTCTGTTTGTTTCTTTCTCTAACTCAGCCAAGAGTTATGCCACCACCATTCTTTTTATCTCAGAGGTAGAAGAACTGATGCTTTACAATATGCACGGGGTTATTTCAAATGATTTGCATCTCAACATATGACAGAAATATCAAAGCTTATGGCTTGACTCTTGTGGATCAATCGACTTGAGGCATTCTTTGTTCTCAATGAGACTGCTTGTGGAATTGATTTCAAAAGCTTCGATGCTAGGAAGAAAACTAAATCTGTAATAATTCCCTCTCGATCTCTTGTGATTCTTGTTCTTACAATATCAAAATTTAAAGACTTCATTCCATTTCTTGAGAGTGATATCGTTCATTTGAACCTGTCAGGCAAGAGCACTTTGTAAAGCATTGGGTCAATCTTATGAGAGTCCGCTTCATATAACTATCTCAATAGGTTGTCAAGTGCTCCCCATTCTGAATACTCTATTCGTACCCTGTTTAGGATTCTGTAACTTTTAATGGATGAATGACCTCTTTCTCTACATTTCTCTTCTTCTTCTTCTTTTCTCCTCTTCTCTCCTTCCTGGAGATCCTCCTTCTCCTTCTTCTACGTACTTCTCATGCCACACATGCATATATATATATATATATATATATATATATATATATATATATATATATATATATATTAAAGAATCTCCTCTAAACCTCCACTCCAAACTTGGACTTAGGCAAAACAAAATACAGTTTTTAATTTGTAACAATTTACCAAGGTTGAAAATATTTCAACCACTCCTCCATTATTCCCTCAACAACGCCAACAATTTACTTTTTACCTTTTCCAATCTTTTTACTTTTATTAATTACAAGTACTCCTCCTTAGATAACATTTTGGAGGGAAAATATAATAATTGAATTTGAATTCAATCATGGCTTGCATCCCAACGTCTTACCTGAGACTGTATGTAGATGCTCCTGCATCATATGCCCCTAGTGATACTACACAGGAAGCAGAGAGAGCCACGTGTCTTCGATAAATCAAGTGGAAGGTGCCAAGTGTCATTCTTCGGTGCCTCATAAACCGTAAAGAGAATTTCATAAAATTGCTAAGTCTCCTCTTTCATTTCAAAGTGCCCATCTATCTGTTAAAATGAAATGGAGGGAAAATCAAATGGAGTTAATTCGAGTAGATGAAACAATGCATCGGGTAGATTTTTGGAGCCCCCCATAGCATTGAAGGTGCCATCTATTTGTCCCCTAATAGTGGGGGTAGAATAGATAGGTGTGCGGCCCAGTAGGTGATGGAATTTGAATTTTAGGAGCAAAAGAAGGTACCAGTCAAAAATCACCATGTCGCAGTGATGGGCAGCCGCTCTTCTCTAGCATGGCCTTCCCAAGGCATTAATGGGCCGTCTGTTTGTCTCCTACGAGTTAGGTCAGAATTTGAAATTGAGCAGGAAAGAAGGCGATGATGTAGGGAGACACTTGAGTCTATATAAGTAAAATTCTAGAAAAAAGAAGGGGGGAGGGAATTCTCATAGTTTTAGACTATCTAAAGTTTGTGGCCAATAATATCATTTGCTCTTGTCTCAATTTTCTTGAGTCGTAAAGTTTATGTAATCGTGCATGTTTCTGTGCCCCTTATGTGGTTGAATGAATTGAGGAAATTTGAGCTCCATGCCTTTTTTGATGTTATCTGTGTTGTTTGCAAAGTAGTCTATACTGTAGATTTTCTAGTGTGGTGATTGGAAATGTTATTTGCTTTTGTCTCATTTTCTTGAATCTAAAGATTTACATGACTGTGCATGACTTCTACACCTCCTATGTGATTGGAAGATTCTATTAAGAAGATTGAACACTATGCCTTTATTGACAATTCCTGTATCTCAGCAAAAGACTCCCCTATTGTGAGCCTCTATTTCTGTTATTCCAATCTTTTACATTGATCATGCACTTTTCTCCTCTTAAATGTAATAGAATCACATAATAGTTTCATTGTGCTCAGTTTAGGATTAGGATTACTCTCAGGTGCATTGCCATAGTTAGGTTTCAATTCCTACATTTTGCATTTATGTTTTGTCTCCTATCCCTTTTCCCCAACACCCAATACAAAAGAAGAGACCAGCGTCTTTAAAATTTGGATGTTATTTTCAAGTCACATTGTCCCACAACTTGAAACTTCCCATTGTTGTTAATTAAGATCTAGCACAATTTTAAGACATCAACAGTTTCTGGCACACCCGGTGGGACCAGTCTTGAAGTCTCTTTCAAGACCGCATGAACCAAATAGCTACGAGGAGTCGTAGCTATACCTGTACCAAATATGGGAGACCTTGTAACCCTAAGAAATTATGCAAGATGGAATGCTGATGAGGAGGAAATAATCTCAGACTTTCTTCTCACTTGCAAGATAGCTATGAATTGGTTACAAATGAACATAACAACATTAAGCCTCAGTTATATGTGCAAAATTATTGCGCTCTTCCAAGATTATCCTTTCAAGAGGATAAAGTCATGAAAGAGGAGGATAATGCAACAAAGGATGAGTTTGATGCGGTCTACCACAAAGCAAAAGGAAATGGGTCAAGCCATGATGCACTGTAGAGGGAATGTGCAGAACAAAGGGCTAACGGTGGTAAACCAACAGCCACTAATTTCTTGGTGAAGAGCACCAGTCTGAGGGACCAACATTCAACAAGCTTCCAAGGACAAGCAGAGTACACATATGTCAGAAGTATGTTCAGTTCTGATCCACTCGAATACAAGCCAAGCAAGGCGACAGGTAAGAGGAGCAAGTCACCAAATCTTTTTTTCTTTCAACCATTTGTCTGGCACCATAAGTCTTCTTGTCATAAAGTAGACTTCAAAAATGTTCCTTTTGATCCAGGAGGAAGGCAAATATACCTGGTTAGCTGTATATAGTAGTTTGCTTTCATTTTTGTTGATCTATTTTCCCATTCTTTCTTGCTCTATTCTTTTAAATAAGTGTTCGTTGAGCATGTGGCCACGTAGCGGGAGTCGGGTTCTTTTTGAGTAGGCTCAAAATTCCTAGTGGTCACCAATAACTATAGAGTAATTTTTACTCTACGTCATATTTAATTTATTCTTTGATCCGAGTGCTGCAATTTTTTATTCCTGCACACCTTGGACGTAGCCGCAGAAGTTTTGATGAAGAGGGCCAGTTTATTTTGACTAAGTGTCAGAATGTAGCGGAAGCTACCAAGTGTCATCCTCTGACCGTGGGACCTTTTCCCCCTTTTGTTTCTTTCATTCATTTGCCTATGTATCACATTTGAGTAGAAGCTACTATGTGTCACCTTCCAAAATAAAGTAAGCTAACTGGTGATTTTCGAAGCCCCTTTTGTAACTTTCCAGAGAATCACAGACCATGTCACGTACCCAGTCACAATCAAGTGAAATGCACCACATTTCAGCATCTATGTCTCATATTGGCATCCAGACTTCATTCAAAGACTTTCAACATAAAGCAGCAGAGGCAGTGGAGGCTGCCAAGTGTCACTCTCTAGTCCCTTTCTACTCCATTCCCAAAAGAGAAGCAAAAGTGCCACGTACCCATAGACAAAGAAGCAGAAGATGCCACTTATCTTCCTCAAAGCAGCGGAAGCCTCCACATGTCAACACCTGAGAGAATCATCATCAAGCCCTATTGACAAATATAAAATGGTGGTGGGTCTCAGGTGTTACTTCAAAAGTCTACGGAAGCTACCAAATGTTGCCATCCATCAGAGTCTAATATATGCCCCTAGTGTTACTACACGGGAAGCAGAGAGAGCCGCGTGTCTTCGATGAATCAGGCAGAAGGTGCCAAGTGTCGTTCTTCAGTGCCTCCTAGACCGTAAAGAGAATTTTCATAAAATTCCTAAGTGTCCTCTTCCATTTCAAAGTTCTCGTCTATCTGTTAAAGTGAAATGGAGGGAAAATCAGCTGGAGTTAATTTGAGTAGATGAAACAGTTCATCGGGTAGATTTTTGGAGCCCCCCACAGCATTGATGGCACCATCTGTTTATCCCCTAACACTGGGGGTAAAATAGACATTTGGGCAGCCAAGGAGGTGAAGGACAGATAAAATTGTGTGGGAAAGGAAGTGATCTAAAGAGACATCCAAGGCTATATAAGGAAGAATTGTAAAATCTAAAAAAAAGGGGGGGGAATTCTCATAGTTTTAGACTATCTGAAGTTTGTGTCCAATAATATCATTTGCTCTTGTCTCAATTTTCTTGAGTTGTAAAGTTTATGTAATCATGCATGTTTATGTGCCCCTTATGTGGCTGAATGAATTGAGGAAATTTGAGCTCCATGCCTTTGTTGATGTTATCTATGTTGTTTGCAAAATATTCTATACTGTAGATTTTCTAGTGCGGTGATTGGAAATGTTATTTGCTTTTGTCTCATTTTCTTGAATCTAAGGATTTACATGATTGTGCATGAATTCTACACCTCCTATGTGATTGGAAGATTATATTAAAAAGATTGGACACTATGCCTTTGTTGACAATTCTTGTATCTCAGCAAAAGACTCCCTTATTGTGAGCCTCTGTTTCTCTTATTCCAATCTCTTACATTGATCATGCACTTGTCTAATCTTAAATGTAATAGAATCACATAATAGTTTCACTATGCTCAAGTTAGGATTAGGATTACTCTCAGGCGCATCGCCATAGTTAGGTTTCAATTCCTGCATTTTGCATTTCTGTTTAGTCTCCTATCCCTTTTCCCCAAAACCCAATACAAAAGTAGAGACCAGCTTTTTTAAAATATGGAGGTTGTTTTCAAGCCACATTATCCCACAGCTTGAAACTTCCCATTGTTGTTGATTAAGATCTAGCACAATTTTAAGACGTCAACAGTTTCTGGCACTCCCGGTGGGACTAGTCTTGAAGTCTCTTTCAAGACCGCATGAACTAGAGAGCTACGAGGAGTCGTAGTTGTACCTATACCAAATATGGGAGCCATTGTAACCCCAAGAAATTATGCAAGCTGGAATGCTGATGAGGAGGAAATAATCTTAGACTTTCTTCTCACTTTGCAAGATAGCTATGAGTTGGTTACAGATGAATAGAATAGCATTAAGCCTCAGTTATATGTACAAAATTATTGCATTCTATCAAAATTATCCATCCAAGAGGTAAAAGTCATGAAAAATGAGGATAATGCAACAAAGGATGAGTTTGACGCGGTCTGCCACGAAGCAGAAGGAAATGGGTCAAACCATGATGTGCAGAGGGAATGTGCGGAACAAAGGGCTAACGGTGATAAACCAGTAGCCACTAATTTCTTGGTGAAGAACACCAGTTTGAGGGATCAACATTCAACAAGATTCCAAGGACAAGCAAAGTATGTATATGTCAGAAGCATGTTCAATTCTGATCCACTCAGATACAAGCCAAGTAAGGTGACAGGCAAGAGGAGTAGGTCAAAAAATCTCCATCCCATTCAGTTATTTGTCTAGCACCATAAGTCTTCTCATCATAAAGGAAACTTCAAAAATGTTCCTTTTGATCTAGGAGGAAGGCAAATATACCTGATTAGCTATATATAGTAGTTTGCTTTCAGTTTTGTTGCTCTGTTTTCCCATTCTTTCTTGCTCTATTCTTTTAAATAAGTGTTCGTTGAGCACGTGGCTGCATAGCGGGAGTCGGGTTCTTTTTGAGCAGGATCAAAAGTCCTGGTGGTCACCAATAACTGTAGATTAATTTTTACTCTACATCATATTTAATTTATTCTTTGATTTGAGCACTGTAATTTTTATTCCTGCACGCCTTGGACATAGCCACATAAGTTTTGATGCAGAGGGCCATTCATTTGCCTTTATTTTGACTAAGTGTCGAAAGTTAGTGGAGGTTGCCAAGTGTCACTCTCTAGTCCCTTTCTACTCCATCCCCAAAAGAGAAGCAGAAAGTGCCACCTACCCCTAGATGAAGAAGTGGAAGATGCCACTTATCTTCCTCGAAGCAGCAGAAGCCTCCACATGTCAACACTTGAGAGAATCATCATCAAGCCCTATTGACAAATATAAAATGGTGGTGGGTCCCAGGTGTTACTTCAAAAGTCTACGAAAGCTACCAAATGTCACCATCTATTAGAGTCTGATATATGCCCCTAGTGTTACTACACGGGAAGCGGAGAGAGCCGCGTGTCTTCGATGAATCAGGCAAAAGGTGCCAAGTGTCGTTCTCTAGTGCCTCCTAAACTGTAAAGAGAATTTTCATAAAATTGCTAAGTGTCCTCTTCCATTTCAAAGTGACCATCTATATGTTAAAGCAAATGGAGGGAAAATCAGCTGGAGTTAATTTGAGTAGATGAAACAGTTCATCGGGTATATTTTTGGAGCCCTCCATAGTAATGAAGGCATCGTCTGTTTGTCCCCTAACAACAGGGGCAAATTAGATAGTTGGGCAGCCAAGGAGGGAATTTGAAGGATGGAGAAAATTATGTGGGCAAAGGAAGTGATCTAAAGAGACATCCAAGGCTATATAAGGAATAATTGTAAAATCTAAAAAAAAAGGGGGGAATTCTCATAGTTTTAGGCTATCTGAAGTTTGTGTCCAATAATATCATTTGCTCTTGTCTCAATTTTCTTGAGTTGTAAAGTTTATGTAATCATGCATGTTTCTGTGCCCCTTATGTGGCTGAATGAATTGAGGAAATTTGAGCTCCATGCCTTTGTTGATGTTATCTGTGTTGTTTGCAAAGTAGTCTATATTGTAGATTTTCTAGTGCAGTGATTGGAAATGTTATTTGCTTTTGTCTCATTTTCTTGAATCTGAAGATTTACATGACTGTGCGTGACTTTCGCACTTCCTATCTGATTGGAAGATTCTATTAAGAAGATTGAACACTATGCCTTTGTTGACAATTCCTGTATCTCAGCAAAAGACTCCCCTGTTGTGAGCCTGTGTTTCTATTATTCCAATCTTTTACATTGATCATTCACTTGTCTGCTCTTAAATGTAATAAAATCACATAATAGTTTCACTGTGCTTAGTTTAGGATTAGGATTACTTTCAGGCGCATCACCATAGTTAGGTTTCAATTCTTACATTTTGCATTTCTATTTAGTCTCCTATCCCTTTTCCCCAACACCCAATACAAAAGAAGAGACAGGCTTCTTTAAAATTTGGAGGTTGTTTTCAAGCCACATTGTCCCACAGCTTGAAACTTCCCATTGTTGTTAATTAAGATCTAGTGCAATTTTAAGACATCAACAGGTGTCATAAGAATGTCATAAGTAACTCCTTTGACCAGCTATTCCAAGTATGGGAGTTACTTCTCTATTCTTAGCACCTTGTCACCACCTTTCATGGAGGAGTTACAGTCTATTCTTGGGGTGATTTGACCACCTTTTGTGGAGGAATTACTTATGAGCTCTCCTATATGTATTATTCATTATGGCCATCTCATGTGAATTGAATATTGGGTTTTGCTCTTATTTGTCTTTTGCAAATGATCTCTTTTAGTGTTTTCACTTTGCTTTAGCTTCTTTGTGGTGTGCACTAGCTTTGTCTCGTGTGATCACTTGACCATTGCATTCACGTTATTTGGACCCTGGCAACAACTCCGATATCCTTATCCATTTTATATGTGTTATAATAGAAGAATGATTTATAAACACTTATTCCCTTTAATGTTTATTTAAAAAGAATTTAATTTATGGATTTGTACTATAGCCATGATGCAATAACATTATCTATATGAGCACCATTGCTTATTATTGTAAAAGGTCAACAATTATGATTTCAAATTATTGTCAAAATAATGCAAGGATTACACCTATTGTTCCTCATTTATTCGTATTTTTATTTCCTACCATGATTGATGATTTAACCTTTTAGGGTTTAACAATGTAAATCTTATGTTTAGATTAAAAGGTTGAGATGTCTAAATCAATTAAATAATATGCAATAATTAATTACTTATTATGGTTTTTGACCTTCTTTGATTTCTTAAAAATAGTAATAAATATGCTTAAATAGAGACTTATCTAGAAAGTGACCATCGTGGATCATCTAGATTCTAAAAACTAAGTTCTAGATAGTTATAAATGTCATCAATAGAGTCTTGGGATCTCTTTGCTCACTAGATAACAATGCCCCACCTAGATAATAGTACCATACTATTATAGTGTCCTCAAAGTGGAACTAGTGTCCTCTTTGTAGGACCACTCCTATCTTTTAGGAGTACGTGCACCTATGTTTTTAGGTCATATTCCTATGGGCACAAAATTTGAAACTATGTGTTTTAGTGAATTTTAGCTTATGTTTCAAGAAAGGAAGAAGGATAAACTAGATACGGGTATGGTTGAAAAACTTGTTTGATTATGCACACATTGAATCAGATGATTTTGATGAAATCCTTTTTGGCTTAGGAGGATGACCTGCAAATAAGACAACACTAAAACAAATGGTTGGTTAGATAGAAAGCTAGGTAGATTGCCTATCACTAGCTAGATCCTAAAAGCAAGAGCTTATTCAGGGGCTGTCAATCCACATATTTTAAACAATTAAATTTAGAAAATAGAAGATAAAACATCAATAATCAAAAGCTACTAAAATTGAATACAATAGATTCTTGATAAAGAAATAAATTAATATAGAAATAAATAATCCAATACTAATGATAAACAGTTTGGGTGTGGCTCAAAAAATAGGTTTGGGAGTTTATGATTAGGAAGACAAATAGAATGTGGGATTTGGTTGAAGGTAAGTGGGTGAAAATAGATTGTTATTTCCTATCATAGTGACCATTGGTAGTTGGTGTGACCATCAGTGGTTGAGGCAACCATCAACAGTTGGATAAACCATTGATGGTTAGGATGACCATCGGTAGTTACTGTGTGTTGGGTCTAGGTTGATAAAGGTTAGATTAGCGGGATCATAAAAGGTAATTATGGGAGATTGGTTCATAATGGGATGATTGTAAAATGGAAATAAATTAATTGATAGACTACAAATAAATACTTAGCTTGTTGTAGGTTGGTCAGATGAATGGTTGAGGTGGTTGACTCATTGGTGGAGTTTGGCATGATTCTAGTAGAGTAACGGTACTTGGCTATTGACCAAGGGGCCATAAAATTCATCTCTTTGATATGATGGCTGGATTATTGAATTTATAGATTGCTAGAAGAGTACTTGCAAAAAAATCTCTAGATGTAAAAGCTCTTGATAGTTGTGGATGGATCCTTTTCACCTCCTGCTCCTCTTTTCTTATAGGAAAGTAAGGAAAGGTGTAACAAGACATTAACAAAGGGTATAACTTGATATCTAATTTTACCTCTTGCATGTATGGGTTCACACATGAATTAGATGAGATAATTATAAAAAACAAGTCAAAGTGAAGGGTGAGTTAAGTTGGTTTAGGTGGTGGAACCTGACCATCGATAGTTAGGGTGCCTGTTGGTAGTTGAGGGCCAAGGTAAAGTTGGTGTAAAAGGTGGGTTAAGTTAGTGGGTAAAATTGACTTGGGTTAGGCCTAGTTTGGGGTTGAATAGTCTAGGTTGGGCCCAAGAGGGTCTTGAGGTGGTTCAAGGGGATTGTGACATTTGAAACTATTATGTGTGTATTTTTGATGTCTACATTTTACCCATTTTTGTTATGTAGTTTGTATTAACAAGCCTCAAAATAAATATGGATTACGGGTTGAAGGTCAAGTGCCTTAAGTATTGGAAGAGGTGTTCCCCCTCAAATTAGGAGTTGATGAGGTAAAATAGAATCAGGTGTGGGTTTGATACGGTTGATAAAGGTGATGATGAAGGTAGACATCATGAAGGTGGGTGATAGGTTGGGCACTTAAAGTGCAAACATGTACATGAAGTGAGACAAAAGGTGAAATATCCAAGATTACATATAGCCTAGGTTTCCATAGTTGGTAAAAATAAAGGTCAGTGCTAGGAGGACAAGTGACAAGTAGATAACATAACCACATATAGGCATGGTAGTTGGGTGAACTTGTAAATGCAAGTCTCCTAGGTGATGTTAGTGTTTTTGTGGGTATCCAATGTAGGAATTGTTCTTGATGAAAACACAAAATAGTTAGGTGAAGTTGTGCATATCCGAGGTAGGAAGTGCTCCCAAGAAGACCAAGTGGGTCTGGTATGCATGAGGTAGTGCAAGGTCAAAAAAGTGGTCAACATCATAATTGTTGTCATTACGATCAAAAGGACCAGGAAAAAGTCATCACAAAATGCATGCTAGTTGGTCTAAAATTGACTAATGATGAGGTAACAAGGTGGTTGTTGAGGTGTTCAGAGAAGTTAGTCTCCATGGGTGGGTGCTTGATGTGGTTTATTTTAAAATGTTTAGGTGAAGAGGCAAACATAAAAAGTTAAACCCTTGACTCTTGATGGTTAGGTCTAAATAAATGATCATCAATGGTCACCTTGACCCTCAGTAGTCAAGGAGAAAATCTTAAACATCCAACAATCAAAAGCAAAAAAATGAGTCATTTGGACTCATTTAAACTTTTGACTATTGGAAGTGAGAGTGGGTGCATTTATGGCATTTTGTGATTGCTCAATGATGGTAAATGCTAGTGATTAGTTGATCATTGAGTTGGATGCATAGACTGAGTTGACCAATAAATATATAGGGTGCGTGTGGACACAAATAAAGATGGGCAATGTGTCCCTAGATTCTTCATCGATGATGGTTGAGGAACAAGGTAGGGGTTTCTTGTAATTGATGGATTAGATGTCAATTTACATTGCATTATGGTTTGCTATTTACATGGTATGGTTTTATTGTGTGTATTTTTTTAGTTGATCTAGGGTGTTAGGGTATTAGGTAGTTTTGGTGAAATTTATGGGTGAATTCCAAAATTGGTCAAGGTAGGGTAGTTAAGGTAAGGTAATGGTCAAGTTAAAGCTAGTTTGTAGCTATTAGTTGGTGTTTAGGTAGGGAGGGTTTGGGTATTCCATTTATGGTCATGTATAGTGACCATTGAAGATCATATCTGATCATCGATAGTCACTTGATCATCGGTGATTACCATGATTGTCAGTAATCGACTAAGTTGGCATTGGTTTTTAAAAGGTTGCATGTTTTGAAGATTTTGATATTTTGAATGTTTTCAAAGTTTTATATTTTGATATTTTGACTATTTTGGTTAGTTTTTGAGAATTTAGGTTAACTCTTTAAGGGTAACGGATAATGGTTGATGGTTTATAGATAATAGTGAAGATTGGGGCTAGGTGTACTAGGCAAAGAGGGTGAATGTGTAGATGCTTGTGAGTTGAATAAAGGGTGAGATAGGTGTGATATGTAGAGTTCATAGGCAAAAATAGTATAGAAAACTAAGTTTTTTGGATATAAAACATTACAATCATAGGAGTAGATCTAGATGTGGGATTAGGTACCTTGCATTTTCATAGAGATCCACTAGGGGATGACCCTAGTGGATTGGGCACATATGGAGGAGATCAGGCTCAGAGTGATGTGACACTACCAACATGTGTTGTGAGATGTGCTGATGATCATGACCCTCATCAAAATATGGGATCTAACCATGAAAACCTTCCTACTACCCACTAGTGAGATGAATATCCTTCCGGAGAATGTGTACAAGATCACATGGCTTCCCCCTCAAGATGATTTGATATATCATATTGAATGAGAGGAGTGGGAGGAGTTCTTAGAGATGATATATGGAGATGATCATGATCATATTAGGTGGCATGCTAGGTGTTTTAGCTACTCTACACTCTATCAGAGGGCAAGGGCTAAGAGGAGATTGATGACTATGGTGATGATGGTAGTATCATGCTTTGCCCTTCATATTTGAGTAGTGGGATGTTTCCATATCTACTTTTAGGGGTGTTGGTAAATATGCTACTAGGATGCATAGTGTTTGGATGGGTTCTTATGCTAATTGATTAAATATACAAAGAATTTTGGGGTTTCAAAGCTCATAAGAGGTACAACATTAATATCAGGCTTGTACTACATTGTTGGGCTTACAAGCACATCCAAGTGTTAAGGCTGATGGGGCTGCCATGGGTGGATTTTTATCAGATAGATTTCTCAATTGGTTTCATATGGTAGAGATATGACTTTGTCACTTCAAGTGTAGGATGAGGATTTCATTGTGTATATTGGTTTAGGGGTGCACTGACTACCTTGGTCATTGGTGATGTTACCTAGAGGACATATGTCAAGTTTCCAGAGTGGGTTAGATATAGGAGGAAGACTTTATCCCTACAGAGTTATAGGTGGATCTTCAACATGAGGGATAGGTAGGTAGAGCTCATCCCATTTGAGAGGGTGTAGAGATAATTTGGCTTGGTATAGTATATCCCAAGCCTATTTACCAAATATAGGCAGGAGGATGTAAAGGTCTTATTACTTGAGCCATATCTAGTATAGACCTTACTAGATCATAAGGAGTTATCAGTGTGGTTAGTGATTGATGATTCAGGCTTTGTAGATGGTTACCCTACATGGTACTAGGGTCTTTATGTAGTAACATATTTTGGTGGAGATGATGGTGGCAGGAGGCAGATGGATGTGGACCTAATCAGGAGAGGAGGATAGAGGGCATAGGTATATGGGGCTTCCATAGATGCATAGGTAGGAGTGATGATAGATACATCATAGGCACAAGTTGTATCATTACAAGGATACTTGGTAGCTTTACAGGGTCAGGTGGTAATAGTTACAAGCGAGAGGGACCAGGATAGAGCTTCACTATTCTTAGTTACTTAGGAGAGGAACTCCTTGAAATAGATAGGAGGAGGAGCCATAGCATCTATAAGACCATCGGGCACCATCCCCATGGCACAATACCTAGCCACAATGGAGGGGTTATGCTAATATGAGGCTATACTCCTAAGGCACTATCCTAATGAGCCCCGATGGGGTGAGTATATAGCTAGTTTGGCAAGTGGTGCTAGCATGGCAATACCAGGTCAGTGGGATACTTCCATAGGTAGAGTGATAGGTACCTTGAGAGGATAAACGTTAGGAGACAATGGTGCTCTAAGAGATAGTGGTACCCCATGGACATAGACATGACATGGTTTATGATATATTATATTTTGTTGTATATCATTTTGATACCATCTTATGAGTTGATGCTGTGAGATGTACATTTTGAGAGAGTGAAATGTATATTATTGTATACATTATGATTTTATTGACTCATAATTTATATATATGATCCTTATTTATTGCTTATGGTTTATGGTTTACTTTGACATTTAGCTCAAGATGTTATAGTGATCACTGATGATGTTATTTTGATTATACTTATGATATGGATATGGGATACTGATGTAGACTCACCAAGCTAGGCATGTGATGGCCTTTATTTATGATGATGATGATGATGATGCTTATGCTATTTATGGTTATGATGATGATGTTTATACCAAAATTTAATAAGTGTATGCTTTCTTATTTGGATTTAGACATGTGGTAGAAATGGTTTATTTATTTATTACTCATGGATGCTTTATTTTGACATGATGATAGATATGCTGATGTTGTATTGATTTTGATATAGGTTGATATGATGTTATGATTACACTTATTATTTTATTTAAGGTAAAACACATGAGGCAAGTTAATTAAAAACACTAGATGTGAGAACAAAGAGTATAATCAAGAGACAAACATCTTAGTGAATATATTGACTAGTCATAACTGGATAGGAAGAGGACACAAGGACTAAAACAAAACTAAAGTAGGATTGTCTTAAGGAACATAATCCCTTTGAATGCTTCACATTAACATTCATTAATTGGTTAAAAAGGTGTCTTGATCACATAAATTCTAGTGAGCTCAAAATCCCTTACTTATATTGTATAAAGGGGAGATGAATGAAATATTGAACCTTCTTGTGAGACTAGCATGCCTCTTCTAGAGGTTACCAAAGAGTCAGTATAAACAAGTCTATTTCATACAAAGTGTATATTGATCAAGGCAAGAAGTCTACTCATGAGAGCCAATTATGGATTTCAAAATTATTTTGCTTATGAGAGTCGATTGTGGCTTTCAATGTTTTTTTTTGCTATTACTTGATAATGGGTCTTTTGCTTATTTGTTATTACTTGGGCGTTGGGGAAGCTGATTGATGCAACAAGATTCCAAAAAAATGATTATTTTAACAAATGATTTACTCAACCATCCTTCGAGGGAGTGGTCTAAGTTTGTATTCTTTGTTTAATGCTTTTGATAACTATCTTTCAAGGGAGCATTCTAGCTTACTTTGAGCAATTTTGAATATGTTTTCAATAGTTGTCTTTCAATGGAGCAGTCTAGTAATGCTAGGAATGACCCATAATTGCTATTGGTTTGGATTTTGCTTTTTTATTTGTTTGATTTTACTTGACATAGAATTGTTGATATAGGCTTAAGGATTCACCTTTATGAAGGCAAATTTAAAAGCACAAGAAGGTTGATTAGGTGTAAAGAGGCTTAGGTGACAATGACCATGAGAATCCATCTTGTAAAATAGGTGAAAAGTACCATGAGAATCATGCCATGAGTAAAGCCATACTACCCATTGTTTAATATTAGGTTATGATTGTGATGGATAATCACATGATTCAGTTTTAATTGGTTGCCCCTAAAATAGGGAGATGGAATATGGTTTGAAAGTAAGGGATGAGCTTAAGTTAAATAAAAGGTGATCTTGATCCTTCTCAACAAAAGAAAGGATGTAGATGTGAAGCATTGAGGAGTTAAAATTTTGGGTTTGCTTCAAGATAGGATAATTGATAATCTCCTGATCCATACTTGTGGGTTATGATATAAGGTCTAAGCCAATTAAATGCAAACTTGCCCCGATTGCTTATATCCATATTAGTTACATGTTGATTTTTATTTAGGATGAGGTATTTGATATTGAATTCTCACATTCTAATGTGTTTATTATAGGCACATTTGATGCACTCTTGATAGACATGAAGATGGGTGAGGGTGGTTAAATGATTCTCATCAAGTAGCTCCAACTGGGCTAAATGGTGTCGATGATATTCATCTTTATAAATGAGATCCTACAAAGATATTCGAAGAGATGAGATTTAGACTTCTAGAGGTAAGACAACCTCCACTCCAAACACAAGAGAGCATGTTGTATCACCTGTAGGGGTTAAAATTCTATTATGATATGCCCATAAGGTGAATGGGATCAAATGCCAATACTAACTAGATACATTGAACATTTTAGTGAGCATGTTGTTAAGAGTTTTTTAGAGGCTTCTTCTTGTCCATTTGCTTGAGGGTGATAGGGAGAGGATAAACTTAACTTGATCCTAAATTCATCACAAGTACCCTGGACTTGTTTGTTTTTAAAATGTTTACCGTTACCGATGATAATTTTGTGAGGAACACCAAAGTGGTAGATGATGTGATGGTTGATCAAATCGACAATATTATATGCTTTGGTTGAGACTAGAAAAATAGCTTCTACCCATTTGGTAAAATACTCAATCATGGTGATGATAGAATGGTGTCACTATGAAGAATGGGAGTTAATTTGACCGATAAGGTCCATACCCCATTGTGAGAAGGGCCAAAAATCTATGGATACATGAAGACTATGGCTACGTGTATGATGTAAATTGGCATGTTGTTGAGATTTAAAACACCTTTTCACATAATCACAATAGTCTTGGTTAAGGGTAGGTCAATAATAGCCAAGGCAAAGGATGAGTTTAACTATGGTGGGGCCATTAAAGTGTCCCCCTCAAATCCTATCATGTATTTCCTTGATAGCATGAGAGGCTTCGTGACTACATAGGAAACGAAAGAGGAGACCATAAAATCTAGTTTAGAAATAATTCCTCCCATAATGGTATAACATTCTCTAGATAAACACTCTTCAAACATTCTTAAAAAGACTAGAAAGAATGATGACATGGTTGAGGTAGTTGAAGGTATATTGATATCAAAGGTCAGGTTGAATCTCTTCCATATTGAAAATGGTGGGAGAATCTAGTTTGATATAATAAGGCTAGGTAAGTCTATGGATAATAATAGATAGCTTAGATTCAGAGGGTGTATATGGGATCTAAGAGGCAAGGGAAGCCATGGTGTTGGTAAATTTTTTGGTAGATCATGGGGTTGAATGGATGCGATAGTGTTTAAATGATGTTAAGAGTTTGTCAACTAGTTGTTTTTACTATTTTAGAGCATCATTATTACACTGATAAGAGCCATTTATTTGATTGACCACAAGTTTGGAGTCATGAAAGATGTTGATAATTTTGACTTCCAAGGCTAAAGCAGTTTGAGGGTCTATGACTAGGGCTTCGTACTCAGCCATATTGTTGGTACATTCAAAATCAAGCTTTAAAGATAAAGGAATAGGTTCACCATCAAAGGGAGTAAGGATGATGCTAGCTCCCCCACCATATTGACACTTTGATCCATCAAATAACATGTTGACTTGATAAGTGAAGTCCACTTGAGAGAGGGTCACGATGGACTCATTAGGAAACTCAAGAAGAGGAATTTGGTTGTCTACTAATGATGATTTGACCAATTGGTTGGAAATGACTTGCCCTTTAATTGAATTCTACTGAATAAATTAAAGGTAAAACTTAGCTAAAATCATAAGCCACTTGGCCATATGCTGGTTTTGGTATGGCTTGGAGTGCATATACTTTAGTGGGTCGGTATTGGTTATGACATAGGTTTTATGGTTAAGAAGGTAGTGGCAAAGTTTGGTGGCCATGAAGACTAAAGTTAAGCAAATATTCTTGGTATGGGTATATCGAGTCTCATGTTCTACAAACATGTAGATAATGTAGTAGACTACTTACTCTTTGTGTTGTTCATCCTAATGAGTAATCATTGTTCCTAGGGAGTGGTTGGTGGTGGAGATATAAAGGTAAAAGGGTTTATCATCCTTGGGAGGGGTGAGGATAGGTAGAGACTATTGTACCCAAAAGATGTCACTCACTTTTGGGACAACATATGAGCTATTTTGGTCCTGTAAGACAAAATTATCTCTTCTCATTTCAAAAAATTGTTCTGAACTTTCAAAATAGGGAATTATTCAAGATTTTTTAGTTAAAGGACTAATAGGTTCAACAGGTTCAATGGCTTCAACAAGTAAGTTCTAGAAAAGGAGCAGGTTCCTCAACACTTAGATGCTTTCAAGGCTGGTTCAATGCCTTGGTTCAACCAAAAATGTTCATTAGCAAGCTTCAAAGAAGGATTGAATTATTGAACCATTGAACCCTACTTCTAAAAAGGTTCGAAAGTTCAACAGGTTCAAAGTTTGAAACGATGTCAACAAGCTTAAGCGCTTCGATCAATAGGTTCAAAGTAGTTGGTTCAACATGGTTTGTTTCAAAGAGCTTGGTTCAAGCGGTCAATTGAATAAATAGAAATGAACCATTTAACCATTGAACCATTGAACCAAAGTTGGTTCAATCAGTTGGTTCAAGTGGCAGGTTTAAATGAGTGCACCAAAGCCAAAGAGACAAGTGCTTTTGCGGAGAGCAGTGAACAAAAGTGACTAAGGCAAGAAAAGCCCATCAAAGCCCAGTGGATGCTGCCAAGTGTCATCTACCAAGCCCCATTATTCTTTGTTTCTAGGAGCTATGGAAGTTGCCATGTGTCCCTTGTAAGATAAACGGATTACACTAAGTGTCAACATCTGCATGAATCTAAATGAGTCCTAAGTGTATCTACAGTGTTTCTAAAGCTTAGCAAAAACCACCATGTGTCTTTGGCTATTTCACAGTGGATGTTGCCACATGTCACCTTTTGAGATCGGTGGAAAATTAACTAAGGCAAAGCCAAAGGAAAAAGTACCCTTGTGGAGGACATTGAACCAAGCCAAGTACCTTTTCGAAGGGAAGCAAGCAAAGGTGGACACAGGGAAATCCTTTAGAAAAGTTCTCATGGTAAAATGGTTAAGGAAAAAATCCTTCAGAGTTTTTGTCTAAAGGAATTCACCCGGGAAGAAAGCTCGACGGAAAGCAAAATCAAAGTGAAGGAAGATTTCCTTCAGACAAATTGTCTAAAATAATTCCTTCAAACTTTTTGTTCGAAGGAAAAGTTTGCCAAAATAGAAAACCCATCAAGGAAATAAGAGCCCAAAAGCTGCCACATGTCCCTCACAAAGTTCAGTAGAAACCACCACATGTCATTTGTCAAGACATAGTTTCTAGTAACTTTCAAAGCAGTAGAACGTGCCATGTGTCATCTACAAAACTCAACGGAAGTCACCACGTGTCAACATCTACAGCTTCTTCCTTTTATTGAGTAAGGACTATGGTGGGTCTTGAGTGAGTGGCTAAACTCAAATGAAACATGCCATGTGTCATCATCCAAATGAAATCAAAAAGAGTCCTGAATGTTTTCATAGTGTTTCTAGGAGCTCAGCGAAACCTTCCATATGTCATCCTCTACAAGATTCTCAAAAGACATCCAGAATATGCCAAGTGTCTCATTATAACTCCATGGAGTGTAATAAGTGTCTGCATCCACATCTCAAGTTCCTTACAAGTTTCAAAGCTTATTTTAATAAGCATCTCTTAGAGTCCCATGGATGCTACCAAGTGTCTTGATCTATTTTTTAGTGGAATGTGCCATGTGTTAATTGTTAAGATCAGTGAAAAGTGACTAAAGAGTAGAGAAATGATTGAACCAAGGAGCTGATTAAACCAAGGACCTGATTCAATAGCCAAGAAAGGAGGAACAATGAAAGAAGAGTAGAAATATCCATGCATGAGATATGTTTATAGAACCAGACCGCCAGGTGGACATTGGAGAACATGAACATTTAATGGCATGACCCGTTTCTCTATATTGAGAAAAGCAAATGGGCAAATTTGCCCAATTCCAGCATATCTTCTTGATAGAATTTAAAATATATTAAAAGTAACATGATGTGTTATTGCTCTCAAGTCTTTCTTAGAGGGCTATATAATGGACTCTCTCTTATTGTTTTAAAGGGATGTCTCTCGATTATCAAAAATTAAACTCTGCCTATATTGAACAGCATTACTGAGACTTTGAGCTCAGATTGTTGATCATATTTTGTTATTTGAATAAAAAGCAAGTGACTTTTCAGACTTTATGCTGGAATAGCTTGGTTGTTGGGGAAATTATTCTTATGTCTATCTCCTTAATACATTTTCTATCCACTTAATTAAATAAGCAAAATTAGTGAAAATAATCAGGAAGGTGTCTTGAAGTCAGTTGTTGAGAGACTTTGTAATACCACAATTATCTTTATTTTGTCTATTTTTCTATTCCTGTGTAAAGGATCTTGGGATGACTTTGTGCCCTCATTGTCTTTCATATTTCACCCTTTGGCAGTTGAGTTGAAGACTTTGTGCCTCATTTCATTATGATGTGTTACTACACCCTGTTATAGTTACTTATCATCACCCAAAAGATTTCTTGTCTGCTAAACAACACTTCTAAAAGAAGATGAGTGTCTTTTATCATTTCATTAGGATTTCTCCTTTGATTTGTGAACATCATCTATGAAAAAAGAGAGATAGATGGTTTATCCTACCCTTGAGTGTTATTTTCTATTTATATATATAGTATATAGCTCCTACATATCTTATAGGGAACCTCCCCTTGATGAGAGGAGAGATTTTTCCCCTTTTGGTGTGGTAAACCTGCACATCTTGTTGACTAATCTTCCTTGCTGTGTTTGATCAGACCTATTTTGCTCATCAATATGTTGATTGACAAAATATTCACCCAACAGTTTTTGGCGACTCTATTAGGGACATAGTAATTTTGTGCAATTTGAAGTCTCAAGCTTCAAATTGAAACATCACTTATGTCTTACCCATTATCTTTATACCCTTATCCATTTATCCTACTGTGGAAGAACGTGCAGTTTGAAGCCTCAAGTTTCAAGCTGAAGCAGTGCTAATTCTTTTCATTTTTTACACTCTGGCAGATCCATGCTATACACGAAGACAAAGGGCTAAAGGTATTGTTGACCTTGTATTTGAGTTGGTACAACAAAATAATTTTGATCTATTTCCTTCACCATCTCACCTCCAACAAACCAGGAGCTTTCCTCCTACTAAAGTTAGGTCTCCATTACCAAGTGAAGCATCCACTTCTGTTGTTAATAAAGCTTTGCCAATACTTACCCCTCTGATATTTGTTATCCCACCTTTCCATAGTCATACAATGGTAATTCAAGGTCCTTGGGGTAACTCTTTTGGCCCACTCAACTTAACTCCACCTATACATGAGTTACCACATAGTTCAAGAAAAAATTTCTCCAAGTTCTATGGTGGTGGAAAGGTTCATCCTGATGAACATATTGTAACCTTCAGTATAGCCTGTGGTGTAATAGACATGAATTTGAGGACGTGGTAGTCAGGGTATTTGTAGAGACATTACAAGGTGATACTACAGATTGGTTCTACCACCTGCAAGCTCAGTCAGTAACTGACTAGAACACCTTCAAAGCCAAGTTTGAAGCTAGATTCAAACCTAAAGAAGATGCACATGCCCTTCTATCCAAGCTTACACAAATGAAGAAGGAACCTCATGAACCAATGAGGGATTTCATAGCCAAATTTGACAAGCTGAGGAATAGAATTCCCATGATTGCTCAGCCAACACCTAAAAACCTCAAATGTTTCTTCATCAACTCACAGTTACTTGAAGTGAGTTTTCTACTGAGACATGTTGGCTAAATAGACCTTATTGTAGCTCAAGATTTAGCCACTAAGGTAGAAGATGACCTTATCTTGGCAAGAAAGATAAGGAGAGATCCAAAGAGAGGTAAATCTTCTTTATCCTCTGAATATCCATCTACAAGCACCATTGATCCAATGGTCTAGAAGTTGGCAAATGAGTTGCTTGCTCTCAAAAATAAAATGGTGAAAGGAATGTCTTTTACTCCTTCATACAGAGATATGCCAAAGAGGACATTTCCAAATTAGTCATACTAAGGCAATACTGTCAAAAATTAAAGACAACCAAATTGTCTTCCCCCCCACAAGGGAAACTTGCCATTGAAGCACCCCTAGCCAATTCAACAGTTAGATATCTTGAAGCAGAATCAGATTTCTCTTTACAACCTGAATTGAGTAAAGAAAATGATGCTAGTCTCCTTGCAGAAGACTAAGAAGAATTAGCTGGCAAATCCAACATTAGTTTCTTGAACTACCAAGATGAACCTAGAAGTAAAGGAGAAACATTTGATGGATCATATACAGTGTTTACCAGGTCACAAAAATAGTCAACTCAACAAGCTGATAAGGGAAAAATGGAAGAGCATTCTCAGCCTACAATTTCAATTGCTAAGCGAGGAACCACCCTGCCTTTCCAGCCAAAGGACGCAGTGATCACCAAAAAGGTAAGTACATCAAGTCCGCCTTCACCTTTAACTTCAATTTCGTAAATCAATCCCACCTTATAAACCAGAAGGTTGAATTACCTTCCTTTGTTCCTAGTCCAATTCAGTCATTTGACATGATTGATCATGTTGAGAAAACCAAAATTCAAATGACTGAGTTTGAATATTAAAAATCTAATCTTGAGCAACTGGATAGGTTAATTAAGTGTGTGAAGAATAAGGCTGTCTCTGCAAGACAAGATGTTAAGAAGGTAACTCATGATCCTCCAAGGAACATGTCCATCCCAAACAATCTTGTCATTAATCCTCTTGCTGCCCCTAAGAAAATAGAGCCTTTTTATGTTTCCCTATTGATAAATGGTCACAAACTGAGCAATTGCATCATAGACTCAGGTGCATCTGATAATGTCATGCTTGTCAAAGTGGTAGAATCTCTTGGTCTCACATTGACCAAGACATTTGGGAAGTGTTTCTCCATGGAGAACAAACAAGTGCCATTGCTGGGGCAAATCAAAGACACCCAATTTGCATTTGCATCTTTTTTAGAAAAGAGAATCAAGATGACTGTCCTGATGACTGATGTTCCAGCCTCATATGGCATTCTTCTGGAGTGAAATTTTTACAAAAATATTGGTGGAGAATTGAGCATGGACCTATCTGAAGCAAGGATCCCTGTCAAAGGTATCATGCAGAGGCTACTTCTTGAAAAGGAATCAAAATATGTGGTCACCCAATCATCAGCACCTGAAGCTCAATTTTTTTTTGAGTCTTCAGGCATGGGTAATTACTTTTTATCCATAGAATAATTTTATGAGGTGCTTGGTGAAGTCCCTGAATGTAATCTAGAGTTTGACTCAAACCATACATCAGAAGAATTAATAGGTTACAATACAGATGGATAAGAATCTTCCCTCTCTAATGAAGAAAAATATAAAGAAAAATTAGTGTTTGATGAGGTATGGATTCTAGAATTCAATGACAATTGCTCCTCTACCAGTTCAGGAGCTGGGATTGTGTTGATATCTCCTCAAGGAGATATTTTTCCTTCTTCATACAAGTTGTAGTTTAGCAACACCAACAACATAGCTGAGTATGAATCTCTATTGCTTGGATTGAGGGCTACTTGAGACAAAGGCATCAAGCTCCTTCATGCCAAAGTAGATGCTAAACTAGTGGTTTGTAGGTGAGAAACCTGTATCAAACCAAAAGTGAGAGATTGTGCCACTACCACAATCTAGTTTGAGATCAAATTGAAATCTTTGATGCTTTCAACATCTCTGCCATACCTAGGGAATCCAATGATAGAGCTGATGTACTTGCTATTTCAGCAACTCTCTTAGTTCCTCACTCAAACTTTAAAGAAGATAGGTACACTATTGAACTAGTTTTTTGGCCAAGTATGCCTAACAATGATTATCATTGGCAAGTATTCAATGATGATCACCAAATCATTGTCTTCCTAGAAAAAAAAGATAGCTTTAAACGGCTACATTTTGAAGGCAGTGAACTTCAGAAGTGTGAACCAACTCTTGAATCAAATACAGATGCAAGTAAGGAATTCTTGCAACTCAAAGGGAATAAAATTCCCAAAAGACTAGTCTCTTTTGAGAAATTATTTGACAAACATGATAGGTTTATCAAACAGCAACAAACAGACTCAAGCTCCTCCTAGGGGTTTGATCAAATAAATCTAGGTACCAAAGAAAATCCCAAGATGGTGAACATTGAGAAAAGTTGTACTCCTAAGGAAAATTTCAAGTTCACTACTTTGCTCAACCAGTACATGGATGTCTTATCTTATTCCTATAATGACCTAAAATCACTCTGGCCTGATGAAATTTGACATAACATTCCTCTCAAGGCTGACTCAGTGCCTTACAAGCAAAAATCTAGACAGTATAATTCAAAGATATCAGGTACTATTTTGTCTGAGATACAAAAAATTTTAAATGCTAGAATCATCTTCCCAATCTATCATACCACATGGATTGTAAACATAGTGCCTGTAAGGAAGAAGAATAGTGAAATTTGCATCTGTGTGGATTTTAGGAATCTTAATCAGTCATCCTTAAAGAATAACTATCATTTGCCAATCATGGATCAAGTGCTTTAGATAGTGACTAGTTCAGAGATGTTATCAATGCTAGATGGCTTCTCAGGATATAATCAAGTTGAAGTTGGTGAAGCAAACCAACACAAGACTGCCTTCACCACACCTTGGGGCACATTTGCATATAGAAGGATTCCTTTTGGATTGACAAATGTTGGCACCACCTTTCAGAGAGAAATGGATCTTGCTTTCAAGGATGAGATGGGTAAGTTTATTGTAGTTTATCTTGATGACTTGACCATTTTTTCTAAGTATCACCCAGATCATATACGCCACTTGCAACAAGTATTAGAGCACTGCCACCAGAATGGCATTTATTTGAACCCCAAGAAGTCTATTTTTGGAGTAACATAAGGGAAACTTCTCAAACACATTATGTCCAAATAAGGCATAAATATTGACTTAGACAGAGTCAAGTCTATCCAAGAGCTTACTTTGCCTACAAGTAAGACTGATGTTCACTCTTTCTTTAGAAAGGTGAATTTTTTATGGAGTTTCATCCCCGAGTTTGCTAAGAATACTCAACACATTGTAAACATGATGAAGGGAAAGACCATCTTCAGCTGGATTGAAGAAGGTAAGTAAGCATTTGAGGATATCAAGATTGCCATTGCCCACGCCCCAACTTTGGTTTGTCTAGATTACAACAAAGAGTTCACCATATATAGTTATGCTTTTGAACACATGCTTCCATCAATTTTAGTTCAATAGAATAAATAAGGTATGGAATCTCCCATTTCTTTCATGTGCTACCCTCTCAAAGCTCATGAGCTGAAGTACTCAAACATGGAGAAGCATGCTTATGCAGTGGTGAAGGTAGTCAAGCATTTTCACTTCTACATCTTGAATTAACACATTACTACCTTGGTTCCTCACACCACAGTCAAATTCATATTAACTTAGCAAAATTTTGGGATAAAAAGAGATAATTGGATTACAAAGATCCAGGAGTTTGATCTAGAAATCAAGCCAACAAAGCTGGTACAGGGAAAAGGTCTATGCCAATTAATTGATGATAACAAACCAGAAGAAATAGAGCATGAAGAAGCAGAGGTGGAAGACACACTAATAGTCCTCTTTTTCTCCACTACAAATGAGTGGTATTCAGGTATTGCTCATTTCCTTACTTATGGTGAGTGTCCTGCTCACTTATCTTACAAAGAAAGGACTGTCAAGTTGAAAGCTACTAATTTTGTCCTTTGGGATAATGGCCTATATAAGAAGAGCCTTGATGGAGTATTCCTTCACTGTGTAGACAAGGAGCAACAAAGCCAAAATTTTAAATCTTTCCACAATCTATCCTATGGAGGACATTTTTTTGCTCCTGTGACTACCCATAAAATTCTACGAGCCAGGTATTACTGGCCAATTCTTTTCCAAGATGCATATAAGTGGGTAAGGAAATGTGAACTCTGCCAGCAGTTTGTTGGAAGACCCAAGTTAGCTGCCTTGCCTCTCAAGCCAGTGGTCATAGAGGAACCATTCCAGCAATGGGGAATTGATTTTATTAGAGCTGTAAACCCATCTTCAAGTGTTAGACATGATTATGTCCTTACAACAACTGACTACTTCACCAAGTGGGTAGAAGCATTTCCAACTAAGCATGCTACTTCAGAAGTAATGTGCAATTTCCTCAAGGAGAATATCATTTCTAGGTTTAGAGTCCCAACCAAGATTGTTACTAATAATGTAGCTTGTTTCACTTCCCAAGGGATTACACAATTCTATTTATACTATGGGATTACACTCTCCTATTCTTATGATTACTTTCCATAAGGGAATGGACAAGCTTAATCAAGCAATAAGAACCTAGTGACTATCATCAAGAAGCTGGTAGATGACAACCAAAGGACATGGCATAAAGCATTGGTTGATGCTCTATGGGTAGACATAATTACACCAAAGAGAGAAATTGGTATGTCTCATTTCTAACTTCTTTATGGTATCAATGCTGAGATACCAATCACCTTGGAATTACCAGCATTAAAATTGGCTAAGGCAATTGAAGATCAGACATATGAAAGGCCCCTTGATAAGAGGATCATGTGCCTGACTGAGCTGGATGAAGAGATAACTATGGTGGTGGACCGAATTGTTGCCCATCAAAGTCTGGTGAAGAAACTCTTCGACCAAAAGGCAAAAAACTGTGATTTCTAAGTTGGAGATCAAGTCCTATTATGGGACAAAAGGAGAGAACCAAAGGGGATGCATGGAAAGTTTGACTCCCTTTAGAGAGGCCCATTTATTATCCATCAGCACAATGGTGAAAATAACTTCTTGCTAAAGTATCAAGATGCCACGCTCTTTTCTCTACCTCATAGTGGACAGCATCTGAAACACTTCAATTCTTGAAGTACTAGATCATTTCATCTATACATATGTATATTTGTACAGTTTTTAGTTCCATTTTGTTTTTTTTGTTTTCATTTTTGACATCATTCATTTTTGAGTAACATGACTTCATAGCCCAATGGCACACATGGAGACACTAGAGATTCTAGATTCTACTCCCTTCAATTCTTTTTACAATTGATGGAAGTTTCCCAACTTGAGCTAGCTGTTGTAACCAAAAAATGTCACTCACTTTTGGGACAACATATGAGCTATTTTGGTCCTGCAAGACAAAATTATCTCTTCTCATTTCAAAAAATAGTTCTAAACTTTCAAAATTGGGAATTATTCAAGATTTTTCAATTAAAAGGCTAACAGGTTCAATGGCTTCAACAAGTGAGTTCTAGAAAAGGAGTAGGTTCCTCAACACTTAAATGCTTTTGAGGCTAGTTCAATACCTTGGTCCAATCAAAAATATTCATCAGCAAGCTTCAAAGAAGGATTGAAATATTGAACCATTGAACCCCGCTTCTAAAAAGGTTTGAAGGTTCAACAGGTTCAAAGTTTCAAAGGATGTCAGCAAGCTTGAAGAGTTAAGCACTTCAATCAACAGGTTCAAAGCAGTTGGTTCAACACAGTTTATTTAAAAGAGCTTGGTTCAAGTGGTCAATTGAATAAATAGAAATGAACCATTGAACCGTTGAACCAAAGTTGGTTTAATTGGTTGGTTCAAGTGATAGGTTCAAAGGAGTGCCCCAAAGTCAAAGAGACAAGTGCTTTTGTGAAGAGCAGTGAACAAAAGTGACTAAGGCAAGAAAAGCCTAAAGCAAAAGCGCATCAGATCCTAGTGGATGCTGCCAAGTGTCGTCTACCAAACCCCATTATACTTTATTTTTAAGAGCTGTGGAAGTTGCCACATGTCCCTTATAAGATAAATGGATAATGATAAGTGTCAACATTCGCATGAATCTAAATGAGCCCCAAGTGCATCTATAGTGTTTCTAAGCTTAGCAAAAACCACCATGTGTCCTTGCCTGTTTCATAGTGGATGTTGCCATGTGTCACCTATTGAGATCGGTAGAAAATTGACTAAGGCAAAGCCAAAGGAAAAAGTACCCTTGCGAAGGACATTGAACCAAGCTGAGTGCCTTTACAAAGGGCAGCAAGCAAAGGCAAACACACGAAATTCCTTCAGAAAAGTTCTCACGGCAAAATGGTTAAGGCAAAAATCCTTCAAACTTTTTGTCCAAAGGAATTCACCTGGGAAGAAAGCTCGATGAAAAATAGAATCAAAGCGAAGGAAGATTTCCTTCGAATAAATTGTTTGAAAGAATTCCTTCAGACTTTTTGTTTGAAGAAAAAGTCTACCAAAATAGAAAACCCACCAAGGAAATAAAATCCCAAAAGCTACCACATGTCCCTTACAAAGTTTAGCAGAAACCACCACATGTCATCTGTCATGACATAGTTTCTAATAACTTTCAAAGTAGCAGAATGTGCCACGTATCATCTACAAAACTCAATGGAAGTCACCACATGTCAACATCTATAGCTTCTTCCTTTTATTGAGTAAAGACTATGGTGGGTCTTAGGTGAGTGGCTAAACTCAAATGGAACGTGCCATGTGTCATCATCTACATGAAATCTAAAAGAGTCCAAAATGTTTTCATAGTGTTTCTAGGAGCTCAGCAGAAGCCACCATGTGTCATCCTCTATAGGATTCTTAAAAGACATCTAGAATATGCCAAGTGTCCCGTTATAACTCCACAGAGTGGGACAAGTGTCTGCATCCACATCTTGAGTTCTTTATAAGTTTTAAAGCTTCTTTCAATAAGCATCTCTTAGATTCTCATGAATGCTGCCAAGTGTCTTGATCTATTTTACAGTGGAACGTGCCATGTGTCAATTATTAAGATCAGTAGAAAGTGACCAAAGAGTAGAGAAATGATTGAACCAAGGATCCGATTAAATAGAGGCCCTAATTCAACAACTAGGAAAGGAGCAATGAAAGAAGACCAAAAATATCCATGCATGAGATATGTTTCTAGAAGTAGACTGCCAGATGGACATTGGAGAACATGAACATTCAATGACATGACCCGTTTCTATATATTAAGAAAAGCAAATGGGAAAATACGCCTGATTCTACCATATCTTCATGACAAAATTTAAAATATATTGAATGCAACATGATGTGTTACTGCTCCCAAGTCTTTTTGGAGGGCTATATATTGGACTCTCTCTTATTGTTTTAAAGGGATGTCTCTCAGTTATCAAAAATTAAACTCTACCTAAATTGAATGGCATTACTAAGACTTTGAGCTCAAATTGTTGATCATATTTTGTTATTTGAATAAGAAAACAAGTGACTTTTCAGACTTTGTGCTGGAATAGCTTAGTTGTTGGGGAAATTGTTCTTATGTCTATTTCCTTAATACATTTTCTATCCACTTAATTAAATAAGTAAAATTAGTGAAAGTAATCAGGAAGGTGTCGTAAAGCTGGTTGTGGAGAGACTTTGTGCTACCATAATTGTCTTTAGTTTGTCTATTTTTCTATTCCTGTGTAAAGGATCTTAGGATGACTCTGTGCCCTCATTATCCTTCATATTTTGTTTCTATGTAAAAGACCTTGGGATGACTTTGTGCCCTCATTGTCTTTCATAGTTCACCCTTTGGCAGTTTAGGTGGAGACTTTGTGCCTCATTTCATTTTGTTGTGTTACTACGCCCTATTACAGTTACTTATCATCACCTGAAAGATTCCTTTTGTCTGCTAAACAACACTTCTGAAAGAAGAGGAGTGTCTTTTGTCATTTCATTAGGATTTCTCCTTTGATTTGTGAACATAATCTCTGAAAAAATACAAATTAATGGTTTATCGTACCCTTGAGTGTTATTTTTTATTTATATATATAGTATATAGCTCTTGAATATCTTATAGGAAACCTCCCCTTGATGAGAGGAGAGATTTGTCCCCTTTTGATGTGGTAAACTTGCACATCTCACTGACTAATCTTCCTTGATGTGGTTGATCAGACCTATTTTGCTCATCAATACACTAATCAACAAAATATTCACCCAATGGAGACAAAAGGTACTTTTTAGTGAATCAAAGGCCTTTTGATAGTCATTATTCCACTTAAAAGATACATCCTTCTTCATAAGGTGATGGAACGGTTGGCATTAGTCTGAGAGTTGGGAGATAAAGTGATGGATGGGTTTGAGATTACCCTATAAAATATGGAGTTGATTGAGGTTTATTGGAGGAATCACGTCAAGGATTACTTTTATTTTGGTAGGATCAACTTCAATTCCTTGAAGAGAAATCATAAAGCCAAGGAAATTTCTTAACAAGACCCCAAAAATGTACTTCTCAAGGTTAAGGAAGACATGGTAATGGATGAGGCACTCAAAGATAATCTTGAGAATGGATAAATGATCTTTACAATATTTAGATTTCCCAAGAAGGTCACCTGTATAGTCCTCAAAAATTTTATGGATAAGCTCATGGAAGATATAAGTCATGACACATTGGTAGGTTGTACTAGCATTATTTAGTCTAAAAGTTATGACTCTATAGTAGAAGGTTATCCATGGGTTGATAAAAGAAATTTTGTGCTGATATTTAGGGGTGATTAGGATCTAATTATAACCTGAGAATCCATCCATGAAAGATAACATCTCATGGCCAATTGTAATATCAACTATCTAGTTGATACATGGTATATAAAAGTCATCTTTTGTGCAAACAAGGTTGAGGTCATGAAAGTACACACAAATTCATACTTCCTTTATGGATTTGGTGACAAGCACAACATTTGAGACCCATTGGGGATAGGCAATGGGTTAAATGAAATTGATGAATAGGAGATGTTGAAGCTCTTCTTTGACAAGAAGGGATATATGACATTACATTCATCAAAGTTTCTACTTAACAGGCTTGGCATCACGATTGGTGACTATTTTATGCATGGAAATGATAGGGATAATTTTTGGCATGTCAACATATGATGAAGTTAAGGCTATGTTTTAGTCTTATAAGAAGGAGGGGAAATCCCAAAGTTCCTCAGAATTCAATGATTGGCCTATTTTGACAATGTGGTAATTGTTCAAAGTGCCCAAGTTGATATCCATGATGGATTCATTCAACATGGTTGAAGTTTCAAGTGTAATGGATTTGTGGATGGAGGAATCTAGTGCACCAAGATAGGTGAGAATGGAATCATCATCCTAGAATTAAATGGTGTTAATAGTAGGAGAGTCATCTCCTATCATATCAAGATGGGTCAAAGGGATGGTTATGGTTTCCCTTTCCTTTTATAAGTCAAGGGTTTGAGGCTGATCATGTTGATGACAAAAAAAATTAGGTGGGATGATGTCATAATCCTCACACCCAAGTAGAGAAGAGGATGGTGAGGAAGGGATGTCTTTATTGGGTAGAATGAAACCGAGGTCATGTTTTTCATGAGGCTTTTTGGTCTCAATGTAAATCAACTCATCTGGGCCATGCTCATACCATCCCAGGCCAAATCCTTTCTAAGTGCACCTGTAGAGGTATGTCTTATCAAAGTTTAGGTTGTCTACAAATAGAAGTTATAGGTGAATGGTTGAGGTGAAGAGGAGTTAGCAGAAGTGCCAAGTGGTTTGTCAAGTCCCCCATTAATGAAATGGGTTTGAAATTTTGAGGGTCCAAAGGGAATAATGGCTCTAATATTGGGGTCATACCCAAGTTAGTGGTCAGGTTTCCTATACTCTTAGGGAGTAGGGAAATCATCAAGGGTGAGGAGGTAATATTTCCCTAGTGAAAGATGTTGGAATGTGGATTCCAAGTGGTATGAGGTGGGGATATGATCTGAGGGGATGGATTCACTATTTGATGCCTCGTTGGTAGAGGAAGATATGACTTCATCTTTCGTGGTTGATGGCTTATCTTTGGCTAATAAAGGTGTGATAGATGGAGGTATAAGGATGTCATTGGGTTTGGTAAGTCATGTTGCATGATGAAAAAGGGCTTGTATTAGCTTGTGTGGTGACAACCTGGCCTTCATGTTCAAATTTGATGTAATGATGAAGGGCAGAAGGTATACAACCCATAGAGTCTATCCAAGGTCATCCCAAAAAAACATTATATTTGTAATTCACCTTCCACTACATGGAAGAGTTATAAGAACATGTGAGGTCCTAAACAAATATGAAGGAAAATAGTTCCTAAGTAGTGGTCATGGTGTTGTTAAATGATAAAAGGATGACCAAGGTTTCAAACATGACATTATTTGGTAGTTTGAGTTGATCATAGGCATGGAAGGAAATGATAATAATACTAGCTCCCCCATCAATCATGACCCATTTTGTATGGGTTTGGTTGATGTAAGTAGTAATAAAGAGAGGGTGATCTAGGTCATATGAATGGATATAAGGTAATTTTGAATCCTTGAAGGTGATAAGGTTGTAAATTTGGAGAGTGCCAAAAAAGGCTACCAAAGGTTGAGGGTCTTCAGGTTGGACCTCTATTCATTACAGTGCCTCTATCATTGCTTGGTGATGATGAGGTGAAGTAAAAATTAACTCATATAAGCTCATCTTTGTTAGGGTTTGGTGAAGTTTTTTGAGAACCACTCCTCTAATTGATTCAGAGGGGTTTGATTAGGAGGTACCCAAGATAGATACCTTGGGTTTAGCTGACGGTGAAGGTGATTGATTTTAACTAGGTTGGGAAGTGGAAGATGGGTATGTCTATGGAATGAACACTTTAGCCTTCCCCTTATATTTTGATTGAGCATGTGATCATGTGACCACATAGATAGTATGGATATAGGGAAGATTTGGGGTAGGAGATTGGTTTGGTTCCTCATCACTTTGAGATGAGATTGGGGGAGTAGGTAGGCATTAGGTAGTGATTTTTATTTACTTGGTTGGTAGCAGGTTCATGGGAGGTTCATCTGTTATTATATCATCCTCATCATAGAGCTGATGGATTATGGTTTAGAGAGCTTTACAATTCTTTGTGTCATGTCCTGGTGTCTTGTGATAGGATCATACTTGGTGGTTGTTATACCATACTAGTTTTGGACTTAGAGGGTTAAATGGTCTGATAGGAGGTAAGGTTAAATAAGAAGCTTGCAATAACCTTTGAAATATAGTCAAGTAGGATTCATCTAAAGGTGGAGGAGGTTTAGAGGTTTTGTTCTTGTTTAGTAAGATATAAGTCTTTTTGGGAATTGGTTTATTGGTAGAAGTTGTGGGCAAGGCAGTGTTCATATTTGATGGTTTTGGTTTTGGTAAGGTTGAAGTTGATAAATCAGAAGTAAGTAGTTTTAAGGTAGGTAATTTGGTCATTGATGGTTTAGTGAAGATGGGTGTGTCAAAAATCAAGTATGTTGGTGTGCCCAATAGTGGTGGATGAGTTTTGGTTAAGACAATTAGCTTCCCAATCAATGTAGAGGGATGAGGCCCCAAAATAGAGGGCAAAGTTTAAGGAGGTAAAAGTTTAGCCTTTTAGCCTTTTAGTGGCATTGCCTCCTTGGTTGATTTGGTTTGGTCTTTGGTTGGTGAGGTGAAATCCAATTTCAAGGATGGGTGATTAAGGCTATGCATGGGAAAGATGCCAAGGTTTTTTTGTTGGTTTGGTTGTTTGGGGTTTGGGTGTATTGGATGGTTGAGAAATTTTTGGGTTAGTATAGGTTTTTATTGGTTTGGTTGAAAAGATAGGGGGTTGGAAAATAGAAATAGTGGGTTGGTCTATCAAAGTGGGGGTTGTATGTTCCTATTTGGTGATATAAGGGAGCCCCAATTTCTTCCAAAAGGTGGCTCGATCCATGTTAGGGTTGGAGACAAATTCCAATTTTTATACTAATCTAGAGAATGGTTTGTAGATTGGTCTTGGTCCCTAGATAGTGGACTCGAAAGATAAACCCATAGGTTAAGAAATGTGAATGGTGACCTCACCCTTTTCCTCAATCAAAGGATGTAAGTTTTAGATGGCTGACTCATCTATGGGAGGTGTAGACATGGTGGCTTCCTCTTTGGGAATGATTTCCAAAGGAGTAGTCAGTTGTCTATTGGTTTAGAGAGAAGTTTGTTTGTTTTGGTATGTCAATTGAAGAAGTGGTTGATGATTTCATTACCTCAATAAGTGGAGAGGGTAAGGAACAAGTAGATTGGTTAAAAGGTTCTTCAACAATGAATGTATCAATAACCATATTGATGTTATGGTCATCATGAGAACACTCAACTTTGTTACTCTCATGTTTGGTAGGTGCATGATTAGGAAAAGGTTATCTAATGATGTTAAGGTCTTGGTTGCATTAGGGTTATATAATACAATCTCTTCTTTGTCAATGAGGGATTGGACATGATTTTGAAGGTATTACACCTATTAACTCATGCCCTACTACTCAATGAAAAACACATAGATCATTCTTGTTGTACTAGCTAGGTGTAGGATGAGAAGAATCAAATTATTGAAGAGGCTTGATAAGAGGAAGTTGTATGATATTATCCTTCAACAACTTCTCTAGGATCAAAGCATAAGATTCCTCAAGTAGAGTAAATTACTTTTGATTGTTTTGGTTTTAGTTCCTTGCATTTTTTTTTGAGGAGCTAGAGGAGTTTAGTTAGTTGACAGATGGAAGAGGAGCAGTCTTAAGGACAACCACATTTGTAGTTCCCTTTATTTTTGTCTCAGTTTTGGTTTAGTTATTTGGTTTAGAGTAAGAGGTCTCATTAGTTTTGTAGGTAGATTTTTTGTTTTTAAATTTTAACTTTCCTTCATTGATGGCTCTATTTTCTAGCTTAAGTGTCATGGTAAAAGCTTCATCAAAGATTCTGAAGCTTTGAACACATAATGTAAAAGAGATGTGCTTAGTACATGCCTAAGCAAAAATTTATATTAGTTCAGGTTGGGGTAAAGAGAAGGAAAGTTGATTGATTAGGCTTCTCTAACGAGCTAAAAAATCATTAATAGATTCATCATCAAATTGCCAGATAGAGTAAAGGTCGGTGATGGAAACCTTTTTGGAGATATTTATTGAAAAGTGATCCCAAAAAGTTTGGGCTAGCTAGGTGAAGGAGAACAAAGAGTGTTTAGCTATCACACTATATCAGTCTAATGTTAGACCAGACATGGACATAGGGAAAGTATGAAGAAGGAGAGCATCATCGCTAGCAATAAAATAACATACATGCCTAAATGCCCTATGGTTTTGTTGGGGATCCTCCTTACTTTGAAATTTAGAAAAATTGGGAAGTTCCCATTGAGGAGGATATGGTCTGATAGGGATACATGGGTGAATAAGTTTGTTACATATCTAGTCATATGATAAAATTTTGTGAGTACCAAAGATGAATGACTCTAAGGTGGTCATTTTATACATGAGAATTTTCATTAGATCTATCTGGGGTGGTGCACCTAAAAGGATGTAAGGTGCATACTATTGTGTTGGTTAGGTGACATTATGATAACTGGTAGGAGGTTGAGGAGCCACCACATATTGGTACATCTACATTGGTGGTTAGGTGGAAGTTATGTAAGGGTAGGTGGATGTAGGTAGTTGGGTAGTAGGTAAAGGTACATGCCCTTGTGAGTTAGGTATATCACCTAGGTTTGGTACAATGGACACCTATTGGGTAGAAGCAGTGGTTAGGTTGGTGATGAAAGGAAGGGTAGTGACCTTTGGACTGATTGGTGGTAAGGTAGAAGGTATAGACACCACAAAATTTTGAAGTGAGGTAGTGGTTAGCATATTGGATTTAACTAAATGAAGGTTGACAATGCTAGTGTTAGGTACTCCCATAGAGATATATAGTTTGTGTGGATAATAAAATGTTCTCAAGCCAAACTTAGAAGGGGCACACATTTGAAAAAGTATCCATTTGGGAGATTTAGGGAAAAAGACAATAGTGCCTAGTTGGGGACACTAGCGTCATATGGTTGTAATCTCCTAAATGTGGCACTAATGTCCACCTAGCAGACTTCTAGGCAAACTATGTTAAGATCTAGGAATGCTATCTTGGGACTATGTTTGAACTGATTCTAGTTATTGTTGGTCTTTACAATGATTGGAAAAGTGTGTTAAAGGCTCTAGGATAGGTCTAGGGATAAACAAGGAATAAGCTAACTCAAGCAACACTTAGCATCCAAATACCAATTTTAGGTGATTAAAATTGCCCCCCTTTATGCTAGAAATGCAACAAAGTGAAATGACTAGTATAAAGGAAAAAGAAGCATACCTAGACTTACCCTGTAAGTGAGAACCATGTAGTTGAGTCTGAGTATGTGAATTTGGGTATGCATATGTGAAACATGATCCAAAGCAATGACATACAATGAAACATACAAAAATTAGTCCTTAAGATATAATGAAAAGAAAAAGATTATTGAAATAAAGTAACTAAGTAAATCTGAGTAAAGAGATAGGTAAAAAATGAATGCTCCTTGTTGGGTATGTGAACCAATGCATGAACCTGGTGATAATCTATGTGTGTGAGTGTACATTATGATTATATCATTGAATAACATAGATTGAGTTTATAGATTACTCAATCCTCATATGGGTGACTCAATAAATCAATTTATTTTTGACTCCATCATTTCCCACCCTGTTCGGTGGATCATGATCTATGAATAGCTTGGATAAGACTATAAGTGTGTCTATTCGTCTTATGTGGGTGGCTCAATAAATCAAGTATGCCATGAATCCATCATTACCCACATGTGTGAAATACATGCATCTGTAATCAAATTTCACAAAGTTCTAAAATTATCTAACTATGTATGTCAACTCTATAGTCACTTAGGTAAATGAGGCAACTCTGGACCACTCAAAAATGCCAACTAGTGCAGATGGAGTAAGGCATGAATCTAGTGACAAACTGTAATGTGATAACAAGTGTTTACAATGTAGAGAATGACATGGAGTTTACCATTCCATCTAAATAACCTATGTGTAGTTGAGTATATGAAAACTATGTGCCACACACATGTCCCCAATCTAATATCTGAGTATATTAATTCTAAATTGAGTATGTAATAACTAAATCTATGTATCTAAACTAATCATGATGATGATCATTTTGCACATGATGCCCCCAAATATGAGCAACTAGTATGAATCTAAGATGGAATGAGTGTATCTAAATGTAACTATCAAATTTGTGACTATATCTATGTAAATATGTATTATATTTGGTGTATTAGTTTGGCTATCAATGTAGACACTGAAAATACTCACACCATAATTATAAATGTTAAGGTAGATTTTGACCACCTTGGGACCCTCTCAATACCAATCTAACCCTCTAAACCCTAACTGAACTAACCTCTAATTAGTTTAACTCAATTGGCTTAACCTTGCTTTTTAGCCCCTTTTAACCTCAGTGATTGACCATTGATGGTTAGGGTAACCATCGACAGTCACCCTAACATTGACGGTCAAGGTCCACCTCGCTAACTAAAAACATGCAAACCATTTTCTTTGATTTTTTAATTATAGCTTGTCTAAATCATATTATGAGTCTTTGCATGGACAATTTATAATTAGACAACCTAATTAAACCTTCACTTCTACCTCTTGCTTATGCCTATAAGAATAAAGGAGATGGGAGGTGAAAATCATCTATAATTAACATCAAGAGCTTGTGAGTTTAATATTTTATTTCTTGTAAGTCAATCATCATTAGCAATCCTAAAATTCAGCAATCATATTAGAGAGTCAATTTATCATCACCTCTCCATCGAGCCTTTGGGTACCATTACTCTGTCAGAATCAAGCTAGATTCTACCAATAGATCAACTACCTCAACCATCCACCCAATCAACCTCTAATAAGACAAGTACTTATTTCTAAGTATTCATTTGCTTTATTTCCATTTTGTAATCAACCTAGACCTTATCTACCTCTCAGAATCCATCTTTCGAATCTCATCAATTAACAATTTACCAACCCATATCCTCACCCAATAACCATTGATGGTCTACTCAACCATTTATGGTCTACTCAACCACTGATGGTCACCTTGACCACTGATGGTCATCTTAACCACCAATGATCACCCCAACCATAGATAGTCACTCTGGCACCAAAAACTAGCAAGCTAATTTCACCTACCAACACCTAACTAAACCCATTTTTTTGTGTTCCTATTTACTCACAAATCCCTCTCAAATTTTTGGGTACCAATCCCAATCTACTAGTACTAGTATTGATTAGTTTATCACTAATTTAATCATTTATAGCATATTTCTTAGCAAGCATTCTTGTATTCAATTTCAGTATGTTTTGATTCATTGATGCAAGTATATTTCTTTTCTATTTATAAACTTAATTATTTAAAATGTGTGGATTGATAGCCCTTGAGGAAGCTCTCACTTTCGGGATCTAGATATCGCTAGGCAATCCACCCAACTATTTGTCTAACAAACAATATTGCTTTAGTATTTTCTTATCTATAGGTTATCCTCCCAACCCAAAGAGGATCTCTTCACAATCTTCTAATTCAATGCATGCACTATCAACCAAGTTTCTCAACTATACCTATACTTAGTTTCTTTTTTCCTCTCTTCCATAATAAGCAAGCAATTTATTGAAACATTTTAGCATGCCTGGTGGGACCCTTGTGTTTGTACTTGGGTTCTTGGTTGCTTGTATTGTCTCCCTATTGCTTGCTCATTAAAAAAATCAAAAGTTTATTTTGGGTTTAAAGTTAAGTGCATACATCAACTACTTGAAAGTTTAGTTCAGATAGCTTAAATTAAAGGAAAAGTAATCTATCGTAAATTCACTCCTTGTTACACACACATAAACAAAATCACTTTTATGAATTAAACATCAAACATACTTGAGACAAGGCCTGACTCAGATTTCATCACCTAACAGTAACCTTACCCTTTCCTGATGATCTTACTTGGAGATCATTACCAAGGGGAGAACCAACTCAGCTCTTTGATTGAATATAATCTATGGATATCAATATATATTGGCTAATCACCCAACACCCTTATCACTATAGTGTGTGAAGTGAAGGGGTAGGCTCTAATACCAAGCCATGTATTGATTCCAATATAGATTCTTTTTTAGTGCCTAAACACAACCTAAAACCAACCTTAGATTTCCTCTTTAGTACCCACTCTATAAACCAACTTCTATCACATAACTTCTTAAGGCATAAGCTAAAAGCAAGATTAATTAAAATTCTAGGGCTTAACATATCTCTTATAGCATGATTGGATTTCTTATATATTTTATTATCTTCTCTTTATTTGAGTAGTGATGTTGTTTGTGCTTGTCATCTCCCCTATATCATATGGTTCTCACTCACCAGCAATGAAGGGACCTTACAAAGCAAAACCTATCACCAAGCCAACTTACCTCTTCCACCTCTTCATCCATGGACTCTACCTCTAAAATAATAGACTCTCCTCACACTTTAAGAGTCCTACCTTCCCTTAGGAGGTTATTCAAGGAGATATAGATTTTTTTGCTTTCATAGACAACAATCTTTTAGCCTTTCAACACTATCTTACAACTTCATCTTACTGTATTCCAACTTTGGCCTCGTCCATAAATCCAACTTATGGCATGCCCCCCCATGTCATGGGGATTACCTCCATTGACATGGTCACTACACAACCATTAACTACCTAAGCTACCTCATCAACCAATAACCCCTTTGAGACTACCATTTAAAACTAGCCAACCCAAACTAACACCACCCTTATGCCTTCTACTCTAAACAACCACTCTTCTGATATAGGAGTGCCTACCTCTAGCACTACCAACATTCCTTTAGTCACCTTCAACCCATCAACCACCACTCCACTTCAAAGCCTTATGGCATCTGTACCCTCTACCTTGCCACTGATTAGTACAAGGGTCACCACCCTTCCATCGGTCACCAACCCAACTACCTCTCCTATCCAACAAGCACCCCTCAAATCAACCTTTTACTACATTCCTAATCTATAAGTTCATGTACCCACTACCTATATAATTTCCTCTACCTACCCTTATACATATTCCACCTAACCATTAATGTCCACTCACTCATATGTGGTAGCCTCCCAATCTTCTATCCACTATCTGTATGTCTCTCAACCACCTCAGCAATATGCATCTTATAACCCTTTGGATACACAACCCCAAGCTGACCTAATGAAGATGCTTATGGAAAAGATGTCCATATTAGAGTCATCCATTTCATGTTCTCACAACATCTTATCCTATGACTAAATTTGTAATGAGCCTATCTATATGTTCATACCTATTAAACCATATTATCCCCAATTGGAATTTCCCAAGTTATCTAAATTTCAAAGTAAGAAGGATCCCCAACATCACCTTAGGGCATTCAGGCATGATTTCTATCTCATCACCTATGATAATTCCCTTATCCTCTATACCTTCCCCATGTCTCTATCTGGTCTAACCCTAGATTGGTATAGTTCCTTACCCAAACATTCCATCTTCTCCTTTAGCCAACTGGCCCAAACCTTCTTGGACCAATTTTCTATCAATATGTCCAAGAAAGTTTCTATTACTGACATCTATTCTATTTGGCATTTTGAGGATGCATATGTTGATAATTTTATGGCTCATTGAAAGAGCCTCATTAACTAACTATCATTTTACTTACCTCAACCTGAACTCATAGAGCTCTTTACTCGGGCGTGTGCTAAGCATATCTCCTCTACCCTACATGTCTAAAGCTTTTAAACCTTTGATGAAGAATTTACCATGGCCCATAAGTTAGAGAACCAATACATTAAATAAGGTAAGCTTAAGGTCATGAAAAATAACTCAAACTATAAATCCAATGAGACTTATTCCTCCAAGTCAAGCAACCAGTGTAATATCAACACCAAGAATAAGGGAACTGTAAATGAAATTGTCCTTAAATACGATCTTCCACATTTTGTTAACCAATCCAATTCCTCTAGTTCCTCAAATAAAAACTCAAAGAACCAAACCCAGAGCAACCAAAAGTAATTTGATCTTCTTGGAGAATCCTATACTTCCATCTTGGAGAAGTTATTAAAAGCCAATATCATTCAAATTCCCCTATCAAGCCACCCCAACAATTTGACTCCTCTCATCCCATACCTAGTTAGTACAATGAAAATGACCTGTGTTCCTTCTATTGAGTGATAGGGAATGATGTGAGTAGATGTAACACTTTCAAGAGCCTTTTCCAATCCCTCATTGATAAGGGGGAGCTTACTGTAGACACCGCAAACGTGTCTGCACCTTGGTTCTCCCCCTTGTCCGTCTCGAACCCGTATCCTAACACTTGGCCTTGGTACCCTTCCATCCACTTGATTAAAATAACTTAATATTTTAATTGGCCCCCTTTTCCACCTCACCCTTGCCACCTTGGATCCTCCCTTGAATTCCTCCACCTACCCCTTAGCATTTATTGTCCAAAATCCCCCCATTATATTCCTCCCGCGTCCATTTTAGCATGCTCATAACCGTTCTTCCCACAATCCCCCACCCGGCGGCGTGCAAGAATGGGCAGAGGCTATTTTTAGTCTCTGTCTCCATTCTGACTCTGCCGACATCGGCGACCCTGCGGCCGACGTCGGTGAGACTGCCGACGTCGGCAGCCTTCAAGACCCCGTCCTGTATCCGTTGCAACCCCTGGACTCCTGAGCTCGCAAACAGAACTCTCTTGGCGTTTGGCATTCATCTTGTCTTCGTTTTGAACCTCGTGCAACAACAGCAGCAGGTGCAAAGGCTCTTCATCAGAATTCTCTTCTTGCAGAATCCTCCCTGGCTCCAACAATAGCTCCTTCAACTCTTCATTCAGCAGGCAAAGAGGTAAGCAAGTCTATTATTTGATTCTGTTATTTGAGCTTTCAGTTTCTTGCCTTCCTTCTACCCTTCCCCCCTGAGAGGCTGCAAGGCCTTCTCAGGACTTGTCCTCTGTCCATCCTCCTCTCCCATTGCCCCACTCTTCATCCCAGTTCCAGACAACTCCCCCATCCCCCTTTTTTTCCACAAAAGACCCTGTATAGGGCAAAACCATTCCACAGTCCATTCTGACCCGTCCCCAGACTCTGTCTCGACATCCTCAGCATCCCGGACCTGTCCACAGTCCAGAACACATCTCAGACCCGACCACAGGCCATTACCCCGACCGACGCCGGTCACTTCCCCAACCGACGTCGGTAGGATAACCGACGCCGGCAGGACTCATAACCGACGGCGGCAGAACTTCCGACATCGGCGACTGTCATAAGCCCGACTGCTTCCTTTAGGTAACCATTTGGTGTTTTCTTTCATTTTCAATCTATTCATCATTTCTGTATTCTCGTATCTTATACTTTCTCAGTCTTTTATCTGTCTTGCATCTGTGGGTTGACCTCCCTTTGAGGAAGTTTTTACACTTCCGGGGACAAGCTTTCGCTTGGCAACCCACCGTCTATCTATCTAACATCCCCTTGTCCAAGTTTTCTTTTCTCTTGCAGGTGTCATTCCTCCACAGCCAAAGAGGGGTGCTCACAAGCGTCTGGATCACGGTGCGCAGTCGATATCCAGGTATTCCTAACCTCGTCCATTTTCTCTAGTTTCTTTATTCAACTTTTCGAATGTAGAAAGCGAATTAGCCCAAGAAACATTCTGGCATGCCCGGTGGGACCCTAGGTTCCTCCTGGGTTCCTTTTCTCTTCTATTCATTTAGGTGCATTTAGGCTCCTTCTCTCTTGTCTCTTTCTTCTTTTCTCAATGGCACCATAAGCAAGAACTAAAACGAATCCTCCTTTTCTTTCTTGCACATGCTAGACTAGTCTAAACGTCATATTCTTGACCCTTTCTCAAAACATTGTCTTCATAACAATATCACATTTCGACTTTGGGCATTAAAACACTTTGCATTCATCTCTGCTTGTGCTTGCATCTTCGTAGTCCACATCTAGTAACTTAAACGCATATTGAATAAATCTAGACACTTGATGTTACACTACCGACTCACATGCACTAAACAAACATATAACTTACCTGAGGCAAGGCCCGACTGGGATTTTATCACCCAGCGGATACCTTACCCGTCCCGGTGACCCTACTTGGATTTCATCACCAAGGGGGAAGCCCACTCCGTTCTCTGGCGGAGTCTAAACTCTAGGCGAGGTATATCTTGGCTAAGCGAGACCAGCTAACCACTGGAATCGTGAAGTGAGGGGAGCTTGCTCCGTAGCACCAGGCCACGTACCAGACCCTAATACAGATTTTTTGAGCACCAAAAACAAAACCCGGAACCAGCTCTAGACTTCTTCTTCTAGGACCTTCTTGACAGCCAATCTTTCCAAACATTCATCTAAGGCATAAGCCACAGCTTCTAAGGTTAATTCCTAGGATTTATCGCTTAGGCTTGTCTGTCTCTCTCTGTTTTCTCTTCTCATCTATCTGTTTGAGTAAGTGAGGATGCTTTCTTCATTGTTTTCCAAGAGTCTTTTGGTTCTCTGGAAAACACAGTCATCGACATCGGTTCTTCCACTGACGTCGGCTTCCCTCTGTTACCGGCATCGGTTATCTGACCGACGTCGGCCATCTTTCCTACCGACATCGGTTTTTAAACCGACGTCGGTCTCTGTCACTGTCTTTTTTTTTCAAAAACAGCAGCTTAAACCTGCCCATCTTCTGTCAAAGACACCATCCCGGTTTTCTGAAACTAAACAGCACAGTTTCTGAAACCTGAACCTTCCTTGCCTTGCATGGTTTTGACTCGTAGCCAAGCCAAAGCTCTTGTCAACCACGCTAGCCGTCAACCACTTCCGTCAACCCCGTCCGTGACTAGGCCTACAATGGAGTTCAACTCGGAGACCGAAAGAACTCCTACCCGTCCAACCCCGCCTTTGACTCCTATTGTCCAGGAAGGGGACCAAGATTTCGAGCGATTCTTGGACCTCAATGTCAAGGCTTTGCAACATTATCTCGCGCATAGTCGAACGCGAGACTCCTTGGGCAATCCAATCTATGGAATGCCAACCTCTCTGGCCGCGACTACGGTTGTATCGACAACACCCGTAGTTCAACCTTCAGACACTCGACCCATCGCTTCGACCACCGACCAGACTCAGACTTTGACCAATCCTACAGGTGTGGCCTCCCCTTCTATCATTGGGCCCACTTCCATCGGGGTTCCGGCCCCTTGTCAACCTCAACCCGCTCAATCGTTATCCACTCCTTTCCAAAACCTTGTCGTTTCTATCCCGCCTGCCCTGGCCCCTATCAACACCAGGGTGGCTTCCTACCCCTTGGCCCCTGTTACCACTATCCCACCTCTCATGGCAACATCGGGCTTACCTATGCCTTCCACTCAACCACCTCTAGCCTCTTCCTCTACGACTAGTTATCTCTATGTTGCCCCTTCACAAGGACAACCGACTACGTCGTATGCATCCCCTAACCTCTTCCAAGTGCCCTACAACTTAGGGGGCGTGCCACCCATCAATCCATCGGTAGACATCATTAAAATGCTGATGGACAAGATGACCCATCTTGAGACTTCTGTTTCCGGCTCGCGCAGCGCTCTCTCATATGAGCAAATCTGCAATGAGCCCATCCATCCTTCCATCCCAATCAGACCATATCCTAGCCAGTGGGAGCTTCCGAAGTTTTCTTGCTTTCAAAGCAAGGAAGATCCCCAGCAACACTTGCGGGCATTCAAACATGCCTGCTACCTCATTGGCCATGACGATGCGTTACTCCTACACACGTTCCCTATGTCTCTCTCGGGCGCTGCACTTGACTGGTACAGTTCCCTTCCTAGCCATTCTATCTTCTCATTCACGCAATTGGCCCAGCTTTTCCTTGATCATTTTTCCATTAACATCACTAAGAAGGTCTCCATCACGGACCTCTATTCTATCAGACAATTTGAGGACGAGTCCATAGCCAACTTTGTAGCTCGATGGAGAGGCCTTATCAACCAATTCTCCTTCTCTTTACCCCAGGCCGAGCTTATCGAACTCTTCTCCCAAGCTTGCGCCAGACATATCTTATCCACCCTGAGGGTTCAAACCTTCCGCACTTTTGACGAAGCCTTCACGATGGCTCGCAAACTTGAGTTGCGTGCCATCGAGGAGAATAAAGTCAAGTTGCAGAGCAAGAATCCCAGCTCTAAAATCAATGACTCTTCTTCAGCCAAGCCATCGTCATCCAATTCTAAACCCAAGGCTTCAGCTAACGCTGTAGTCGTTAGGCCTTCATCTTCCTCGCCCTCATCTAATCAGCCTGAGCCATCAACATCTCAGAGCGCCACCCGCCAGTTCCAGCAAAGATACATGCAACGACGATATACTCCTATCGGAGAATCATACGCGTCTGTGCTGGAAAAGCTTGTTAAGCAGGGGGTCCTCAATCTCCCTCAGGCTCGTCCTCCTCCACAATTCGATCCCTCTCATGCCATCCCCGCGTGGTATAGGGAGCATGACTTCTGCAGCTTCCACCGTGTTAAGGGACATGACACGGAGAACTGCAAAACATTTAAAAACATAATCCAAGATATGCTTGAAAAGGGGGACCTCATCTTAGACAATCCAAATGCGCCCCCTAATCAGGCTATTGACATCTTCAAGCAACCTTTTCCCAATCATCCACCGACCCAAAACAACGTCCAGACCTTAATTGACGACAACCATGAACACAACATTCGAACCGTCAATGCGGTCTCTCCTTTCGTCCCCAATCCATCTCAAGAGGCTAGTCCATCAATCAGTCCATCACATGTGGACGAACCTCTTTCTCCGGCTAGTTCTCCACCGACCTCTCTCATCTTGGAGGACGCCTCGACTTTACCAGTCCCACCAGTCTCGCCATCCTCCTTTCTACTACCTGTGGAGGACCAGACCCTTCCTACTCCTCAGCCACAAGTAGAGGGCACCATCATCCCCGCCCTTTACCCGCTAGAGGAGCCTCGCTTTCCAGATTCTTCTCCACCCAGAGAAGATCCTGTCTCCCCTCCGTCTTCATCCAAATCCATCATGACTTCGCCATTCAATACTACCCCCATCTCGTCTTCGACCCCGCAACCCTCAACATCATCTTCTCAGCCATTTTCTCGGTTAGTGGAGAAGGTCCAGCTTCTCCCTTCAAGGAAAGTGACGCCTCAGGTGCTGTGGGAACGCCTCAAAGCCCTTCAACATACCCGCGCCCTCTCATCACATGCTGCCAATCCTCCCCGGGCAGAATCTCTTCAAACTCTCGGCAAAAACCAGACACGCAGACCTCAACCAAACCAATCAAGACATGCATCCATCTCGTCCAAGCCCATCAAATCACTTGGCATTCGTCCTATCTCCGCCCTCACTCATCCACAAGTGAAGGTGGGTCTAGACCAGACCTCGACCAGCAGCAGTCTTCCAACCAAGACAAAGAAGACTGCCAGACCTCCAAAGCGAACGCCTCCTTCCCCGTCACCATTGCCATCCATTCTGGGCCCCCATCCTTCGACCTTAGCCAGCATCCTTCCCACTCCGGCCTCCAACCGGAACTTGTTACCTCCTTTGCTTCCTCCGCCTACCTCCAGCCGTCCCTCTCTCAAAAAGCCTTTCTCAATCTGTAGACCAGAGTCACCTCCATCTGTCCCCGCACCATCAACCCATAAGGTGGTACGGAAACCTCTTCCAGCCTCACCCAAGCAAAAGTCACCGACCTCGCGTATATCAACTAACACGGACCCTTTAGTGGGCTCATATTCGGTGATATTGCGCTGACTTCTACAAACCTCCAGCATAACCCTTCCGCCCATCCGACCTTTCCAACCTCTCGGGTCTAAGCCCTCCTGGTTCGATGATACAAAAATTTGCTTATATCATCGTGCACCAGGACATGATACTGAGACCTGCTGTGCCCTCAAGGCCGTCATTCACCGCCATATGGAGAAGGACACTCTTCTCCTTGAGGACACTCTCGACCAGACCTCGACTCCATCCCATCCAACACCTTTAGCCACAACCTCTCATCAGCGAAACACGACCCCTTCTTCACCACCTGTTTTTGAAATCAATGCCGTCCGTATAACCACCAGGTCGTAGAATGACAAGGCAAAAGAAAAAGCTGCCATTCCTTGGACCTATCCTTTCGTCAAACCACCTCTTGCACCCAAGCCCAAAATTTCTATCCTTGGCGCATCCCAGCCTTCTTCATCTTCATCTTCTGGGCCGATTCAAGACTCCATGCTGAAGCAGCTTCATCAGACACCGGTGAAGATGTCTCTCTATGACCTTATCCAAACCTCACCCCAACACCGTCAAGCCCTCATCCAAGCCTTGCAAGCAGCAGAGGTCCAACCCGAAGACCCCCAGCTGCTTGCTGCCCTTGTCCATTCTTTATCTCCTATCAATTCCATCACATTCAGCGATTCTGAGATTCCCACATCCAACACGGAAGATCAGGACGCCGCCCTCTTCATCACTGCCTATGTCGATCGGACACGCATCAAATGCGTTATGATCGACGGCGGCGCTAGCATCAACATCATTTCTACCCATGCCTTCGACCAGCTATCTCTTCCCAAGAATTGCGTCTCCAAAACTGACGCTATCTTACGTTCTTTCAATGACACCACCGCCATGACCATTGGCACAGTCATCCTTCACATTCGCGTCGGTCCACGCATAGTCCCGGAGCTCTTCTACATCATCGAAGGAGAGTTTCAATACAACATTCTACTGGGCCGACCATGGATCCGTGCCATGGCTTGTATTCCTTCCACCCTGCATCGTTGTGTGAAGTTTGAACATGACGGGCAAGTCCATACCATTCCTGCTGACCCTTCACCTTTCAAGACTTGCAACACGACTTACCGTCCCAACGATGTCTTCATTCCCATCAAACCGTCAACTCCGGCATCGCCTCCATCTGCGGAAGCTTCAACCAATTCACAATCGGCGGTCGCCCTCACCTCTCCTCTTCAAGCGCCAACTAAAGACCCCATGGAAGACGTCTTCCAATGATTATCACTTGGGGAATATCGCTTGTTGACCCTTGACATGCTCCAAACTCCGCAAGAGTATGGACGCCTTCACTTCAGTCCTAATTACGACCATCGGATCGGGATGGTCGTACCTTATGGTCCTCCTCACTTTCGAACCAACTTTTTCTATGGGGGGCTCAATCAAGCTCCTACCAATGGCAATTCCCTTTCTTCACCCCGACCCTTCACCTCAGATTTCTCGTTTCTTGGCAACCCCACCTTCGCACACACTTACCTTTATAGGTGTGCATGGAAGGGTTTTGGTTTCGGACGTTATGAGCAGGGCTCCCATCAGCCTATCGAGCCGCTCAATGATGACGATGCCAAGAAACGTTATGGCCTGGGATATCATGACCCCACTCAGGCTCCTTTCGACCTTTGTCCCGAGCCAACCATGGACCAATCTCCTCCAAATTCGCCCATTTCTCCTTCGTCACCTACGGAGTCGGTGGTCTCCATCCCTCCTAGTTTTTTTTTTCCATAAACACCATCCGCCTGGAACCCCTGACCTATCAGCTCAATGGGGTGCCCAGGTCTCTCCCTCTCATTTTTCCTAGCATGGTAGAAGATGAGTCGGCAACCATTCACACTGTCCACTGCGTTGACGATGATGCCATTCTTTCCTATATGGGTGCCGATGACTCTTTCATCCAGCGTTCCCTCCCTTCTGCGACCCAGGTTATGTTAAATGAATCCACCATTGACATCAACCTCCCTTCTTCTTCTGATGTTCCTCACGTCTTAAAGATTGGCCAATCTTTAGACGATCAGGAGCAGCTTGACTATGCCCAATTCCTTTCCGACCATAGCAAGGCCTTCGCCTGGACTTACAGCGACATGCCTGGCATCGACCCCACCATTGCTATCCACAACATTGTCACCAAACCAGAGGCTAAGCCTGTTAGGCAAAAGCTTCGAAAGATGCATCCTCGCATTGCGCTCCTCGTCAAAGAGGAGCTTCAGCGCCTTCTCTCTGCCTCCTTCATCCGACCCATCGATTATCCGCAGTGGGTCTCTAACATCGTCCCAGTTACTAAAGCAACTGGGGGGATTCGGATCTGCACGGACTATCGCGACCTTAACCTAGCCTGTCCTAAAGACGATTTTCCACTTCCTAACATTGACCAGCTTGTTGATCTCACGGCCGGCCATGAGATGCTCTCTCTCATGGACGGGTTTTCAGGATACAATCAAATCCTGATCGCACCGGAAGATCAGCACAAGACTACCTTTATCACCCCATGGGGGACTTTCTACTATCGAGTCATGCCTTTCGGCTTGAAAAACGCTGGTGCCACATATCAGCGCGCCATGACCTACATTTTCCATGATCTCCTCCACAAAATCATGGAGGACTATGTGGATGACCTTCTCGGCAAGTCCAAACTTCGCCGCGACCACTTGACCATTCTCGCAATCATCTTCTCTCGTCTTCTTCAATACAACGTCCGCCTTAACCCCAAGAAGTGTGTCTTTGGGGTCCTCTCAGGCAAGCTTCTCGGCTTCATCGTTTCCTTCCGTGGTATCGAGATAGATCCCACTAAAATTCGTGCTATCCTCGAAATGCCACCCCCGACCAATCTCAAGCAGCTTCGCAGTCTCCAAGGGAAGCTCCAGTCCATTCGTCGTTTCATCTCGTAGCTTTCAGACCGCTGCCAACCTTTTCATCATCTCCTTAAGAAGGACGTCTCCTTTAAGTGGGATGAGGACTGTCAAGAGGCCTTTGATGCCCTCAAAAGCTATCTGGTCTCTCCACCAGTCCTCATTCCACCTAAAGACGACCAACCCTTCTACCTTTATATCTCTGCCACCAACCATTCGTTAGGTGCCATGATCGCGCACCGAGACGAGCATCATCGTGAGCAGGCGGTTTACTACATCAGCCGAACACTGGTCGACTATGAAACTCGGTATACTCATACCGAGAAACTCTGTTTGGCATTAGTCTTTTCTGCCGCCAAGCTCCGTCACTATCTTCTCAACCACAGGACATTTGTCATCACTCACACCGACCCGCTCAAATACATGCACTCCAAGCCATATCAAAATCAACGTATGGCTCGGTGGCTTATGCTGCTCGCTGAGTTTGACCTCAAATTCATCCAGCAGAAATCTATCAAGGGGCAAACCATTGCTGATCAACTGGCAGATGCCCCTCTTCCCGACAATCAACCTTCACAATTTGAGTTCCCTGACGAGTCTATCGCCACACTTTCCACCGATGACACCGTCTATCAAATGACCATGTTCTTTGACGGCTCCAAATGTCAACTCGACGGGGGTGCGGGGGTCATCCTTATCCCACTCGAAGGAGAACCCATGCCTCTATCTTTTAAGCTTGACTTTGATTGTACCAATAATATGGCCGAATACGAGGCCTTAATTTTGGGACTTCAAACTGCCCTTTCCCTCCACATCAAGTCTATCAACATCTTCGGCGACTCGCAGCTCGTCGTCAATCAAGTCAACGGTTCATACCTCTGTAAAAACGAAGTTTTACAAAGGTATAAAAATCGTGCTGACACTCTTTTGGCATCTTTCGACCATTACCTCTTACAGACTGTTCCACGCTCTACGAACAAGTTTGCCGACACCATGGCTTCTCTTGCTTCGCATATCCCGTCTTCATCATCATCATCCCACCTTTTTGTCACAGTGCATCGCATACCCTTGCCTTCATACATCCCTCCTCACATCGACCATATCAATACTGTCAATTCTAGCCCACAAGATGACTGGTATAAGCAACTTGTGGACTACTTGTCTCTTTCTGTCACTCCTCCCAACCTCTCTAGCAATGCGCGATGAGTTTTATCAAGCGCACAGCTCGCTATACCATGCTATGGGGCCTTCTCTATAAGCGAGGCTTCGACGGCCTCCTTCTTCGCTGTCTAACCTCCACTGAAGCTCCTCAAGCCATAAAACAAGTCCACGACGGGATTTGTGGCGGACACTTCAGTGGAAACTCGGTTGCCAAGCGCATCCTTCGCCTGGGTTATTATTGGCCCACCCTTCATCAAGACTGTAGCGATTATGTTCGGCGTTGCATCAAGTGTCAGCAGCACTCTAACCTGCTTCATCTCCCCAGTCACGCCTTGCAAGTCGCTCAGGATTTTTGGCCTTTTTCTCAGTGGGGCTTGGATCTCATCGGTGAGATCAACCCTCACTCATCTCTTCGTCATCAGTCCATCATCACTGCCACTGAGTATTTCACCAAGTGGGTGGAAGCCATTCCTCTTGTCTCCACAAAAGCCGACAAAATTGTCGACTTCATCAGTAGCCACATCATCTGTCGCTTCGGTGTCTCTCACAAAATCATCACCGACAATGGCAAGTCCTTCAAAAACAAGACTGTCCAAAAACTATGCGACTCATTTGGCATCAAACTCAGCTTTTCTTCGCCTTACTACCCACAAGCAAATGGGCAGGCCGAGGCTTCCAACAAAATTCTGACCAAAATTCTCATGAAGGTGGTCGACGATACAGGAAGGGATTGGCACATTCATATTCCCTTTGCTTTGTGGGCCTACCGCACTAGCATCCGAACCTCTACGGGTGCTACTCCTTTTTCTCTCGTGTACGGAACAGAGGCTGTCTTACCTCTCGAAGTACAGATCCCGTCTCTCCGCATCTCTCTGCATGACATTCTCTCAAACGACGACTTTCGTCAAGATCGCTTAGCTCAACTTGAGTTACTCGACGAGCGCCGCCTTGCTGCCCTCAATCATCTCCATGTCTACCAAAGTCGCATAAAGCGGGCCTACGACAAAAATCTGCGAGAACGAGATTTCAACATCGGAGACCTCATCCTCAAAGAGAATCAACATGTGACCAATATGGAGCGAAGTAAACGAGGCAAATTCACCCCCAATTAGCTTGGACCTTTTATCATCACGCACAAGTATGGATTAGGGACTTATCGTCTGTCCTCCCTCGACGGACGGCCAGAACCTGAGCCTCTTAATGCGTTGCATCTTCGACCATTCTTCTGTTAGTCGAGTACTTGTCCACTTGGCACATAACTTGAGCTCGTCCCTTGAGCAATCCTCGTCCTCTGGCTCCTTATTCCTTTCGACCCTATTCCCCTCTAACAAGTCCTCTGCAACCCTTTTATGACGCATGGGTACCTTGTCCTAATAAAAGGGAGTCCTTGCACTTCTACAGTCTTGTCCATGACTCAAAAAAAAAAAAAAAAAAAAAAAAAAAAAGACGATGTCCAAACATATCCAAGGTCACAAAATCAAATCCAAAAAGACAGACTGATCCCTCGAAGGACAGCTGTACTATCATTGCTGTAGTTAATAGACTGATCCCTCGAAGGACAGCTATTCAAACATTCTATAAAGCAAAGATATAGACCACTCCCTCGAAGGATGGCTATAATTAAATCTTGCTACTAACAGCAACCTTTTTTAGAAGCTTCCCGCATCGATCAGCTTCGCAACATGACCACTAAATCAAAAGACATCTCTATGTAGGCTTCCCGCATCGATCAGCCTGCGCAAAAAAAAAAAAAAAAAAAAAAAAAAAGACGATGTCCAAACATATCCAAGGTCACAAAATCAAATCCAAAAAGACAGACTGATCCCTCGAAGGACAGCTGTACTATCATTGCTGTAGTTAATAGACTGATCCCTCGAAGGACAGCTATTCAAACATTCTATAAAGCAAAGATATAGACCACTCCCTCGAAGGATGGCTATAATTAAATCTTGCTACTAACAGCAACCTTTTTTAGAAGCTTCCCACATCGATCAGCTTCGCAACATGACCACTAAATCAAAAGACATCTCTATGTAGGCTTCCCGCATCAATCAGCCTGCGCAAAAAAAAAAAAAAAAAAAAAAAAAAAAAAAAAAAACGGGTCATGGACTTGGCTTGTAGTTGTCTCAGGGTCTCCTATAAAAAGGGGCAAGGTTATTCCTGCTCTTAAACTGGGTTACCCTATCCTCCTCCTATCACCCGCTCAAGGGACTTCGAGCTCACTTTAATGTCAAAAGTGATTCGATTACCGTTCTAACTCAACACTGGTCAACGACGTAATGCATGAACGGGGCTTTTTGTTCTAATAACCCCTATCTATGCTTCCTTTCTGGTCCTTGTCAATGAAAGAGCAATTTGCCTTCCATCTTTTCTCTACACTTTGGTCACATTTAATCGCATCAATTGGCGACTCAACTCAAACCAAGTCATTTTTTTATCATTTTCAGACATCATCCTCGTCTATTTCACATAGTTTCCATGGACACCAATACACATGGAAACTACCGACCTGACCCAATTTATGTCAAGCATAAACCAATACTTGCTGAAACATAAATAGACTTCCATTCATTTTTAGCATGCATCCATCACGACTATGGAAACTTGCTAGGGATGAAAGACTCTCGACTCTTGTGACATTTGCAACATCATCTTGACACTTGACCACATCCAATCATCAATCACTCTGTCTCCTAGTCCGAACTACATTGGTCTGAGGCCCTACGACCAGGGCTATGTAGGCAGCACTCAGATAACACATCCTCTGAGGTTAGCTCGACCACCCCCGTTTGTTCGTCTCTTTGATGGACAAACTTTCCCTTCGACAACTTTGACCAAAACCAATCACTCTCTTTGACTCTTCCTCCCTTTTAGGGAGAACTACATCGGCCTGAGGCCCTGTCACCAGGGCTATGTAGGCAGCACTCAAATAACATGTCTTCTGGGGTTAGCTCGGCCGCATCCTTTCGTCCATCCATCCTCTTGACCAAAGACCATTGGCGACCATGCCTATCTCCTTCTTCTTTGACCTTCTTCCAAGACAATGTTGCCTTGGTTGTTTTTGCGTGTATGCTATTCCACGGCTGGTTAGCAGAATTGTTCGCAGACTATTTTTGACCCTTCACAAGTGTAGGATCACGAGCCAGTTGATCCCTACTACTTGTGGCCTTTTTCGTGTTTCTGGGAGCACTTCCTGAGCCCTGGATACCTGGGACACGACGACCATTTGGAGCTTCAGCTTAGATTGAGTGACCCGATCAGCAGACGACTAAATGCTGGGGCCCGGTTACTTCAATTTTGGCACTCCTTGACCCTTGACCATGCGACAATTTGACCTGACCCTCTCGTGAAGTGGACTACGCGCAATCACGACTTTTGCAGCGTTTTCACTCACTCTCTTCTATCCATTTCTCTGTCAAATCGACACTCGATCTTCGGTTCCCTTCTCTCGACTCTCGCTTTGAGGGGGGAACACCTCACCCTTTTCCTGGGGCAACCAACTCTTGTTTTTGTCTTGCAGTTCGTCAAGAACAACCAACAAGACAAAAAGGGGCAAATGTAGACACCGCAAACGTGTCTGCACCTTGGTTCTCCCCCTTGTCCGTCTCGAACCCGTATCCTAACACTTGGCCTTGGTACCCTTCCATCCACTTGATTAAAATAACTTAATATTTTAATTGGCCCCCTTTTCCACCTCACCCTTGCCACCTTGGATCCTCCCTTGAATTCCTCCACCTACCCCTTAGCATTTATTGTCCAAAATCCCCCCATTATATTCCTCCCGCGTCCATTTTAGCATGCTCATAACCGTTCTTCCCACAATCCCCCACCCGGCGGCGTGCAAGAATGGGCAGAGGCTATTTTTAGTCTCTGTCTCCATTCTGACTCTGCCGACATCGGCGACCCTGCGGCCGACGTTGGTGAGACTGCCGACGTCGGCAGCCTTCAAGACCCCGTCCTGTATCCGTTGCAACCCCTGGACTCCTGAGCTCACAAACAGAACTCTCTTGGCGTTTGGCATTCATCTTGTCTTCGTTTTGAACCTCGTGCAACAACAGCAGCAGGTGCAAAGGCTCTTCATCAGAATTCTCTTCTTGCAGAATCCTCCCTGGCTCCAACAACAGCTCCTTCAACTCTTCATTCAGCAGGCAAAGAGGTAAGCAAGTCTATTATTTGATTCTGTTATTTGAGCTTTCAGTTTCTTGCCTTCCTTCTACCCTTCCCCCCTGAGAGGCTGCAAGGCCTTCTCAGGACTTGTCCTCTGTCCATCCTCCTCTCCCATTGCCCCACTCTTCATCCCAGTTCCAGACAACTCCCCCATCCCCCTTTTTTTCCACAAAAGACCCTGTATAGGGCAAAACCATTCCACAGTCCATTCTGACCCGTCCCCAGACTCTGTCTCGACATCCTCAGCATCCCGGACCTGTCCACAGTCCAGAACACATCTCAGACCCGACCACAGGCCATTACCCCGACCGACGCCGGTCACTTCCCCAACCGACGTCGGTAGGATAACCGACGCCGGCAGGACTCATAACCGACGGCGGCAGAACTTCCGACATCGGCGACTGTTATAAGCCCGACTGCTTCCTTTAGGTAACCATTTGGTGTTTTCTTTCATTTTCAATCTATTCATCATTTCTGTATTCTCGTATCTTATACTTTCTCAGTCTTTTATCTGTCTTGCATCTGTGGGTTGACCTCCCTTTGAGGAAGTTTTTACACTTCCGGGGACAAGCTTTCGCTTGGCAACCCACCGTCTATCTATCTAACATCCCCTTGTCCAAGTTTTCTTTTCTCTTGCAGGTGTCATTCCTCCACAGCCAAAGAGGGGTGCTCACAAGCGTCTGGATCATGGTGCGCAGTCGATATCCAGGTATTCCTAACCTCGTCCATTTTCTCTAGTTTCTTTATTCAACTTTTCGAATGTAGAAAGCGAATTAGCCCAAGAAACACTTACATTGGACAACCCTAATGCACTATCAAACCAAGCCCTTGATATATTTAAGTAACCTTTTACGAACCATGCCCTACTAAGAATGATAATAATAACATTGAGTGTTCCCATGATACCCATATAGTTAACATGGTCCTTGATGTAATCATTACCAAACTGAACCACCTAGTAATTAATCTTCCAATCGTCAACCTCTTCCATTTATTAATGTAGTGAATTCACCTTACCTTATTTTGGATACTCAAATTGAGGAAATATCATCTTCTCTCCCTTTACTTATTAAGGTATTAGATCTGCTAGTCACCTTTTTAACTGATACTATAGAACAACTAGCCATCAACACCCTACCTTCACCTTTAACTACTGAGCAAACCACTCCCTCTTCAGAAATCATTCTCAAGGAAAAACTCCCTATGTCTACTCATCCTATATAAGGGACATCCATCCAAGCCTTACATCCTTTGATTGAGGAAAAGGATGAGGATACCACCCCTATGTCTCCACTTAGGGGCCTATCTTTCAGGTCTACCATTCAAGGGATCAAAGCAACCTATAAACCCTTCTCTAGGCTAGTGCAAAAGTTAGATTTTATCTCCAACCTAGACAAGGATCAAGCCACCTTCTAGAAATAATTAAGTCTCCCTTACACTACCCAACCAAGACCTCTGACCCTTCATCAGTTAGACCAACCCACCACTTCCATTAACCAACCCCTTACCATATCCACCCAAATAAACAAACTCTCTAGCCAACTAACTAAAACATCCACCAAACCAATAAACTTCCAACCACATAAGCCAACCGAGACCCAATTAGCCAATCCCTCTCCTATCATTCCAACTAATACTACCAAGAATATTGGTATCCTCCCTACACTAAGCCTTAGTCACCCATATATCAAAGTGTACCTAACCCATTCAATCCCACTAACCCAATTCTAGACCAAAGTAACTAAAGAGGCAAAGCCAAAAAAAAGCAAAAAGGTCTAAAATTTGCCTCCATTATTTCCCTTCATTTTTGGGCCTCATCCCTCTACCTTGAACAAGAAGTCAATTACTTCTACCAAAACCTCACCACCTCTTTTAGTTATGCCTTTGTAGTTGCTCTCTGATGTACCTATTTTAATCATGCTATCAATACCTAAGCTACCTAACTTATGATATTCCTCCTCTATCTCATCAACCTCCTTGCCTAAACTAAAACCATCAACCAAGTGTACCACCTTACCCAAGGCACCTACTACCAAATCTATTTCTAAGCCACCTCTTACTCTAAACACCAAAGCAAAAACCACTACACCTTTACAAACTTTATCCATGTCATACTCAACCATCCTCTATAGGTTATTTTAGACTTTTTATTTAGCCTTACCTCTCATCAGGTCCTTTAAACCTTTATCTTCAAAACTTTCCTAGTACAATAATCACCAAGTTCGTGCTTATCATAGGACACTAGGCCATGATACATAGAACTACAAATATCTTTAAAACATCATCCGTTATCTTTATGATGCAGATGATCTATTAATATATAAACCTCTTATGAACCCCCTATCGATCCAACCACCCACCATACCTACCCAACACTCACCCACTCCACCATTCTCACCTCAAAGTCAAGATGAATGTAACCAATCCTCCCACTCAACCTCTCATTTTATCCATACTATCAATGTGGTTATGAGAACACATCAAAAGGATAAGGGGAAAGCTAAGGTTTCCATTCCTTAGATATACCCCTCTTCAAACTCTAAACCAATCTACACCCAACTGTGTTCATCTTTGATCAAACCCAAGGTGTCTATCTTAGGTGCCTCCTAATCTAACCCCTTATAATCCATCAGGATAATTATCCTCAAACAAATTCATCAGACACCAATGAAGATGATATTGTATGAGTTAATCTCTACCTCTCCCCATCATTGACAAGCAATAATAGAGGACTTAAAATCCATTGAGGTCTAACTCGAAGACCCCCAACCTCTAGTCACCTTTGTCAGTGCCCTTCAAATTTCCAACCTTGTTACCTTTAAGGATTTGTAAATACATTCCATCCACTCAAAGTACCTATATTATCCTCTCTTTATTACTTATTACATCAACCATACCCTCATAAAATGGGTCATGATTAATGGGTGAGCTAGTATAAACATCATCTACTCTCACACCTACAACCAACTCAACTGATCAGATAATGTCATGTCTAAATCCTTAGTCATCATTCATTCTTTTAATGATACCATGGCCACTACCTGGGGGACTATAATCTTTCATATCTATATGGGGTTCCATAGACTCCTTAAACTATTTTATATTGGAGAAGGTGAATTTCAATATAAAAACTTGTTGGGACAACCTGGAATTCATTCTATGGGTTTTGTTCCCTCTACCCTCCACTAATACATTAAATTTGAGCATGAGGGATAAGTCATCACCATCCAATCTGACCCAAGTCCTTTCACAACATGCAGCATGACCTACCACCCCATTTATGTCCTCATACCCCCATCCAACACACCCTCAATAGTTAAAACCCAACCTTCAACCACCAACATAGATATCATATCCCTTTCTACCAATGAGGCATCAACTATATCCTTTATACCTTCACACTAAATTCCTACCATATACCCTTTGGAATCTATGTTTCATCACCTTTCATTGGGATAATATCACCTTATTTCCCTCAACACTTTCCCTACTCCTCAGAAGTATGGGCAACTTACCAACCAACCAAGATATGACCCCAATGTTGTTACTATCATTCCCTTTGGACACCCCAATTGTTAGACCCATTTTATCTATGGGTCACTTGACAAATCCCTTAGTGCTCCTACTACCTCTCTTCCACCTTGACCATTCATTACTAGCTTCTCTTACTTTGATAAACCATGTTTTACCAAGACATAATTCCATCAATGTGCTTGAAAGGGCTTTGGTCTAGGGAGATATGAGCATGGTCCACATGAATTGGTCACCATCAAGACCAAGAAGCCATATGAGAAGCATGGACTTGGTTTCATCTTGCCTAATAAGAAGAAAGCTAAGAAAACCATCACTTCCATTTCTAAGGAGGATGCCCCTCCCTCACCGACCTCACCTCTACTTGCATGTAAGGATAATGGCATCATCCCACCTAAATGTTTTTTCATCAACATGATCAGCCTTAGACACTTAACTCATCATAAGGAGCGCACAACCGTAACCATCCCTTTGACCCATCTTGAGATGATAAGAGAAGACTTTCCTATAATTAACATTATGGAGTGTCAGGATGATAATTCTGTTCTCACCTACCTTGGTGCCCCAAATTATTCAATCAAAAAATCCCTTCCTCCTGAGACCTCAACCATGTTAAATAAATCCACCATGGATGTTAACTTGGGTATTTTGGATAGCCACTGCATCATCAAACTTAGCTAATCACTAAATGTCAAGGAGCTTCAAGACTTCCCCTCTTTCCTCCAACATTGTAGCATAGCCTTTACTTGGTCTTATAGTGATATGCCTAGGATCAACCCTAGCATTACTACCCATAACATCATCACTCATCATGATGCCAAACCTATCAATCCAAATCTCTGACTCATGCATCCTTGCATAACCCTTCTCATCAAGGAAGTGCTTCAATATATTTTATTTGTCAACTTCATTGAGCCTATTAACTACCCTCAATGGGTCTTAAATGTCATACTTATCATTAAATCCATAGGGGGACTACATATTTGTGTGGAATTTTGTGATCTCAATCTCACCTACCCCAAGGATGACTTTCCTCTACCTATCATCAACCATCTTATTGATCTTACATCTAGACATGAGATTTTATCTCTCATAAATAGATTCTCATGTTACAATTAGATCTTAATCACCCCTGAAGATCAACATAAAAGTTCATTTACCACCCCTTAGGGAAATTTCTACTATAGAGTCATGCCTTTCAGGTTAAAGAACACTGGTACAACCTACCAATGTGCCATGACCTACATTTTTCATGATCTTATCCATAATATTATAGAGGATTATATAGATGACCTTCTCAAAAAATCCAAAATCTAAAAATATCACTTGGTCATTTTTAATATCATCTTCAAGTGACTTATTCAGTATCATGTCCATCTTAACCCCAAGAAGTGCATTTTTGAGGTCTTGTCAAGAAAGCTTCTTTGTTTCATTATCTCCCTTCAAGGAATCAATGTATATCCCACCAAGATCAAATAAATTATAGACATGCTTCCTCCCACCAACCTTAAGTAACTCTGTAACCTATAAGTAAAACTTCAATCCATTCACCGTTTCATCTCCCAGCTTTCAGACTAGTGCCAACCTTGTCACCACCTCATGAATAAAGATGTGTCTTTCAAGAGGAATAAAAATTGTCAAAAGGCCTATGATTCACTCAAAAATAACCTCTTGTCTGCACCTATCCTTACCCCTCCAAAAGATGACCAACCTTTCTACCTATATATGTCTACCATTGACCATTCCTTAGGGGTAATGATGGCTCATTGAGATGAATAGTATAGATAGTAAGACATATACTACATTAGTCAAACACTTATGGAATATGAGACTTGATATACCCATACTAAGAAACATTTTTTAAATATTTAGTCTTTATGGAAACCAAGCTTTGCCACTACCTTATTAACCATAAAACCTATGTCATAACTCACACTCACCTGCTCAAGTACATGCACTCTAAGCCATACCAAAACTAGTGCATGGCCAAGAAGCTCATTCTCCTAGTAGAGTTTGACCTTGAGTTCCTCCAATAGAATTTAATTAAATGGAAAGTCATTACCAACCAACTATATGAAGAACCATTAATAGATAATCAACTTCCTCCTCTAGAGTTCCTTGATGAGTCCATCATGACCCTATCTCAAGAAGATTTCACCTATCAAGTTACCATGTTCTTCAATGGATAAAAATTTCAACATGGTGGAGGAGTAGGTATCATACTTATCCCCTTAGATGGTGAACCTCTTCCTTTATCCTTCAAGCTTGATTTTGAATGTACCAATAATATGGCTAAGTATGAAACCCTAGTAATAGGCCTTTAGACTACCTTAGCCCTCAGAGTCAAAATGATCAGTATATTTGGTGACTCTTAACTTGTGGTCAATCAAATTAGTGGATCCTAACAATGTAAGAATGATGTGTTCAAATAGTACAAGTAGCTAGTTGACAAATTCCTAACATCATTCAAATACTACCGTATCTAATCAACCCTGTGATCTATAAACAAATTTTCCAACACCATGGCTTCCCTTACTTCACAAATTCCATCTGTACCCTCAGACTCTAAGCTGTCTATCATTATATAAAGGCCTACCCAACCTTCCTATGTCAAACTAGATCCCCCCACCGATTTTAATTTGGAAGAGCCTAACCTGACCTTTGGTATCAACAAACCTTTGACTACCTTAACCTTAGCATAATTCCTTCTAGCCTCTCTAAGAATGTTCAAAGAGCATTTATTTAGAGTACCTCACATTATACCAATATGGGAGGAATTATTTATAAACATGGTTTTGATGACCTCACGTTCTATTGCCTACATACCCATGAATCCTCCCACAATATTAAATAAATTCATGATGGTATCTATGGGGGACACTTTAGTGGCTTTGTTTTAGCTAAGTGCATCCTTTATCTTGACTATTACTAGCCTACCCTTAACCAGGACTATTATGATTATGTGAAAAAGTGTGTTATATGTCAATGACATGCTAATTTGCATCATGCACCTAGCCATGGCCTTCATGTTTCCATTGATTTTTGGCCTTTTTCACAATGGGGTCTAGACCTTATTAGTGAATTTAATCCCCATTCTTAAAAAAAACACCATTCGATCATTACCATGACCAATTACTTTACCAAGTGGGTGGAGCTATTCCTCTAGTCTCAACCAAAGTGGAAAATATTGTCGACTTTATCAACCATCACATCATATATCATTTTGGTGTCCCCCACAAAATTATCACTAACAATGGTAAGTCCTTTAAGAACAAACAAGTCTAGGGTCTATGTGATGCATTTAGCATCAAGTTAAGTTTATCTTCACCCTATTGCTCTCAATCTAATGGATAGGTAGAAGACTCTAATAAAACTCTTAATAACATGCTGACAAAATGGTCAATGAATTAGGTTAAGATTGGAATTTGCACATCCAATTTTCCTTATGGTCATATAATACTAGAATTAGAACCCCTATGGGTACCACCCCATTTTCTCTTGTGTTTGAAGCTGAGGTGGTCCTACCTCTTGAAATCTAAATACCCTCTTTTTGCATATCCTTTTAAGATATCATTTCTAAGAGAAAGTACCACCAACACCATTTGGCCCAACTTGATCTACTTGATGAGTATCATCTAACAACCCTCACCCATCTTCATGTCTACCAAGAATGTATCAAGCATGCTTATAACAAATAGCTTAAAGTGTAAAAATTTAATATCAAAGACCGCATCCTACATGAAAATCAGCATGTCACTGATATGAAGAAAAGTAAGTGGGGAAAGTTTGCTTTTAATTCACTTGGACCTTATATCATAACCCATAAGTATGGATCAATGATCTTATCAGTTGTCTTCTCTCGAAGGCCACCTAGAGCCTGATCCCCTTAATGCTTCGCACCTGTATCCATTCTTTTGTTAGGAAGGATAAATTTCACCTTTTCAACTTAAGTTCATCCTTTGTTATCTACCCACATTCATCTCCCTCTTTTAGGGGAAATCAATTAACAATGATTCATGTGATTATCTATCATCAAAATATCCTAATCATGAACAATCGGTACCACAACTCTACCCATGGCATGGTTCTCATGGTTCTTTCCACCCCTTTTAAAGATAGATCCCTATGATCATTATCACATAAACCTCTTTATATCTAAATAACCCTCTTGTACAGTTGGTTGTGTTGCCATGAAGGTGAACCACTAATACATCATAAGAAAGTCTATGTCAAGCAAAATTAAAGAAAAAAACAAAATTCTTATCGTTAGCAATCATAGGTCATTACTATCATTTATAAACTGATACCTTGAAGGATAGTTGTTGAAAATTTATTAGAAATTGGTAAAACATAAGGTGGACTACTCCGTCGAAGGATAGATATCAAAAAACATTAAAAAAGCATATAAACTAAGACCAATCCCTCGAAGGCTAGCTGTGTAAGCATTTTTTAAAAGCATAGAAATTTCTTAGAAACTTCTCACATTGATGATCTTCCCACATACAACAATTAACAGAGGAACCATTATCACAATCAAAGCTAATGTAAAGTAATCTTTAAAGCTGTAATCACCTCTCAAGAAGCACAATAAGGTGGAAGCTGCAATCAGCTTCCACAAGTAGACTTCTTGTATCGATCAATCTACATATATTGGAATAGTCTTATTTATACTGACTCTCTAGACACCTATAGAGGAGGCATGCTAGTCTCACAATAACGCTCCATTTTCACCCATCCCCCTATATGTAAGGGATTTTTGAGCTTACTTAACATTATGTGGTCAAGACATGTTGTTAGCCAACTGACTAATGCTAATGTGAAGCATTTGAAGGGCTTATGTTTATTAAGCCAATCCAAATTTCATTTTGTTTTAGTTCTTAGCAATGAAGAAACATCATGTCCTATTCTTACCCTATCATGACTAGTTGATATTTTCATTATGGTGTTCACCTTTAGATTATATACTCTATCCTCCCATGTAATGTTGATAATTAAACTTTCTCATGCATTTTATCATAAACACTAACAATAAAGAACCATAAGCATACCCATAACTTCTTGCATTATTGTGCCATACATGATAATCACATTCATAATCAATAAAAGCAACATGAACATGTCTAAACATAGTGAAATCCAAAATACTCATTAAAAACATTAGCATGTCATAATCATAACCATAATGACAACCATAAAATGACCAACATCATAGATCAATAACATCCATTAACATTCAAATAATTATCCATTTTTCCACCACATGTCTAAAGTATACTAATACCATATATACACACTAAGGTTTAGCAGGTCATAAACATAGCCTTAAATCTAAACCATCTCATTCCTAAGCTAAGCATCCATAACATCAACATAATCCATGATCACATCATAAATATTAATCTTCAACATCAAACCATTAAACCATAACATCATGACCATTGACAGTCTCCCATTCAGACCCAGATCATCAACAATTATGATGCTTAATTTTTCACATTGACCTTAACATACCTTTTTTTAACACAACCAACCTAGTATAACTCACCCATGGAAACAACCTTCTCCACCCATCCTGACTAACTCATCACCTTGCCATTGGTCTATTTCATCCCCACTAATGCACTTTTTATGACACTTTATGCGTGATCCCTTAACCATAATGATAACTTTGCCATGTTGAACACCTTTTGAAATTTCACCACCTTGTACTTATTGGACTCATATGTGTCTTTTGATATCACTTCCTAAATCAAATATCCATGACACTTAACCTATTTATGTTTTCATGAGAGCACTTCCTACCTTAGATACCCATAAAGAACATTGAACTTATCTACAAGACTAACAAGTGTACCCAACCACCTTGCCTACATGCGGTCATGTGGTACACCGGTCACTTGTCCCTTAGGTTTAACCTTTATTATTTTTTATCCATGGCATCCTTGTCTTTGTGAGATCTTGGTTATCACACCTTTTGTTTCGCTTTACGTGTTTATTTATTCTCTAGTTCCCAACCTATCAACCACCTTGATGATGTTCTACCTTCATGATCATTATCACCAATATTTTCAAACCCACGCCTAATTATGTTTTACCTCATCACCTCTTAGTTTGAGGGAGAACACCTCCTCCCATACTCAGGGCAATCAATAGATCTTTGACCAATATTAGTTTTGTTTTTGTAACTAGTTAATTTCAAGTTACACAATAAAAAGAGGCAAAATATAGACACTAAAAATATGCACACTATAATTCCAAATGTCAAGGTTTCCCTTGACCACCTTGGGACCTTCTCAGGACCAATCTAACCCTATAAAACCTAGCTAAAATAATCTCTAATTATTTTAACTCAATTGGCTTAACCTTGCCTGACCAATCTAACCCTATAAAACCTAGCTAAAATAATCTCTAATTATTTTAACTCAATTGGCCTAACCTTGCCTTTTAACCCTTTTCGCCCTTAGTGCTGAATCGTCGATGGTTAGGGTAACTATCAATGATCACCCTAACTATTGATGGTCAGGGTCCACCTTCCTAATTAGAAGCATGCAAACCATCTTCTTTTCTTTTATAATTATATCTTATTTAAATTTTGTTATGAGTCTTTGCATGGATAATTTATAATTAGATAACCTAGTTAAACCTTCACTTCTACTTCTTTCTTATGCTTATAAGAAGAGAGAAACTAGGAAGTGACAATCATATGTAATTAACATCAAGAACTTGTGTATCTAGGAGTTTCTTTCTTGTAGGTCAATCACCATTAGTAATTAAACAATCATATTAGAGAGTCAATTTGACACCACCTCTCCATCAAGCCTTTCGGTACTGTTGCTTTGTTAAAATTAAGTTAGATTCCACCAACAGATCAATTGCCTCAACTATCCACCCAATCAACCTCTAGTAAGATAAGTACTTATTTCTAAGTATTCATTTAATTTATTTATACTTTGTAATCAACCCAGACCTTATCTACCTCACAGAATCCATCTTTTAGATCTCATTAATTAGTAATTTACCAACCCATATCCTCACATAGTAACCATTGATAGTTGATTCAATCACTGATGGTTTGCTCAACTATTTATGGTCATCTTAACCATCAATGGTCACCTTAACCACTGATGGTCACCCCAACTATCAATGGTCACTGTGGCACTAAAAACCAACAAGCTAATTTCACCTACCTACACCTAACCAAACCTAATTTTCTATGTTCTTGCCTGCTCATAAATCTCTCTCAAATTTTTTAAGACTGATCCCAATCTTATAGAATTAGTATTGATTAGTTTATCAGTAATTTAATCATTTCTATAATATTTCTCAGCAAACATTCTTGTATTCAGTTTTAGTACCTTTTGATTCATTGATGCAAGCATCTTTCTTTTTTGTTTATAGACTTAATTATTTAAAATGTCTGGATTGACAGCCCTTGAGGATGCTCTCACTTATAGTACTAGTTATCACTAGGCAATCCACCCAACTATTTATCTAATGAATAATTTTGCTTTAGTTCTTTCTTATTTTCAATTCATCCTCCCAAGCAATAGAGGAACTCTTCATAATCTTCTAATTGAATGCATGCACTATCAACTAGGTTTTTTAAACATACATCTACTTAGTTTCTTCATTTTCTCTCTTCTATAATAAGTAATAAATTCATTGAAATAATTAGAAAGGCCACGATCTTGGATCCTTGCATAGAAGATTAAGTAAATCTATGTATGGAGAAATAAAATCATAGATAAATTGTAAAATAGGAAGAAGGTTGTCTTCACACAATAATATTACAAAATATGACCTACTTGTATGAAATCGCATTAACCTATCTTACCTTCCAAAAAGGAAAAGTGGGGTACATATAGGGAAAATTAGGGAAACATGAGGAAACCTCTAATTTTCCCAATTAGATAATTATATTAAAATGAAATTACCCTATGTGACACTTTTATAACTAACCTAAGGAAGCTTAATTGACATAGAATGGTCATAAGGCCATGTAGACAAAACCTAGTGGGAAAAATCACCACAATAACACCCCCCTTAAGTATAACTTATGTGAGAGGAGAATTGGATCTTGACATTGAAAGACTAATGAGGTATCGAAGTACATATTGAAGAAACTCCATAGGAGGAATAAGAAGGTAGAGCAACCCTAACCCTAGTGAGAGCTCACAGATGAATAAATTTACTCTATTTGAAGGGCTTGGTTATAATATCTATAATCTATTCTAATTTTAGATAGTACCAAAAATCAATGACTTGCTCATTGATAAGCTCCCTAATGAAGTGAATGTGAATCTCTATGTTTGGTCCTTTAATAGATAATTAGATTCTTATAAATCTAGATAGTGATTTGGTTGTCATTGTATATGATTGTTGGCTTATTAAACTAGATACCAAACTCATTGAGAATCCCTTGAAGCCAAATTGCCTCAATGGTGGCATTGATAGCCCCTATCTATTATGTCTCTATAGATGATAAAGCAACTACATGTTGCTTATTTATTGACAAACTTATTAGACCTGAACCAAGTAAGAAACTTAGCTTAAATCTATATATCCATTCAAATCAACCACTATTCCTACTCCATAGTGTATCTCATAGTTGTGTGAACCCTAAATGTAATGCAAAATCCACTTAGCTACATTCCAATGCAATTCATGTGGCTCTTGTATAAACTAGGAGAAATGTCAATTGCATAAGATATGTCAAGTTTAATGTGTGTGAGATAGATAAGATTACCCATAAGTTATTGATATGAAGTTACATCAACCAATGGTGTAGGATAATTAGCCTTAAGCTTCACACCAAACAAGAAGGGAGTAAGATCTGGCTTATAATCAACCATGTTAAACCTCATAAGAAAATCAAGATATACTTGGATTGTGATAAAGTTATCCCAGAATCTAACTAAATTATTTCAATTCTAAAAAAGTAATGAAGTAATCCCATGTCTGTCACTGAAAATCTATCTAAAAGTATAGTTTTCACTACAAAGATGGATGATCATGAGCTCTCTATAATCAACAATTCATCCACATAGATAATTAGGATCAATAGAGAATCATCATACCATAAGATGTGTACATTTAGATCTAAGTGGCATTTGGTGAACCCGTCTATGAGGAGAAAGGAGTCCATCTTGGCATACCATTCTTGATGGGCCTTTTTGAGTATGTAGATAGATTTCTTGAGTTTGTAGACCAAGGAAGAATATTCCAAAAAGCCTTGTGGTTTCTCTATGTAGATCTTTTCTTTGAGGTCACCATGTATATAAGCACTCTTGATTCCATTTGGTGAATATCCAATTGATGTGTGATTGTGATAGCTAGAGTGAGTCTGATAGATGTCATCTTGGATACATGAGCAAATGTCTCAATGTAGCCTATGTCAGGCACTTGAGAAAATACCTTTTTAACTAGATGACCTTTATACTTATCAACAAAGCCATCTACACCATATTTAGTTTGATAAACCCATTTACAATGGACTAATTTTCTTCCTTTAGGAAGAGGGACCAAGTCCCATGCTTTGTTCTTTATTAGGGATCTATACTCCTCCTGCATAGGAGAATTCCATTATGGAATGCTAGATGCCTCATAAAAGGTTTTTGGATCTAAGGCAATATCCAAGTAGGCATGTGAAGTACCTTAAAACTATGAACATGTTCACCTTATATCTAATGGCTTAACAACCCATTTCCTAGCACTTTTAAGTGTCTTTTAGGCCCAAGTGGGAACAAAATTATATGAGTTTACAAAATTAGGAGGTGAGTTATCATCATTTTTAGTGTGTGTGAGATAAAGGAGAAGAATATTCATCACTGCTCTCAACAATTAACTTGAAGAAGAAGAAGAGTCATCTCGATCATCAAGAGGATTTTGAGGTGGATCCAAGTCATTATCTGAGGTGGAATCAATGTCTAGTGAGACTTTTGATGAGTCTAGAGTGCTATTAGTGAGTTTAAGTGGTCCCTTGAAAAAATTGACACTCCTTTCTATGATTAACTCATGAGTTTTAGTATGGATAAGCTTGTATCCCTTATCACCCTATGGATACCCTAAAAAGATACAAGACTGACTTTGAGGGTCTGTTGCCTTACATTTTTTCTTGGGAACATGGGACATTGTTGGTGATACAAACACTTGAAAGTGATCCACTATGGGCTTTTGACCATCCCAAGCTTTAAAAAGAGTGATTCCTTTCAATTTTTTGTGGAACATGATTTTGATTGTAGAATGCATAGTTGATTACTTCAACCCAAAACTGAGGAGCAAGAGACTTTGATTAAAGCATGTAATTGGACATTTCCTTCAAGGAATGGTTCTTACATTCATCCACACCATTCTATTAAGGACTGTATGGAACTATGTGTTCCATCTAAATCCCCTATAATGTGTAAAACTAATCAAACCTATTGTTAACATACTCCCCACAATTGTCAGTCCATAAGATTTTGATGAAATAATCTGAATGCTTCTCCACTAGTACCTTGAAGTGATCAAAGACCTTAGACTTCTTTTTGAGAAAAAAACACCCAAGTGTACCTCAAAAAGTCATCGCTGAATGTGAGTATGTATCTGGTCTTATTGAATGAAGGTTTTGGAAATAGACCTACTATGTAATTGTGGACAATTTTTAGCTTTTGTTCATCTCTCCTTATTTTACCCTTGTCATATTTCTCTTCTAGATGCTTGCCAAGAATGCAGCCATTACATAGGCCATCTAAGACTTTAAATTTAGGTAACCCTAAAAATATGTATTGATGATTGAGTTTCTCCAGGAAACATTAGTTTAAATGGCCAAATTTTTCATGCTATAGTTTACTCCATCTACATGAGTAAGCAGTGAAGCTAAGGGCTAATCTGGGGCAAATTGTGAGAAGGTATACAACCTAGACTCATGATTGGCATTCCTATAAGCTACTATGGTGTCACTATGTATCTCTTTAATAACCATTAAATCATGTGTAAACTCAACTCACTTCCTTGCACCTATGTGAGTGATTTGGTACATCAATAGAAGATTGGTGGATAGTGAAGGAACACATAAAACATCATTGAAGGTCCTATCACTTACTTCAACTAATATTTTACCACTGAATTCTATAGAAGTGTCATCACCCATGAGAATTGAAGACAAGTAACATGGCTCTATTTCTAAAAACATATCCTTTGAGGAGGTCATGTGATAGGAAACACCCAAGTCAATAGGCTAAGTTAAAGGCTAAGAAGCTACTACAACATGTGCCTTGCCTTTGTTTTAACCCTTTTTACTATCTTTAACCTTTGTAGAGTCTTGTACAAATGTGTTCTGAGTTGAGGATTCAATAACACTGATGTTATTATTCTTAAGCATCTTAGTCAAGGTGTCAATCTTCTTTTTCATGCACTAAGATTCATCATTCCTAAGTTTCTTTAAAAAGATATATTTGAGTTTATCCTTTTTAGGTTTCCTACTTGAGGAGGACCAATTTTATTATGCCTTAGGCTTTGCATCTAATTTTTTAATTTTCTTATTCTCATGATCTAGTTTAGATTGTTTCTTCTCTTATTTTCCACTACTAGAAAGCTTCTTCTTATCATGATTGATAATCAAGGCATGTCATTTTGAAGACTTCAATGAACCCATTTGAACTAACTTATCTTGATATTGAGTCAAATTGGTAACAAATTCATCAAATGATGGAATTTTCTAAGTAGATCTAAGTACATGTTTGGTAGCATGAAATGTAGAGACAAAAAATGAATAGTTATGACCCAATTTTGTAAGCATATATAGAATCAATTGGTCATCTATTTTCTCAATGACATATTGTCTCAACTATAGTATCAATTATTTAAACTTTATAAATAAGTATTATAGAGTGTCATAGTCACCTGGGCTCAATGTGATGAGCTCATATTCCAACTCATGACCCCTCATGATGTCTTGCACTCCAAAAAGCTTGTCTAAGATGGTCTAGACTTTGTTAGGAGTTTTTGAAGATTTAACATGAAATAGGAGGTTAGGAGACATTGACAAACATAAAAACCCATAGGCCTCATCACATCTATTGTACCACTTAACCTTTTTTGTATCTATAGATAACGTAGTTTCCTTACCGATAGTGATTCAATAGAGTCCTTTACCTCTCAAGTGAGATGTATTTTAGACTTCTAGTTGAGATAGTTAAATGGTGTGTGGTTAAATGTTTAGGTCCATTAGTACATATTAGATTGAGAAAATTTATAAAATTAAGATGAAAGTAAAGAAAAAATTTCATATAATATAAGTACCCCCTTGAACTATTAACAAGACCCCCCCCCCTTTAAATTACAATGCAACACATGCTCAATATTAAACATCAGGCACCACTGAGAATGCATCTATGAGCAATCAATGTGAGAGAGTACAAGAGGGACATTGAGCACAATCGATAATGCATCTAAAAAAGTGCAATGAGTTTTAAGTCATTATACCATGAAGAAAATAGATGTTATAAAGGGCATAAAAAAATATCATCAATGCATATATCTTAAAAAAATATGCACTTTTAAAAGAAATAGCACCCAAAATGGAGCTAAAAATTGAAAGTTATGGCACTTACAAGTTCTTCTACACATTCTTGGACCCTTTTCAAAAATGGAAATTTTTTTAGACTTGTGATTTTTTATCAAAAAATATAGATTTTTACTTAAAAAAATAGAAATAGAAAAAAATGAAGTCGAGGTTTCCCAAAACTCTAAGTAGTAATGACCCTTTGAAAGTTTGAGTTGGTTTCAAAAGAGTAATCCAAAGTTTTTAGACTAATTTGCTTCCAACTCTGAGTAGTAATGAGCCTTCTAAAACCTAAGTTGGTATTATAAGAATAATTAAAAATTATTACACTACTTTGATTCCAAATCCAAGAAGTAATGGCCCTTCTAAAATCTGGGTCGGTCTTAAAAGAGTAATTTAGGTTTCCTAAATTGGTTTGGTTCCAAGTCTGAGCAGTAATGGCCCTTCTAAAACTTGAGTAAGCAATATACCCACAAAAGTCTGAGTTGGTCTTTCATAGTGTAATCAAAGTTTTGACACCTTGATTACTTAACTTCATGAATTTGTAGGTAAAGCAAATCCACAAGTTTGAGTTGGTCTTTTGTAATGCAATCTAGGTTTTGGCACCCTGCTTACTTAACTTCATGAATTTGCAAGTAAAACAACTACATAAGTTTGAATTGGTCTGTTGGCTAAGTAACAACCCTCTAAAATACTATATTGTTTAGCAAACTCTCTAATACATGAAATATGAAGTAGATCAACTATAAAGTTGAATTAAAGACCACATGTAGATCTGAGTAATGTAGAGGTTTAATGGCACATAAATTGAGGAAAGCCAAAAATATCTAAAATACTTCAATAATGGAAATTTTGTAAGAGAACCAGTTGATATTTTAACCTAAGGAAGAAAACCTAGAAGACATTTTTTCACAACAACACAAGAAGTATAGATTTTAGCAAAAAATGAAAAATAGGGCCTTGGGATGCCAAAAAAAGAGGAAAAATTGACTATTCTAGAAGTAGGTCATGTTTGTAGTCGATCTAAGGGTTTTGGCACCTTATAAAACCAATGGCATACTAATTTTTGAGATCTGAAGCTCAAATAGAAACTTTTTCTTGAATTCTCCAAGCAATCTCACTAAACCCTTCTTTGTGTTGGAATAATGAATGTAGACAAGATTTCATCACAAAGATTTTTGCAATACTGGTAATAATGGCTCTAATACCATGTCAGATTGGCCAAAATCTTGGATCCTTGCACATAAACTTGAGTAAATATTTGTATGGAGTAATGAAATCAAAGATAAATTACAAAAGAGGAAGAAGGTTGTCCTCACACAATAATATTGCAAAATATGATCTGCTTGCATAAAATCATTATAACCTATCTTACCTTCTAAAAAGGAAAAGTGGGGTACATATAGGGAAACTTAGGACAACATGATGAAACCTATAATTTTCCTAATTAGATAATAATATTAAAATGAAATTACCCTATGTGACCTTTTTATAACTAACCTAAGGAAGCTTAATTGACATAGAATGGTCATAAGGCTGTGTAGGTAAAATCTAGTGGGAAAAAACACTACACTAACACTGGGTAATTTGGATTGTCTTGAAGTTGGGGATACTATACAAAAGTTCCCTATAGTGGAAAGTATTTCCCTATGGTGCTAGTGTCCCAATCTAGGCACTAATGTTTGCCTGGTCTAAAATTTAGGTGATTTGAATTGATTTGTAAGTCTCTTTTATTTTTTGTGTTTGTGTGTGTTTGATTTATAAAATTGATCTCCTATGTTAAAATTTATATGTGAATAGAAAATTAGGATCCTGATCTCTATGACAAAGCCCTATGAATGCCCCCTCATATTAGGGTAGTTTTGAAAACTATGTAAGAATTATTATCAAAATAAGTAGATCTACAAAATGTATTAGCTAGATCATGTGCATGATATTCTAATGGAATTTACAAACATAACATTAGAATTTAAAATTATCTAAACATAAGTAGTTAATGTAAGTGTATGATCATATTTTAGATTATTCTTAAAATTACTATATTTAGTAATAAAAACCCAAAAACATAAACAACATCAAAGGAGGGTATAATGGAATAATCATACAACTAAATTAATATTATTACTATCCTTTTGTCCCTTAGAGATCCTCTCCAAGATCTCCAAGCTGATTTGAATATAAAATAATTGGATTGTGGATTGCTTGATTTGAGCTTCCAAATGGCTTCAATAGATTTTTTGACTTGTTGATGGCTTGACAAGAGTGTAGGGATGCTTGAATAATGGTTGATAATGAAAGTATGCTTGAGGCTTATGACTTTATAAGTTATCTTGGTAATTTCTCAAGCATGGTTTATATAGGATGGTGGATGATAATTTAGGGATTTTTAAATTATTTTAGAAGCCTCTAGTTTAGAGACTTCTAGAACTTTGGAGTAGGTCCCATAGTTCTACAAGTTTCTTGATTAGTTTAGGCATAATGCAATTTTAAGTGGGAGATAATAAGTTTTAAGGTTCACACGGGTGTAGGAAAGGCTAAGGTGGTAGGGTAGCTAGGGGGTAGGTAAATAGAAAGAATTTTAAATGGTCAAGTGAGATAGTGGGTAGATTAATAGCTAACTAGGCTAGGTAGTAAGCTAATGGAGTAATTAATTGATTGAAAGGGTATTTTAAGGTTTATGAGATGTAGGGAATTTTGTGTAGGAATTAAGATATTATTTAATTGGCTAGGGATATGGTTAATGGGTTAAATTAACAAGTTTAATAGGATTATTAGAGAAAGCAAATTCAAGGACATACATTTTGCCCTTATTTGAAATGGTATTATGAGTGGAACAAATTGGAAAGAGTAATGTATTTTCAAATAAAATTACTTTGTGGTTAAGAATATTGTTAGTAGGTATAATGCCCCCTCGAGGGAGCATGCAGAAAAAATGATCCAGATAGTCACTCGAACAAAAACCTCCATGGGTGGGATAGGATAGAGATGATGATAAGAGGCTGGGTTGCCTTGAATGTTGATGTAGCTACAATGGGTATGCCCCAAGCATAATTGATAGGAGATAAAGTGGTTGAGCCTCAAAAGATGAGTTCTAGACAAACTAAAAATTGTCTAAAGGGGAGGTAGGTTGATTAAGATGGTAAGACTTAAATTCCCAAAATATAGATATTATTCAAGGAATAAAGAGATAATATAGGCCACAAGATGAAAATAATTCCTATAACAAAGACACATGCCAGATATGGCTAGAAGCCTATATAGTATGTTGGATGAGTGATTATGGGTAATAAGCCACATTATGTTAGATTCATTACTTAAAATGATGTAATGATTTTGAGTGATCAATTTGGGATGGGACGGGATTAGGGGTTAATGATGGCCGAGCTATCCCTAGGCATAAGACCATGGCTAGGTATTGCCTACATAGTCTTAGGAGACCTTAGGCTGATGTAATTATAACTTAGGATTGGGACAAATAATGGGGAAATGGAAGGTCATGCCTTAGAAGACTTGAAGATAATAACTGATGATTAAATAGGATAATAGGTTAAGAAATGGGATTCAAGGAGTAAAATTAGTTGACAAGGTAGGATAGTGGGTATGTCAGGGATCAAAGGGGTGACATGAGGTAAAAGAGGGGTAAAAGAGAGTTGAAATAGGAAAAAAGAGGGGTGAAAAGGGTCATTTTGACTTTTACCCTTAGTGAGTTGATTGCTCTAGAGTTAAAGCCATAGACCACATCAAACTTGAATCTCATCATGGAGAGAGGGTCAAAGAGCACCAAAGGTTGGCTGATGCAAGACCATTAGTATGTAATCACTCCCTATCCTGGTGATTTTGTGTTTTTCACATTTATTTCTCTATTTTTTATCTTGTATATCTTACAAGTATAATACCACAACTATAGGCAATGCCCTTAGTGGAAATATTATGCCCATGATTTGTGATATTGCATTCATGACCTATATTATTGCAATACCATGACAAGTGAATTACAATATTACAATACTACAAGAAGTGATTAGCAATATTGTAATATCATAAAGGGTGAATCATGGTTTTTCATAACCATGAGGTTGTAATCATATTTATGCAAATTCATAAAAATTGAGTTGTAATATTGGATTTATTGTATGGGATAATGCATGATTAGTAGTATTATATTGGGTAGGATTAAAGGGTTAGGGTGTTGGTTAAAAGGTTTAAGTGGTTTAGGTAAGGGATGAGGCTAGGGACTTAGGGTGAGTGGGTGGTAGGATTAAGTTAGTAGGTGAATATGAATAGGATGATGTTAGAGAAATTAGGTTAGTGAGTTAGGGAAGGTAGGTAAGTTAGGAGATATTAGGTCTAAGGTTAAAGGGGATGGGGGTTTAGGTGGTTTTTCAAGAATGAGAGTGATAAGGAATTGGGATGGGGATTAGGATGGATAGGATTCACATGAAATAGGTGAAGAAATGGAGGGAGAATGGGATTAGGGGCTTAAGGGTAGGATAAGTTAGGGGAATAAACGGTGTAGGGACAAGATATAGGGGGATAAATGGGATTAGGTAAAGTCAAGTTGGGTAATGTATGAGGGTGATTAGATAGGATAGGTTAGGGATAAATGTGATGATATGAGCCTATTGTGATAGGATGCATGATTGGTTTAAGAGGAGTTAGGAGTGATGGTGTCCTAACTATGGCATCCCTAGTTTCTACATGAGATGCACTTATTGACACTAGAGGAGTATGGCATGTTGGAGTTTATTGGTTTGTATTATGTCATAACCATGCCATAATATGGATTGATAGAGATTTGATTATATCCTTGGTGGAAAGATGGCACTCAAATATGAGTACCTTTCACTTAATGATGGGAGAGATGGCCATCACCTTGAAGGATGTATTTCATATTTTATGGCTTCCCATGAGAGGGCACGTAATATATTGGAGGTCACACACCCTCAGTGTGAAAGTGTTGAGGCTAGATAGGAGGTTGCATATTGGAGTGTGATATGCATGTGTAGACATTGATAGGTGTTTGAGGGAGGGCACTATCAATATGTTGAAATTGGTGGTGATGTCTCTTGTAACCAACATACTCTTGCCAGATTAGAGTGAACAGTGGTTCTATTTTGGCTTGAGAGATGTGGTTTTGGATATGGTACAAGACTAAAGAGTGTTCTCCTCGGGTATACTAGTTTTGGAACATTTATATCAAGAGCTACACATGAGAGCATGTAGGGGAGATGCAAGCCTGGGTCCATCTCTACTATTGCAAATATAGAGCTAAGAACACACACACACACACACACACACACGCACGCACACACACACACACACACACACACACACACACACACACACACACACACACACACACACACACACACACGCACACACACACACACAGACACAGTATCCCATAGGTATATGCATGGACAAAAATCCTCATGAGCCCATAGTTTTTAACTGGTATATTATTCTAGGGGTGTAGATATCCCATGTGAGGGAGATTTGATTCTATAGGCATGCATTGAATAGTTCACATCCAAAGCACATCACATGGATGGTGTATAGATAGGTGTAGTTTCGCTGGGATGAGGAGGAAGATTTTACCTAATATATGTATATAGAGTGTTATATTATAGGTCATAGGAATTATATTATTAGGCATTATAGACCTAATTGGGTGTAGATGTAGTTTAGGAGACCATAGGATGTGCCAAGTGAGGAGCACCTATTTACCCATAGTGACATGGAGAGGTCTCAATGGGGGATATTAGTTTACAAGGCATTAACATGTTTAGACTATGAGATAATTGCCTCAGTGGCATGGGATTACCATACATTGATCTTAGATATGGGTATTACAACTGCATATATTACTTGGTAGACATAAAAGCAACCAATGAGGCTATTGAGACAACAAGCTAGAGTGAGGAAGGGGATTATCCAGAGACTTATATAGGCACATGTTAAAACTAAGAGGAGGTGAGTGAGGAGATTAAAATCCCCATTATAGGATCCATAAGATGGATAGGAGGGTCCTGGTGCCATGAATGTGGATGGGGGAGATCAAGGAGGCCTAAATAGGTTCAGATAGTGGTTGTGGGATAATTTGGAACAAGTGGGATACAAACTAGAGAGAGCATAGGTGGAGATGAGGTAGGTCCATCTTGATCAACCTTGACAGAGGATGAACAAGCATTATTTAAGTAGTTCTAGAGAGAGGTGAAGGCCCATGTCTTAGAGATTATAGGAATCACAATAAAGAGAGACCATATTATTACACACTTACAGGGACAACTATCACAGAGGGATGGCTAGTTGGCCATTGCATAAGGATAGATCAAAGGGTTACAGGGGTAGGTGACTACTTTGCAAGGACACATCCAAAGTAGAGATGCCTAGATTTAGAGTAGAGAGTCCCATATAGTGGTATTACAAAGTCATATATGGAGCTAAGATGCATAGAACATGACTTGACAAGATCAAATTAGGTAGTTATAGACTTGAGTGCGGTATTTATTTGGAAAGGTACATGTGTCTAAGAGGTCCAAGGAGGAGGGGGATGCAACTATGATATGAGGGGGATGGATGGGGTTATGAGGCAGATCATATGATTGACACAAAAGGCTAAGTAATGTAGATATATATATATATATGAGATAGAAATGCCACCTAAGTAACATGTAACTACATTCAAATTCAGTTCTTTTTAGTGCATGCACCAACATCTCAAGGGACCACCTAGACCATAGTCAAGATTTTATAATAGATGAGACTTGTATTATATGATGGATAATTGTCTAGTAGCACATTGATGTCCATGGGGCCCATATTTTGCATTCATATATTTTTACATGGACTTCATGTGGACATTATGGAATGCTATATATGATTATGATTTTTGTTATATATGATGTGATGTGTTGTGATTTTATTGTATTGAGATGGATGATGTTATTATTAGACATGTGTGATGTATGTGATTGTTATGTGATTTGATGATTATGCTTATGATGTTATATGAGAGATTGATTTATAAATTGATGTTAGATATGTTGATATTATATGATGATGATGTGATGGACATATGAATATTATGTGATTATGTTGTGCTGAGTAATTATGGATTGATGTGATGTGATTGTATGCTAACAATGAGATGTTTGTAAATTATATGGTAAAATGAAATGGACATGGTTTTATGTAAGTAATGTTTATTATCAATGTGCTAATAAAATAATCCATTTTAATTTTGTGTCTCACAAATTATTGGTGAGTAAAAATCCTCCTACACCAAGGAGATGGGTGGGAATGGGATAGTATGTTAAGATGAGTAGAGTGGATAAATGGTTTGATTAGGGGGATGGTATGGGGGGAATTTTGAAGCCACTTGATACGTAGGCAATCTAATTTAATATTACACATGTGAGTAGACATGTACCACTGACATGATAGTGCCACTGACATGATAGTGGTAAAGAGCACATGAAAGTTACAATACATGGGAACTCCATTTTGGGTGACTTGCCCAAGTTGTTGAGGTTGGGTACTCACTTAGACCATATTTGTTCCCATTTAATAAAAAAGAACAAAATATAAAGAGACAAGCTAACAAGATCATTTTACTAATGATGACAATTTTTTACAAGACTTAATGACTTAACAAATAATAACACACATTCACACATATAAAGAAGATAAAATCAAGATACTTCATGAAAGAAAAAATAGACTAGGGTAATGATGGTTGATTTATATACATGTAATTTTAATAAGAAACCTAAATAAATGATTATTTATAATGGAATTAATAAAAAAGTGAAATATGTATATGGGGTGATTTATGCCTAAAAGTGTTTTTATCATGACTGAGAAAAGGATTCAACCAGTCATAAAGAGCCATTGGTAGGGTCTAGAATGAACAATCAAGATTTAGTTGTAGAGTGCATGATATATCCTAGAGTAATAATATTTTGTGACCCTTCAATAATGATGAAATTAGTATAGTATTCTAGATCAATTCTTAGGAATGGAGAAGGATAAATGCAAGTTGAGGCTAGTAGGAGACATACTCATCAAGGAGGATGCAATTGGGATATGTACTAGGGTGTAAATAAGATGGAGGATATATCAATAGTGGATGGAGATATTTTGTAAAACTCCTCAATAAGTGTTACCCTCACATGACCATTAATGGCTTACCCCAACTTGAAGTACTTGTCTCTTGATTCTACCTAAGCATGTAATATACACCCACTCTTAAGATGAAGTTTAATTGGAGAACGATGGAATGAAAAAGAGAATCAGAATAGGAGTGTATATGCCCCCAAGAGTGGGAAATCATATATTGATGTGTTTATATCCTTTTAAGTATAAAAACATTTCAAAATCATGATATTCATAGGCTCATCAAGTTCATCACCTTTGATTATAGCTAATTTATAGGATCTTAATCTAAATTTTGCAATATTTATGTAAGGCCCAAGACAATTTTATTCAAATTTTCCCTTCTTGTGTTGGTCTAGATTCCTTTGATTCTCCTTAAGGACTAGATCGCCAACTTCAAATTATTGAGACTAGATCTTTTTGTGATATTGACCTTCTAGCTTATTTTGATATGCCCAAAGGTGATTTAAGGCATTTTGATGTTTTTCATCCAAAAGATACAACTCTTTTAGCCTTTCTTATCTAATATTGTGGTTGGTAATGATTCCCCACAAAGATATTCATAGGGAGGTGAGTTCCACTTATACATGCAAGATTGCTTATGTACCATAGACCAAAGAATATAAAGTAGCTCTAATAGGTGTCCAGACACTAGTTCTATAAGACCAAAGTGTAGGGTATAATTATAAATGACATTTTTTGCCTACATCATTGAATATTTTATTTAGAATCTTAAGAAGTGTCTTATTAGTATCTTCCACTTGTCCATTCGCATGGGGATAATAGGGGGTGTAAAAATACTGCTCAATGTAATAGTGCTTTCATAGATCTTCAACCTCTTGATTTTTAAAATAATTCCTATCATTTGATAAGATTTTGATTGGGATACCAAAATGGTAAATGCTCTGATTTAGGATGAACTTTGATATTTGGAGACTTGTGGTGTATATAAGTAGCATAGCTTCAACCCATTTTTTAAAGTACTCCATAGCTATGATAATAAAATTGTGCTCATCATATGATGTTGGATTTATCTTTATGATTAAATCTAATCCCCATATAGAGAATGGCCATGGGCTCATTATAGGTTGAAAATCTTGTGCAGGAGAATGAATAAGATTACCATGTTTTTGACATGATACACACTTGTGCATATATTGGAAAACATCTTTATCCATTGAATGCCAAAAATATCCAGTCTTGAGTAAATTCTTAGCTAGGTCCATTCCATTGACATGGTCTCCATAAATACCATCTTGGACCTCCTTGATCATAAGAATAGCCTCTTATAAGGTCAAGCATCTCAATAAGGTATAATCATAGTCCTCTCCAATAGAGAGTGCTATCAAGGATAGTGTAATGGGATGTGCAATGGATAAAGGCTTTGTATTGATGATTTATTTTAGTTTGGTAGAAGGATATTATCATGGAGATAGGTATATATGTTGTGATACCATGGTAGATAGGGATTAGGGATCGCACAAATTTTAAAATGATCCATGGATTGATGGGCTGATAATATCAAATGCTCAATTAGAAAATAGATTTCAAAGACATATTCTAGAATGTTGATTAAAGACCTAATAGTTTCCATAGAGTTGGTTGCTTTATTACTTCCCCATGGTACTTGTTCAAATATAATAAACTCAATTTTTTTAATTGAGCCATCAATTGTTTATAGGGAAACGATTTTTCATCCTTTATTTATAACTCCTCATTCACTTTTTTGATAATTAATTTTGAATCACCAAATAAATTTATGGATGAGGTCACCTTGGGGGGTTACCATTGTAGACACCTAAATCTAGCCACCTATGACCTCCAATCAGGGTTTTGGCCAATTTTCACTAAAATGTACAATTTAGCCTAAAAATACCAAAAAATGCTAAATGATGTGAAATTGACACATTCAAGTGCCAAATTTGGCCAAGGTATCCCTAAATAGGGCAATGCAATTCATGGGCTAGCTAACTTTGATCAAATCATTCTGAGTCAAAATGCTAATTTTGCACCTGGGTGCTCTGGATTTCTCTTTCCTATCAAATATCTTGCACAATTTTGCACATGTGCCTTCATTATTTATTTTTGGCAACATCCTAAATGGGATAATAGATCAAATTCATTTGTAATCACCTTCTAATTCCAATCCAATCAAAATTTGGACCAATAATAAGGCATTATGATCAATTTGAGTAACTTGTGCACAAAGTGCTTAAGCATGCTTAAGAGATAATTAAACTAAATTGGAGTCTAATCAAGAATTCCATGGAAATTTTTTGAATACTTGTTTTTAGAAATTAATATTGAATATCCACATCATTAGGTGACCTCATTTCTTGGGAAGACATCCTAAGGCCAAAAATGCCACAAATATTAGGATCCTTGCCCTCCATGCCTCATCAATGCCTTCCATGATGCCCTCCATGTCTCTTAATTTCCCCTTCTTCCAATGTCACGATGAGGATAATTATAAAATTAATTCAAAAAATTGAATTCATCCTCAACCACACATCACAATCTCAGGATGGACAACTTAGGTTGATTTTATACATTCTAAAAAATCTATAAATAGAGAGGCCATGAACATCATTTATAAGACATGATTATGCAAAGTTATAATGAATAATTGATTATAAAGTTTCATGTAATTAGTGTTACCATGCCAAATTTATTCCAATCTAAGCCAAACCACAAGCCAAAGGTGTCAAGGAGAGATGGAGGTAGCCAAGCTTCCATTACCAAGAACTTCATGAGCACAAGCTGAGCAAGCCACTACAATAAGCATTTTGGAGCATCCAAGGAAGGTAAAAGAGGCTTTATTTTGAATTTTAGTTGTGTGTTTTATTCATGTTTATTAACTAAGCTCTCCTTAGTTTCTAAGCTTAGATATTTTATGGTAGTTAGTATGATTCTTTCATTTTGTTTTCATTTTAGAATTAACACCATACTAACCATCCTCTCTTGAGTCAAATTCCTAGATCACATAATAGAATTCCTAGTGGGAATAAACACATCCCACACATGAAGAAGATCATTTTTCAGCTTTAAAATTTTCATTTCAACTATTAAAACTCTTTCAATTTTATTTTCTAATTTTATTTTACCATTTTTGTTTGCCACGGGTTTACATAGTAACCGACATCAACTAGTAAGACTGACATCAATTGGATAACTTTACTGATGTTAGTTAGTAAAACCAAAATTTATTAGATACATGTCATTAGTCACTTTGGTATAACTGATGTTGGTTAGATAACCATCATCGGCTAGAAAATGTAATCATCATCAGTTATATAACTAATGTCAGTCACTATGTTTTCCTTAAAACATAGACCTGAGAGATATTTTTTAAAGTTCATTATTTCAAACCTAAAAGAGATTCAAGGATAAATTACATGCCAATGTTTTTGTTGTAGGATAAATCTTTATATTTGCTAAAAACATGTTTAGATCATGTTTTACATGTTTAAAAATCAATTACAAACCTTGTTTTGGTGTTTAACAAAAAGTTTAGATGTTTATGGTGAATGTTTTCAAAGTTTTAAACTAAGACCAAGGGTTCAAATGAACACCAATTCATTTTCCATTTGGGCTTAAAAATGAACTCACATTTTGAAAGCTTTTTGTATTTACTTAGTTGTTTAGATTAAATTTTTGTTTGGAAAAAAGAGGGATGTTACATGTATCCTCTTCCATTTGTCCCCTTTATGGAACCCTTGGGATCAAAATCACCATTCCTATTGCAAGTAGCCTAGTCCAAGGCTTTTATATAAAGTCATCTAAAGCAATCCCCAAAAACTCATCAAAGTTTGGGTGACCTTGAAAATGACCTTAAAGTCTTTTTACTTTCATACTTTCTTTATTTTTATACAAACTTGGCTTATGAGGGGGACTTCATCACCTCCCATGAGTTCTTTAGGGAAGGTTTGACCTAGGGTTTCACCTCTTGACATTGACTTCATTTGGATCCTAATTAGAGTTGCACATATTATGTAGTGGTACTTTAAACATTGAACTACACTGAGTGAACAACATGATGTAGTGGTTGCAAAAAATACTAGACCTTTTTGCAATAATCCAAGTGATATAGACCCAAAATATTTGCTTTTATTTTGCATTATTTGGTTTGAAAGTCATTATGAAATTGACTCCCCTATAATGTTTGAAAACTTTTTAGATCTTAGACAAATCCCCACTTATTGTAGAAGTAATGTTGGTGCAAGGTACACCTCAAGGTCTATGTCTTAGAACTGGCATTTGAGAGAAGGGGGGTGGTGGAAAAACCCTACTATATAATGCACATTTACTTTTGTATGAACACTTAAAATCCTCTCAAATGATGCATATTGATGGATTCCAACAATATCAAGCAACCTTGTCAGTTTAGGATCTAAGAGTGATTAATTAGCTGGTCTTGTACTAGATTAAAGTCTTGTTTGAAGCTAAAACTTGGTGTAAACAAACAATTCAAAACCAAACACATGGTCTTAATTTTCCTTTGAATAAAGAGGCATTATGCTGCCTATATGAGATCATCAATTTTCCTTGTTAAAAGGTTATCAAACCTTTGGGAGTCATATCATCCACTTTGGCATAGTTATGCTACCCAATTGAGTCTAGACCTTTACCAAAGTTATTTTAAGTCCTTCACTTATAATCTAAATTCAGAATTGCACCTTTATAAGTTCATAGAGTTGATGTGTTAAGTGAGTTCACCATTTGCACTAAACTTGAGGAAACTTAGGTTTAATTTCCAATTTGGGTTGAAGGTCATTTAAGACTCATAATCATTGTCATCACTTGATAGACTTAAGCCATTTTGTGCTAAACACTTTCACTTTGAGTCTATGCACCACAACATTTTGAGTTAAGAAAATTAGTGTTATGTTGTCAAAATTGAGGGAAAATGTCTTTTCCTTAGATATTTTTTAAAAGAAACTTTTTTTGTCACACCTTTTGGGTAGTGTAGCATCATTATGCTACCAAAAAAATTTCAAATATTGTTTCATAAACCCTCTTGCATAGAATTCAAAAAAATTTGTACATTTTTAGACCAATCCGTGTGTACTCTTGTAATATTTTATCTAAAGCATAGTTATATCATTTTCTTTTGTCTAGCTTATTTATAAAAAGAACCAAGTTTTATACCATTATTTATGAGAAAATAAACCATCCCCAAAAGTGCCTTTTGTTTCATACCTTATACCTAGTTGATAAAGTTCATGACCAAGAATCAAATTCCTAGTGTTTTTTAGAAGTGTTTGAAATCTGTTAGATTAAACCTTTCATCTATTTTCAAAGCCTAGCTTTTGACACCGTTTGGCCAAGAGTCCTAGTGCATGCCTTGTTTGAGCCTAGCTTTTGATGCCATAATTGGCAAAAAGACCTAGCAACTTTTAAATCCCTAGATTAGATTGATTTAAAACACTTCACCATTAGAGTTTGGCATTTTTATTTTTAGTCCATTTACTTGCTTATCTTTATGTGAATAGTGAAACATTAGATAGTTCACGCTAGCTTGTTTCCTCACAAATATTTGCATAAACCTTTTGATCCTTTTGATGAATCTAGACTAAGTTGGAACATCATCTGTTTTAGATTCTATCCTTTTCAGAGTTTGCATAACTCTTTGACCTTTTATTTTAAAGTATTCACTATGGATCCCAACATGTATTCCTACACTCGTAGTGGACTCATGTATAATCCAGGGATTAGTTATGTATTTTTGAAGGAAGAAATGGTGCAAGACCCCTATGTGAATAATATTATTTATGAGATGGATTCTTATCCCTCTTATAATACTCAATCAGGGTCACAAAGCCAAGATCCACTGGCTAACTATCTAGTTAACACACCATCTTATTTAGAACAAGTCCAATAATAAACTGCACAATACCTAGGAATAATACCCATAGTGGATGAGCAAGTTCTTCAATAGTCATATTCTACTAATACAGCTTCCACGTATGATCCATTTTTGTTTAAGTGACATTTGTTAGAGAATAAAGGTGAGATTTTGGTTAGAGACATAGAGGTAGGGGCCAAGTTTATAGTAGACTTCCCCTATAAAAATTTACTAAGTCTAGTAAGAGTGCCCCATAATTTCATTTATTATCAATAGGCTTCTTCTAGCAATCCTATGGCTCTAGTCCAAACGACGTATCAAGATCTTAATATATCTAATCAAGGTAAAAACATCATAGAAGATCACTTTAACCAAATGTAGAAAACATATCAAACCTACCTGAATCTAGCACATGATTTCAATTAGATGAACATGGTGAGTAAGCCTCTCATTAACCTAGTTCCTTCAATAGGAGTTTTGATAGAGTTAACTAGACAAGAGAATCTGAGTTTTGACCCATTCATACAAACTATTTTGATAGATAACTTGATGTATATGCCCATTATTGAATAAGTGTCTTTGACCTCTACACAAAATAGTGAACCAAATGTAGTGGAAAATGTGCAAACAATGTCTAATCTTGATCAAAGTGGTACTAACACACAAATATCTAGCCAACAACATGTGCCTATAGTTTATCCCATGAGTGGATCATCATACTAGGGAATAGGAGTTTCTACACCCAAACTTTAACTAGCTACTTCCTCGAGTGTACAACCTACAAGATTAAGTAATCAAACAATAACTAATGCCATGCCTCAATAACAAAATGTGACAAACCCTACTCCTCCTCAACAAGTAATGAGTAGCATTCCACAATAATAGACACAATCTAGTGTATCAATGTAATAGAGGACAAATACATTTCTACCTCAATTAGGGGTAACACATGTTCCACCTCACCAGGTAATGATGAACATACCTCTTCAATCACAAACTAATAAGCCAACTCAAAATTAAGGAATGACTAGTCAACAACATGTAAATATTGGTCAGTGACAGATACTAAATATGTAACATGTTTTCACTTCTCCATAGGGATTTGTGCAACAAGGTGGTCACCATGTTTCTCAAGTACCTACTAGATAATCATTGGTTTAAAATGTGACACAAATTTAGAGATAAGGTTTTGGACCACAATTTCCCACTCAAAGCAAGGTTCTATTTGTTGGTAGCATGTCCATTTTCACCCATAATATGCATAGTATAGTTATATCCTTCCATCCCAACCACAAAATCCTTCATGGCAAACCTTTATCACCAACCCAAACTAGAATATCACATAACCAATTGTGCAATTTTAAGTACATCCTAATCTATGTATGCATATTCTTGATCCATTCCCCAACCAAACTAATTTACCCAAACATGTATCTCCATCATACCCTAATTAAAGTGTCCCACTTGTGACCTCCCAACCATCTATGCAAACTAATATTCTCCCTCAATATAATGTTTCTTCTAGTTTTATATCCCAAGAATTATAATAGATGAAGGATACAATTATTGCCATTCAAGTTGGTAAATAGATTAAAAAGTTCAAATTAGATGACATGTGTTCCTACCCATTCATAATGGAGAATTTGTAGATACCATTTCCTCCAAGAATGAACCACCAAAATTTGACAAATACAAAGGGGAAGGTGACCCTAAGGCTCATTTGATTGAATTCTTTATCGTATGTCAACTAGTGGCATATAGTGACATATACCTTTTGTTGTTGTTCCTAAGGAGCTTGGTTGGGCAAGACTTGGAGTGGTTTTTAAAGTTGCTTAAAAATTTAGTAATGGATTTTGATGATCTTTCTAATAAGTTTGTGTAACATTTTTCCTATAATCTCAAGCATGAGATTTCATTAATGGACTTAACACAAGCAAAGCAAAAATATGGTGAGAGTTTTATAAGTTATTTACAACAATGGAGTGCCCTTACAAGCCGTTTCACCCATAGTTTACTAAATAAACTATTAGCCATTGTGTTTACTAAAAATTTGCATAGTGAGATAGTTTATCATTTAGAATTACAATGTACACATACTTTCAAGGAAATCATCGACAAGGGCTTGTTGATTGAGTGAGTTATTATCAAAAAAGGATTTATCAAGATTAATTAAACTAATCAAAATAAAGGTACCAATTAGGGAAATTACCAACATCCCATTCAAGCACCAACATCGTAACTGACACAAGCCAATAACCAAGAAAGACTGAAGTAATTCAACCACAATAGGAATGTTGTGGGAAATAGAGTAACCAAATCCTATCATATCCAAATGGTATAAACATCATCTACACCACCTTTTCAACTTACTCTTACTTAGAAACCTCTTCAACTAATACCCCAAGCACAACAAAAAATACCTATACAACAAATATAATAGCCTTTACCATTACAACCCCTCCTCTTAAGATAACTATGCCTACACGTCATGTCTTTAGTAACAAAGGAAAACCTATTGAGTCTTTATTTTTTAAGCTTTCTATCATTAATCTAATTAGTTGGCCTATAAAAAAGCATTATCCATAAGGCATTCCTTATCTTGATTGGTACCATGAAAATGAATTATGTGACTATCATCAAGTTAACAAGCATAATAAACAAAGATGTGTCCAAATCAAGCATTTAATTGAGAAAATGTTGGAGAATGGGGAGACAACATTGGATCATGGTGATTCTAATTCCAATAAAAATCTTGAGATTTATTAAAACCCCTTTCCCTAACATAACAATTAGTAGAAGTAAAATGGTTAGCAATAAAAACAACAATGGCCAGTGTAGCATCAAAGTCAATAGTATCAAAATCAAAGGCCAAACTAGCAAAATCAACAAAATCAACAACATAACCCATAATGATTGAACAATGGACAAAACTAAGGTCAGAATGGTAACAACCAGTAAACCTACCATGCATTTGCACATGACTAAAATAGGGTTGTAGGTCATATTGTAGAGGGTATCATTAATACCATCTCCATTAATCCTAGACCAAACACTAATCAGCCTAGACCGTTGCTAAACAACAACAATCAACCAAATTACATGGATAATCCTTATTTGACCTTGGAATGCATACATGCAAACCAAAAAACTAGGACTTCCCCTTTTAGACCTTATATCGACAACTCATCCTTGCCACGTGACCACATGTGAGTGCACTGACAACCAAAACTTGTCTTGTCTATTCCCACACCATTCCCAACATTTGTTAGCAATAACGGTCCAGTATTTAATCCTAATTATGCAATCAAAACTCAGAGGTTTAATATTACTATCCTAGGCCCACAACCATCTACCACTTTACCTCTCATCCAACCAACCATTCATCCTTAGAATAAACCATTCACTCTTGACCAAGACAAGAAGTTTGATATTATGGAACAATTATAGAAGACACCAGCACAAATTTCTATTTTAGATTTGTTGTGAATGTCAATAATCCATAAGAACATCTTGAATGAGTTTTTGACCCAATCCATTGTTGCTAGTGAAATATCCCCTCATAAATTTAAAGTTTTGGTTAGACACCTAGCTCCAACCCAACAAGTCACATTCAACCAAAGTGATCTGTCTTCCCTTGGCCTACTCCATAATAATCCATTATACATATAAGTTTTTATAAGATAGCATAAAGTGAAATGTGTCCTTATAGACAATAGATCCAACCTCAACATAGTGTCTCTAAATCTCATCAAGCTTCTTGGGTACACAATGGCAGATCTCCAACCAAAAACTATAACCATCAAAGCCTATGATAATCAGGAAAGAGAATCACAAGGCACCATTAAATTTCCAAGTATCATTGGGCCTTTGACCCATGATACACTTATAATATGCTTCTAGGTAGGCCTTGGTACATGAGATTCATGTAGTCTCATCAATGCTACACCAATGTATCATGTTTTTCCACTCAGGGATGGAAGTGAATATTCTAAGATATCTACACCTATATGAACATTGCAAGCATCTTGAGGCTGAATTTCAAAGATATAATTATTAGTATAGATAAAGGAAAGTTATACTTAATGATCCCTCACTAGATAATTACATAGATCATAATACCTTGGATTCCCTTTCCAACATGCCACCTCCTGAAGCTTCTAATCATTTCACCATTTCAAATAATGGACCAGGAGAGTATGTGACCCATGATACATTTCATATTTCCAATCTTCCTTAGAATCCAAAAACCTTTGGGTGACTTAAAGTCATCCCACATATGCATTGGTAATAAAAGAATAAAGATAAAGAACCTGTCACATTTGTACCAACATTTGGCCTAGAACTTAACCCTCTTGAAGGGGATGAATCATGGTTATCCAATGACAACCAAGTTGATTGTTATAAAAATACAAAGTATCTTATTCCTAATAGGATCATGGAGCATCATAATTATGAAGGAAGAGGCATCAGACTGAATCAATAAGGAACCATCGAACCAATTTTCACGACTAAGTATGAAAGACCTTATGGACTTAGATTTAAACTACCTAGGGGTGACCCCACATATATTATTTAAAATCCATCACCAATGACTAGTGATGATGATGCCAACAGTGAAGTAGAGTCCGATCATTGCCTCACCTTTGATAACCTAACTAAAACCAACCTATTTGATAATAATGCCATTTGTACCCTTATCCTAGCCATTCATCATAACCATTTGCCATTATATTATCCCTAACTGATAGATTGGGAATAACAATAATTTAGTCTATCAATTGATGAGTTCCAAAATGATGAGGCATTTTGTGACTTTTTATGCCTTAGAGACAATATTTCATTGGGAGATCACAAATCAATATTCTTAATCACATTGGATCCTATAGCCTATTTCGGAGAGTGAGTGAACACCCTTAGCCAAAAAAAAATAAGTAAAACATTGAGGTCCCAAAGTGAAAACCTCTTTGAGGCACCTTCTAACTAGGGAAAAAGTAAAGATAAAGGCTACTCTAGTGGTGAAAACCTATTTTAGGAACCATTAGATGGGGGTGTTCATTTTTATTCAAATTTAGATCAGGAAACCACCAATGATGAACTTGACTATGAATTCGAGTTTAGATTTAACCAATAACAAGTATTTGATCAAATTATTACATAATTTCTAATTATTTTTATCACATGGCTAGATCTCCCATTAGGGGACTCAGATTCATTATGCCTAGGAGAAGTTGAAGAGCAAGTCCTAACATAGGACTTTGACATAATTCAACAGTTCAAGTCATTACCTACTATCCTAGAAGATGGTTCAAGCCTTCTAGTTGAAGATACAATAGAGGTAAATATCAAGACTCCTTCAGACCTAAAATGGATAAAATTAGGCACATCCATCACTAAGGAGGAACATGACATCTTTACAGCTATGAGAATTTGTATATATCTTTGCATGGGCCTATTTTGACATGCTAGGTTTAGACCTCACCTTGGTTTTATACCACCTTGTGGTTAATCCTGATGCCAAACCAATAAAATAAAAGTTATGTATGATGCATCCTTGTATTACTATATTGGTATTGAAAGAACTAGAAAAATTCTTAGAATAAGGATATATCTAATCCATTGATTACTCAGAATGGATCTCTAATGTGGTACCTATTAGTAAAAAGCCTAAAGGGATAAAAATCTATACTAATTTTTGAGACATCAACAAAGCTTGTCTTAAAGATGATTTTATCTTACCTAATATCAACATGATCATTGACTCCATGGTAGGTTATGAAATGCCTTCACTCATGGATGGATTTTTAGGATACAACCAGATTAAAATATCATTAGAAGACCAACATAAAACATCATTCACCACTTCATGGGGAACATTTTATTATCAAGTAATGACATTTGGCCTTAATAATGCTAGATCTACATATCAAAGGGCCATGACTATCATATTCCATTATATGATGCATGATATTATTGAAGACTATGTTGATGACATATTAGGAAAATCTAAAACTTGGGTTGACTATCCAGTAGTGCTACGTAAGATATTTGAAAGATTATAGGAGTATAAAGTTAGACTCAATCCAAAGAAATGTGTGTTTAATGTAACTTCAAGCAAATTACTTGGCTTCATCATGTCTCATAGAGGTATTGAAGTCGATCCAACTAAATTCTATGTTATAACCAAGATACTACCACCAACCATTTTAAAGCAACTCCATAATTTGTAGGGTAAGATCCATTCAATTTGATGCTTCATCTCTCAATTAGTAGATAAGTGCCATCCATTTACACACCTTTTGAATAAGGGAATTACATTTCACTGGGATGATCACTGCCAAATAACTTTTGAATAACTCAAAGACTCTTATTAATCCACCTATTTTATTACCTCCTATGCTAGGAAAACCATTCTTATTATACATATCAGCTAGCGACCATGCTCTAGGGGCACTCTTAGCTCAACATGATGATAATGGAAAAGAGCATGTTGTATACTGCCTGAGCCATACCTTGGTTACTTATGAACATAACTATGCACCTATTGAAAAATCTTGTCTAGCCATGGTCTTCATAGCTCAAAAACTATGCCATTACATGTTAAATAATAAGACTATGGTCATTTCAAAAGTAGATCCACTCAAGTATCTAATATCTAAAATAGCTTTGTAAGGAAGAATGGATAAATGAATCATACTTCTCATTGTTTTTGACATAGAGTATGTCACTCAGAAGGCAATCAAGGGACAAGTTCTTATAGATTAACTTGATAAAGCACCTTTTATAGACACAACCACTCACGTTTCAATTTCTTGATGAATCCATAATGACCGTCATTGACACAACCCTTGAGGAGCAACCCTAAAAGTTTTATTTTGATGGTTCATTTACTGCACATGGATCAGGGAAAGCCTATTATTTATTACACCATAGGGGGATCTAATTCCTAAATCATTCAGAATCATCTTTCCTTATACAAACAACATGGATAAGTATGAAGCACTCATTATAGGACTTCGATAAGTAGTGCATTGGAATATATCTCATCTCTAAGTTTATGGTGATTCTTATTTAATCATCAATCATGTCACATATCATTTTCAGACCAAAGATGATAAGCTAGTTCTATATAAAGCCATGGTCGACACTCTTAAATAACAAATTTCAAACATTCAGTTTGAGCACATACCAAGGGCTAGTAATAGAATTATAGATGCCATGGCTACTATTAGCTCTCTGATTTGACAAATAGATAAAGCTAGAGAGTATTAATTCCTCACCATGAATTTATTAGCACTAGCTCAAGAACCTTCAACTATTTCCATGATTTGTGATATTTTTGGTCCTAATTCTATCTGGTACTCAGACCTCTATAACTACCTCTATGACCAAGTTATACCACCTAACCTATATCAAAAATAAACTGAAGCCTTCATTCATCATTCCACTTGTTATACTTTACTTGGATCTACCCTTTACCATCACAGTTTTGATGGAACTCTACTTCATTATTTAACTTTGATAGAGTCTACACTAGCGTTAAAAGAAGTTCATGAAGGAATATGTGGTGCTCATTCTAGTGGGGCAGTCTTATCCAAAAAGCTCTTGCATACTAGTTATTATTGACCCATAATGGATGCAGATGCCACTACATATATAAAAAAGTGTGACAAATGTTAGCAATATGCTAATCTGATACATGCCCCAGCAAAAACTCTAAAATTGATGTTGACACCATGGCTATTTTCTACATGGGGACTTAACCTCATTAGGAAGATCAACCCCACTTCATATGATGACCATAAACATATCCTTACCACCAATGAATATTTCACTTAGTGGGTTGAAGCTATAACTCTCATGTGACTGTAAAGAAAATTTTCAAAATCATCTTCAACAATCTCATTTATTGCTATGGTATCCCCTCTGACATCATATCTAATAATAGAGGATCATTTAAGAACAAGGATTTAAATTAGGTATGTACTAAATATAACATCACACAAAAAAATTATATAGTATATTACCCTCAAGGTAGTGGGTAAGTTGAGGCATCCAATAAAAAAATTGTCAATATTCTCAAAAAGATTGTTAATGATGTCAATCATGATTGGAACTTGCATGTATTCCCTTCCCTTTGGGCATACCATACCAATCATCTTACCCCCACAAGAGCTAATTTATACTTACTTGTTTATGGTACTGAATCTATCCTTCCCATTGAGGTCAAATTGCCTTCACTGTGCATCTATTTTAAGTATGTCCTGGATGATCATGACTATCGAGTAGCTCACCTATAAGATCTAGACCTACTTGATAAAAATGCACAGCTACGCTCAATAATCTTTAAGCATATCAGAACTGACTCAAAGGCCACTATAATCAATGTGTGAAGTATATAACATTTGAACTTGGTGATCTTATTCTTAAAGAAAACCAAAAAAATACCATGGTTGAGAAGAAGCATAAAGGGAAATTCAAACCAAATTGGATAGGGCCTTTCTTCATTATTATAGATTATGGATCAGGGGCATATAAGCTTGCCACACTAGACAAAGATGAACTTCTAGAGCCAAAGAATATTATCCATCTTAAGTGGTATTATGCTTGAATTCTAAGGTGTATTTTCTGTAAGAAACATTTTAGTTATGCCATTTTATTAGTATTCTTTTTACAAATATCATTCTTAACCATTCTATTAGCTGTATCCATTTTACCATTCCATTCTATTGACCTAGTGTGTTATAGAGCCTAGTCTATTTGACCTTGGATTTTTCCATTCATTACATAATTTTAGCATCAAGTTATCTGATCAGTGTCATCAGTTGGTTCAATTACTTCCGATAGAGATCATATTTTGGGACAGTGTGATAGAAGTTTTGATAGTTGCATCCTTCATTTATTACTCATTTCTTACCACTAGTCTTGCTACTAATTATAACTGCCTTTGGGAAAATTAGTACCATTGATCTATGCCATTGTGTCTTGGTTATAACTGCTTATGGGTAAACTAGGGGTAATATTAAAATTTGACATGCCAACTTACCGCTTCCTATGTCATACTATGCCTTTTTACTAACTATGCTTGTTTTGTTTGAATTGACTACTACACTAGTCCAATTTCTCCACCATAGGGTGGAACTACAGTGACTTGAGGTCCTACTTTGGGACTATGTAGGTAGTACTCGATACTTATTGAGGCTAGCTTAGTCACCGCCTTACCATGCTCTCATTATTTTGTGAGTAACCTAATACATGCTCTCACCATTTTGTGAGCAACCTAAGTTTGAATGATTTCATCATTTTGCGATCTTGAACCATTTAGTGTCTCATCATTCTTGATTGAGTTTAGGTACTTCAAAAAATTCCAAAAAAATCTGAAAAATCATTAGAAAACAACAAAAACATTGACCACTTTTTTGCCTTAAAGATTCTGGGAACCCTTACTAAGTTACAAGCAAATCACTTGTCATTTAGTTTCCCCATCTTTTTTGGAATTCTTTCTCTTACATACTTGCCATTTTTCAAGACCATTCCTCTTTTTCTATCACATCCATTCTATTTTTTTCATTATTTATCACATTCTTCTCATTCCTTGGGAGAACTACATTTGGCCTGAAGTTTTTTTATTAGATATTACATCCATGGAACTATGTAGGCAACATTCACATGCCTAGTGCATATAGAGATAGCTCGGCCACCCCCTTCCTTTTATTTTATTCCTCCATTTTGTTCATTTTTCACTTTTCACCTATTTTTTAGGGGCAATGTTCGTATGGTTTCTATTGCATTATTTGTTTGTTTGTTTGTTTTTGCTTATTTTATTTCTTTATCTACCTATTTGTTTGCCTTTAGTACTATTGCCTTGATTCAGTTTATGTATGTTCATTGGGTAATTGATTTCCCAAGCTTTACTTGAATCCATCCATATTCATATGTTTACATTGTCATCATGGTTTCTATCATTGGGGAATTATTTTGTATTATGTATTGGATTATGGGAGTTAGTCCTTATGCATATTTCAGCCAAGTCCTCATGATGTTATACCATGATGCCTACTAACATGTGTTACAACAAACCTCAGCTTCAAAAATTCTATTCAGTAATGGTGGCATCTCTTCGACACTGACATCCCAATTCCATTCTAATCATATCCCAAATAGAGTAATTAAACATGAAATAATTTCAATCTTTATTAGTTCAGATGAGCATCTCCCTACTAGTAGATTGTTCCAATTCATCATTACCCTCTATGTTAATTTATCATCCCCCTCGACCAAGTCTATCATGTTTTCCATAATCAGGGTCCAATATGATTATAACCACCTATTGGAAAATCATTGCACATCATCCTACCTTCATTTCTCAATGATTATATCCACCTTTTGGAAAATCATTATGTTGTCAACACTTTAATTTGTCTACATATACAAGGGCATGTTATTATCTTGTTTATCTATCCTAACTGGGGCATCTCCATCTTCTCAATTATTATAACCACCTTTAGGTAAATCATTGTGTTATCATACCATATTGCCACTATTGAGGTACAATGTTTATAACCACATTTGGGCAACCAATTGTGCACCATCCTACTTGCATTCTCAATGATTTTGACTTATTGTTTTAGTATCATTATGTTTTCACCCCATCATCTTTCCTTTCTTTAGTCCCCTCATTTCTCTTCTTTCTTTTTGAGGGACCATTTGCTGACTTACTTGTGTCAACTGTTCCCTCAAGAGGGCATCATATAGTTAGTTTATTATAATTGTAGTTATAAGCATATAGGACCTTTTCATTATTTGAGAAGATGTTACTATGTTTATAGCTTTCAATGCTTTCCCAAATAGGGGAAAACTATAGACACATAAATTTGGCCACCAATAACCTCTAATTAGGCTTTTGGCCAATTTTCACCAAAATGTACAATTTGGCCTAAAAATACTAAAACATGCTAAATAATGTGAAACTAACATATTCAAGTGCTGATTTTAGCTAGGGTATCCCTAAATAGGGCAATGCAATTTATGGGCCAACTAACTTTGATCAGATCATTCTAAGTCAAAATGCTAATTTTACACCTAGGTGCTCTAGATTGCTCTTTCCTATCAAATCTCTTGCACAAGACATGTGCCTTCATTATTTTTTTTAGTAACATCCTAAATGGGATAATATATCCAACACATCTGACATCACCTTCCAATTCCAATCCAGTCAAATTTTGGACCAATAACAAGGCATTCTGATCAATTTGAGTAATTTATGCACAAAGTGTTTAAGCATGCTTAAGAGATAATTAACCCAAATTGGAGTCTAATCAATAATTCCATGGAAACTTGTTGAATAATTGTTTTTATAAATGAATATTGAATAGCTGCATCATCAGGTGACCTCATTTATTGAGAAGACATCCCTAGGCCATAAATGCCACAAATATCAAGATTCATGCCCTCCATGCCTCATCAATGCCTTCCATGATGCCCTCAATGGCTATTAATTTCCCCTTATTCCAATGTCATGATGAGGATAATTATAAACTTAATTCTAAAACTTGAATTAATCCTCAACCACATATCTCAATCTTAGGATGGATGGTTCAGGTTGATTCTAGACATTCTCAAAAATCTATAAATAGAGAGGCCATGAACATCATTTCTAAGACATGATTATGCAAAGTTATAATGTAGAATTGATTACAAGGCTTCATACAATTATTGTTACCATGCCAAATTGATTCCAAACCAAGCCAAGCCATAAGCCAAAGGTGTCAAGGAGATATGGAGGTAGTTAAACTTCCATTACCAAAGACTTCATGAGCACAAGCTGAGCAAGCCACTACAACAAGCATTTTGGAGCATCCAACGAAGGTAAAAGAGGGTTTAATTTTCATTTTAGTTGTGTGTTTTATTCATGTTTGTTAACTAAGCTCTCCCTAGTATCTGGGCCTTGAGATGTTATGATAGTTAGTATGTTTCTTTCATTTTATTTTCATTTTGGAATTAACACCATACTAACCATCCACTCTTGAGTCAAATTCCTAGATCACAACCAAAATAATGCTAGCTTCCAACCCATGTGTGGTGAAAGAGCCATTGAAATAGAATTCCTAGTTATGTGATTTTGTAGTTGTTAATATGGACTCATCCAAGAAGGTTATGATAAGGAGCTTGGTATTTGCGAGAGGTGATTCTACAAGTTGTTCCACTATTACTTGTCCTTTGATGGCCTTTTGATTTATGTATTATATATCAAATTCACTTAGGAACATTATCCACTTGGCCATCCTACTAGTTAGAGTAGATTTTGATAGCATGTATTTAAGGGGATCAACTTTGGCTATGAGTTAAACTTGGATATTGAGCATATAATGCCAAAGTTTTTGGGATGAAAAGACAATGTCCAAGCAAGCCTTGTTGATAGGGGTATAATTTAGATCATATTAAATTAATGTTTGGCTAAGATAATAGATTGCTCATTCTTTCCCTTCATCATTATGTTGCACTAGAAGGGCCCCTATTGCACAAGGTGTTATAAATATGTATAAAAATAAAGGCCTTCTTGTGACAGGTGGTAATAATATTGGGGGCTTGGCCATATATTTATTAATAATTTCAAAGGCTTGTTGACACTCAAAGTTCCAACTAAAATGAGTCCCCTTATTTAAGAGATGGGTGAAGGGGTGGCATTTGTCTGCTAATTGGGAAATAAATTGACAAATGGCCTATAGTTTTCCTTGAAGGCTCCAAAGTTGCTTGAGATTTTGAGGAGGTATTTATAAAATTACTTTGAATTTTGATGGATCAACCTCAATACCTCTCTTAGAGAGTATGAACCCTAATAGTTTGCTTGAGGTGACTACAAACACACACTTATTAGGATTCAATTTAACCTTATATTCATAGAGTCACTCAAAGATGATTCTTAAAACCACATGATGCTATGATCAAAGTTTTGACTTTGCCAAAATATTATCTACATTATATTCAATAATGTCATGCATCATGTCGTGGAAGATGACAATAATTTCCCTTTTATATGTAAATCCTTCATTTTTGAGACCAAAAGGCATTACTTGATAATAAAAGGTTCCCCATAGAGTAATAAATGTTGTCTTCATCCATGAGGGATAAAATATCATAACCTATCATGGATTCCATGATCATGTCTATATTTTTTAGGGAAATGTCATCTTTTGGACATGATTTATTGATATCCTAGAAGTCATTACAAATCTAGATTCCACCTTATGTCTTGGATACATGAACAATGTTATATATCTAGTCAGAATAATCAATAGCTCAGATAAATATTGCATCCAAAATTTTATTTAATTTTTGTTTGACTAATAAGGCCACCTTCAGGTGCATCTTATATATATTTTGCTTGATTATTTTTGCATTAAGATGAACAACTAGATGATGCATAACCAAGGATGGGTCAAGCCTAGACATGTCCAAGTAACACAATGAAAATACATCTATAAAGTCTCTCAACAGCTTAATAAGAATTTGGCATCCTCAAGTGTAAGAATTACTCTCAATTTGACAATTTTAGGATCTTATTTTGTTCCAATATTGACTTCAACAACTGAATTGATGAGGGAGGGTGATTGGTCTTAAAGATAGGTTGGGGGTGATGGTAGATCCTATATATTTAAAGCAAAATCATTAGGGAGATTTGTGTCTAATTCTATATAGAATTTTGATTCATCAAAAGTGTGTGGAAAGTCCTCTAAATTTTGAGAGGGGTCCTCATTTTCATATTCCTCTTCTTCAATTTTCTTGAGGGATGTTTGTTGTTCCAAAAAATAGGTTGAATTATTAATATTAATAGAGAAGCCTTTATTATGATTTCTAGAAGGCATAAAATCTCTTGGTCCAAAATATTCTATAATGGCCTCATCACTCTAAAACATGTCAAAATAAGGCTCATGTTTTTATCCCAGTCTATTAAGGTACAAAAATGAAGGGATATATTAATGGTGGAAATGATGGTGTCATGGAAGAGGTTAGTGGCAAAAACATATTCATAAAGACTATAAATATATCCTATTTTGATTTCATCATCAAAAGAAGACTCCTCAAGCAATGAAGAAGTATCCAAAATGATATTTTTTAGGTTAGTATTGAGAGGTTTGTACCCTATACCAAGATGTTTTGGGTGTTATTGAACCCCTATAGGTTCAATCCTACCTTGTTCATGTATCCCTAGTCCTTTTTCATGATAATTCATTTTCTAAATTTGGGGTTACTTTTGTCTATGGAATACAAGGGAATCATTATCTAGAATAAGCTAAGAATCATCAAGCTCATAAAAGTACTCCTCTGATAGCATACCCACATTAGTAAAGGCCATTGGTCCAAACTATTAGATGATAGGGTTATCCTTACTCATAGCTAGGGACGCATATCTATATGGGGATAGGGGTAAATTTCCTACAAAAAATGCCTTGTATTAATATTGCCCACAACCTATGGATATGATATTGAGGCAAGTGACATCTGGGGAAACATATTTTGTAACCATTGGATTAGGAGTGGAACTATGTGTGCTATGGAAATAATATATAGGATGAGATTGATTCATCTAAAAACTAAGGAAATGTTCTATTTCCAAAGGCTAGTGACCTCCATACTAGAATGAGGCAATTTCAAACACTGATGGAGAGTGGAAGGGACTACTTGCATTTCATGGATCCATGGATAACCCAAAAGCAAATTATATGGAAGATCAACATCTACAACATGAATGAAGGTCTAATGGATGATGGGTCCCATAATAATAAGAAGATAAATGGTGCCTATAGATGGTCTTTCATTACCATCATATGCCTTGATCATGATTAAATTAGGCCCTAATGATGCCTCAAAGTACCCAAGCTTCTTTAGAAAATCCAAATTGCATAAATTCAATACAGACCCTTTGTCTATGAGTAACCAATGGATTCTATGGTTGGAAATGGAATTTTATATTAACAATGGATAATTGTGATGTGGGCCAATAGGAGGCATGTCTTAGGCATTAAATTTTATTTTAAATGAGGGAGACAAGTGACCCACCAATTATTGAAATTGGCAAGTCTCAATATCTTGAAGGACATTAAGATCATTCAAGACTTGATTAAGGATCTCCTAATGCACTGATGATGTTTTTGAAGATCCATAAGTGAGATTTGGGTTGGGGTCTTGTTGATTTTTTAAATTATACCATATGATTTATTAGAATATGTAAAAACATTTTTAGATACATTGACTCTTTAGGATGTTGATGTGGATGGGTCTTTTTGTGGTTCTTCAGTAACTACAATCTTGTTGCATCATGTAGTTACTACATACTCAACTATGGTTCAATTAATCTTAAGAATGGTGGATGGTGGTGATGTAGGCTCTTTGGGTCCATGAATTTTGATGGTGTTGACATAATGATATGGGATGGCATGGTATTTTGTGCATTTGGAGGTGGATGCTTGACCCTGGTCTTTGGGTGGTTTTATTTTCCTCTAATCATGTTTGGATAATGGGTCCTGATAGATGTCAAGCTACTAATTCTTAGACTGATTAGGAGAGATCTCCCCTTCAACTTCAATGTCCCCCTTTTCAATTAGATCTTGAATATAATGTTTCAATTGCATATATTTTTTAGTATCATGATCATTTACTCTATGATATTGGAAAAACTCATCCTCATAATACCAATGAGGTTGACATTTTTTTCATCCAGAGGTCAAATTTTGGGGAGAGTAATCATGTTTGTAACTATTAATTATTGGATCACCACTTCTATAGATATCCCTAGACTGGTAAGAGGCCTCTTTCCTATTTAATGTTTCGTTTTTCTCATGGTAATTTGATGGTAGAGACAATATGATAATTAGTGGGAGTCCTTTTTTGTACTTTTTGGATATGTTGTTTAGAATCCATAACTCTATCTCCCAAAACATTTATTTTTATTAAAGATTTTTTACTTACACAAAAAGGCATTGTCATGATTATGGCTTTATTTATTTTAGGTATACAATTTGATTGTTCCTTTTTTTAAGAGGGCCTTATAATTTGGATCCCCTTCTCTATGATCTCATCAAAAGATTTAACAAACTGTAGCTTTAACTAATATTTCAACTTAGTTTTGAGTTGTCTATGAATATTTTGGCCAATTCATTTTCTATAAATATACAATATAATCAAATTGACAAACTTCTCCATCATTTTAGGAAGGAGGATAGACTTTCCCCATTTCTTTGTTTGGTGTTGTAAATATTTAAGATTGATATATCATATTCAATATTGAAATAGAAGTGTCTCATAAATTTTTCATTCAAATCTCCAAAGTTGGATATGGACCCTTTTAGCAAATACATAAACCAGTCTAATGTAGGTCCTATGAGACTATTAGAAAAAAGCCTAAGGATATAAGAATCATTATAGGCAACCTCATGGCATGATTAATAGAATTATTAGACATGATCGTAGGGATCCCCTTTCCCTCTATATTTCTCAAATCTCAAAACCTCAAAATGTGGTGGTAAAGGTACTTATAAAATGCTCATATCCAAAGGGGAGGTGTAAAAATATTTATACTTGTACCTCATTACTTATGTACAAGGATCAATATGTTGAAAAGTTTCTTTCATTATTTTAAACTCTTGAGAAAAGGATGGTCCATGAGGGGATTAGAAGTTTGAGCATGACTAGTGTGAGATTTAGAATGATCAAGGTTAGTTTTGTGGGCATTTTATCTTGGAGAAGATTGTCTTTGATTTTGTGCTTAAAATTATGAGGATAAGGAGTTGATTTGTTATGTTAGTTGATCTAACTAATCTTCCAAGGTGGTTTGTCTCATATTAGTCTCAATTTGATTTTTTTTGAGTGGTTCTTGTTGTTTTTTGTTCTTTAAGCTCTTGTTCATGGTCCATAAGGTTATCGTCTTTAGGCTCTTGATTGGTATTGGTGTGATGATGGGGGGTGTTGGGCTAGTGGATGGGTAGCCTAGGTATTGTAAGAGGTTTTGATTAAAGCCAGGGGGTAGTGCTCCCCCCATTCTAATGACTTGGGCTAATATTTGGTCATGGTTATCATAAATATATTGATCAAATTGTGCTCTAACCTCATCACTATGGAAGAAGTCACATTTTAATTGGTCTTCCTCTCCAAGAGTATGCAAGCTAGGACTTGTTCCAAAGTATTAACTTAGTTTAGGATTGTGGTAAGTTTATTTTAAATAATAAATGTGAATGGGGCAAACTTAAATTAAAAAGACACCCCCATAAATACATTAACTTAGTTTTATTTGGTTAGTTTTATGTTTTGTGTTAAATAATAAGAACTACCTTTTGAGTGAAATTTCCATGAGAGTTGGTTAATAGGTTAGTCGGTTTTTACCATTATGTGGTGAAAACCTAAAAATATATGTTTTTCAATGTAAAAGGGTTAACGGCATATTGGCACCCTTTCTATGTACTTATTTTATTTTGATTAATAAAATACTTTGTCAAAATGTTGCATGTCTCCAACAAGATCATATGAATCAATTTTTATAAATTGGCCAAGTTTCTTATTCAACATAACCTCTCTCTACCTAAGAAATCCAAGAAAGCTGAGGAAGCCCATGTTTCATATTCTAAGCCTAGTTCATCTTCTTCTAGTCAACAAAATAATAGAGGGAACAATTATAGAGGGGGTCAACATTATAGATGAGGTAGATATCAAAATTGAGGTATAGGTTATTCAAATCAACAACAATCTATCTATTCTCATTCAAATTAGACAATTGATAGAGGACATGGTTATAACTCTTATATAAATAGAGGTCGAGGTGGATCAGACATTCAGTGTCATAGATGTGGGAAATTTGGTCACATTGCTTCTCAATGTAGGATTCCTTTTGAAAAAATTTAGGGGCCACAAAAAGTGACTAAGTCTAACTCTACTCAATATATTGATCATGACTATGATGAGTCTAGTATGTTACTCATGAATCTGCATTCACTGCTTTAGGGCACACTGATTATATAGAATATGAGGCTAGAGATAAGCTCATAGATGTTTGTTTTAGATACAAGAGCAACCAAACACATGACATTTAAGTGAGACTTATTTTGGACTTTCAAATAAGTTTCTCTCTCTCTAGTTGCCTTGGTAGATAAGTCTATGTATACTCCACTAGGACTTTGGTATATTCGGATTCTTCTTCCTAAGAATATTTGAGAAAGGTTATCAAATTGTGCTTGAAAATGGGCTCATTTATATCAATTTAGTGAAGGATGGATAAAAAACAATTTATACAGGATATGAGGATGGAAATTTGGTTAGATTGCATTGTAAAGTGCTTCCCCCCAAATTGGAACTTGCATCAGCTGGTGAAATAGGTATAGGTCTACGTCTATATAGTGATTGTGGCATATCTACTATGGACATTTGAATGATCACTCTTTAGTGTACTTGTAGAGATATGGCAGGGTGAGTGAGTTGCCCACTTTTCACAAAGATAGTATTATTTGTGAATAATGTGTTTTGGGAAAATAGAATTGGTAAAATTTTCCTAAGAATTCTTCATGGAGAGCTAACAGATGTTTGTAGTTAATTCATAGTGATGTATGTGACATGAAGAAGTCATCCATTGGAGGGTGTAGATTTTGTGTTGTTTATTGATGATTTTTTAAGATGACTTGGGTATTTTTCATGAAAAACAAATAAAAATTTTTCACTAAGTTTTTTGATTGCTTACACTTAGTAGAAAAAGAAACATATTCACACTTAGCCACTCTTCATTTAGACAATGGTGGTGAGTATAATTCAAATGAATTTCTGGATTATTATCAAGAATATGGCATTCATTAACAATACAATAATTCTTACACTCCAAATCAGAATGAATAAAACTTAAGAGGGCACATCATGAGCTATATTGCACTATAAATAACTCGATGATAAGTTTTGGGCTGAAGCCATTGGTACTATAGTGTATTTGAGAAATAGGTCCCCCAAAACTACACTTTTGGGACAAACTCCATTTGAATCTTGGTATGGGTTTAAACCAAAATTTAAACACTTGAAAGTTTTTGGATGCCTTTATTTTGCTTTAGTTCCCACTGAACATAGAACTAAGTTGGAACCACAAAGTCAAAAATGCATCTTTCTTGGATATTCAAAAAATAAAAAGGGGTGTCATTTGCTTGTATAGGATACAGGTAAATTTAGAGTGAGTCAGGATGTAGTATTTGATGAATTTGGTACTATGAACACTACAAAGATTGATTCTCAATTTGATAGGTTAGAGGTGAAAATTGCAAAATTTGATAAGGGATTGAATAATGAGGGAAATTCTCCAAGGTTGTGTGGTATGATACTAATATACCTTCAATTTCCTCTCCTTCATCTACTAATCATAGATTGATTACTTAAAAAATGTTGAAAATTCTCTAAGTCTTCCTTTAAATGGTGCACATGATGAGAATTCTAGTGTTCCTGATTTGAATAAGTATCCAAAATGGGCTCAAAGTATTTTTTATGACTTGAAAGCAGATGAAGTTAGTTTAACAAGTCCTAAGAGTTCTCATAAATAGGTAAATTATGTAATGGTTATTACTACTTCTTCCACTGATCCATCTGCTTTTGATGAGGCCTCTACTAAACATGTTTGGCAATAAGCAATGCAAAGTGAGTATGTTGCAATACTTAACAATAATACTTGGGTTTTGGTTGATCTTCCTCGACATGTTCAACCCATAAGATGCAAATGGGTTTATAGGACTAAGTATAAATTGGATGGCTCCATTGATAAACATAAGGTAAGACTTGTTGTGAAATGATATGCACAACAAGAAGGTATTGACTATGAGGAAACATTTGCACCAAATGCCAAATGGTACACTATTCATATGGTACTTGCCTTAACTACACAAGATGGTTGGAAATTACATCAAATGGATGTTAAAAGTGCTTTTTTGAATGGTGATTTACATGAATAAGTATACATAAAACAACCTCAAGGTTTTGAGAAAGTGGTTACAAAACATAAAGTGTGTAAATTGATAAAAGCTTTGTATGGGCTCAAATAGGCACCTAGGTCTTGGTATGATAAAATGGAATCATACTTGAAGACCATCAGCTTTCAACATAGTGAATTTGATGATACTTTCTATTTTTGACTACTGATTAGACAACTAAAATTTTCACAAAACCCCTTGATAGAATAAAATTTTAAAAAATTAGAAAAATGCTTGGCATGTGTCCAAAGAACTGACTTTAGATCATTAGGGGGGAGTGTTTAGGACTTGTTCCAAAGTCTTAACTTAGCTTATGATTTTGGTAAGTTTATTTTAAATATTAAATGTAAATGGGACATGCTTATTTTTATAAAGACACCCCCATAAATAAATTAACTTAGTTTTATGTTTAGTGTTAAATAATAAGAACTACCTTTCAGGTGGAATTCCCATGGGAGTTGGTTAATAGGCTAGTTTTTCTTACTAATATGTGGTGAAAACCTATAGATATATATATTTTAATGTAAAAGGGTTAATGACATATTGTCACCCTTTCTATGTATTTTTATAATTTTGATTAATAAAATACTTGTTTACTCACCTCAATGGGAATAAGATTTACCTTAGGTGATTTTGTTTAGTTAAATATATTAGAGTGTTATCAATGCATATCACTGGGTATATCATCATTATCTTAGTTTCGATCACCTAGGTTCCCCAAGAAGTCAATATCCTGGTTGGATCCTTATCTCATTCTAATAATTTGGGCATGGGTTTACATAGGCATGATGGATGATGGGGGTGATGAAAGAGAAGTGATAAGATCTGGTTTTAATGCAAGATTATGAGAGAGTAGGTGACTTTAGATACTAATTTTGTCTAGAAACCAAAACTAAGAGTGGCCAAGAGATATGATTTAGGTGTTATTTGGACTTAGATTTAGGGGGATATGACGACTAGAATGACCAAATACTAGCAAATCTAAAACATTATAAGGATTTAATCTATCAAGAATATAAAGTGACTAAATACTATTCACACTATAAAAGTGATGATTAAATGGTAACTAGATATGAAGAGGTAGTGATGATGAAGTGATGGGTGCTAGACTAAAAACCTAATGAGGCTATTTATGTTTATAATGTTTAATCAAAAGGTGATGATCAAGATAGAAAGTGATGGGTGACCACTAAGGTTTGATTTTAAGACTAATGTTATATCCAGATATGTTAATAGTGAATATGTAATGGGTGGTTTGTTTGATTTTAAAATGGGATTTATTTGAGGGTTCTCTAGATGTTTTATGACAAAAATAGGATAGGTCAACTTAGTTCATAAACAACATGATTTTTAGCACAAAAAAAATAAACACACTCAATCACAATCTATAATTTAGTCAACTAAATGCGTTATAACATGACATCTCCACTATCTAATAGCTTCACATGTGAGGCTATAGGCTAGTGACCTATTACAAAATCAAATGAACACTCTTGACCCCATCTGCACTTGATGGTAACTTAAGAGCTAATCCAGACTTTAGTAGTGGCTCAGAACACCTATTACATATGATAAATCTTATGCTTGGTTTTCACAAGGGTGTCTAATGAAGTCCTTGAGATACATGAAGTTACATGGGACTCAAATCTATATAGTGTGTTATCTAATGCCTGGTTTAGAGAGTTAATTCTTCCCCTTTAAGGATGACTTGTATGGGGTCAACCACTTAGACTAACTACATATATCCCTAATATTCATACTCTGCTAGAACATAAAGTTTGGTCAAATGCATAGTGATGAATCCATGACACCAACCCTTAATGACTAAGCCCATGCATGGGGATGAATTCCACATCACGTGCTATCCTAGACTCAATGGGTTTATACTCCAGCAAGAAAGATTAATTTTCTCAATTAATTACCTATGTGAGGAAAATGAAAAGTGAACAAATAAGCCACATAAGAAAAGCAAAAATATATAATTTAGGCACTTTCCCTACAAACACAAGAGTTAGAAAATTAAATTTAGTGCCCTCACCTTGAAAGGTCCTATAGAAAAGGGGTTAGTAGTTTGATTTTAAGAAAAATCATTGATTTCATACAAAACTACAAAAACATAGTTAGTGCAATGTAATATCACTTCTAGAGACCACAATACTATGACTTTTATGCAAAATTGTTATTTTTGAGTCACAGTATTGAGGATGAGTAGCTAACTATGATGGTTAACCATACAATCCCTATAAAAATGCAAAAAGTTAGGCAAAACCATGACTTTTATATAATAACACAAATTTGAAAGTAAAGATATTGTAGAGAAAAAATGATTAAGACTTTTGGATTTTTAATATAGACTAAGTTTATATTAGGGTTAATTGAAGACACACCACAGGCTTATTTACAACTGTTTATATCAAAAACTTGTTTAAAAGACACAAATATAAGACTTTTGACCTTTTATGAATTAGTGCCAGACAAATAAAAACTGCATAAAGATGATAACTTAGAAGGATTCCTATCTATCCAAAAGATGCTCAAACTAGTGTTATTTATCTAAAAAAGTTATCAGACCATGACAATATAAAAAAAGACTAATAAATCATAATATTGATTATTCTAATACAATATCATTTATTTAACTAAAAAACCATAAATTTGAGAGTAGTGATATTGCAAAAAATTAAAAAAATGATAGGGATGAAAGTTTTGGGGTTTATCCTTAGAAGGTGTCTATCCTCTTCTCTTTGTCAAAAAACAAGATTCTCATAGAAATCAACTAAAAATGTTGGTCATCACAAATACCCTTGAATTACTTTAATGAGGTGATATTTTATATGAAAGGGGTTTTTAGGGATAGTTGATTCCCTGTAGATAGAAATCAATCAATCAGATAACTTGTATGTTATATACTAGCAAGTTAGTTTAATAGGCTTTAAAGAAAACAAAATATCATAATTATTGATGGTAATATCACTATTTTTAGGAAAAAATTATGACTTTTGAAGTGGCAGTATTGCATCTTGGAAACCATGTGATAAAAGTCTAAGCAGTCCTACTTTCCTACACATAGAGGACAAAATACTACTCTTGCAGGACAAAATCAAGTTATATATACCCAAAAAAGATAATAGATTAATAAAAAACTAGTTATGTTTATTTTGAAATAAAAACCTGTAAAATCATAACTAAAAAGAAAAAACCATAGATTTTAGTGCAATATTATGATTTGTAAATCAATAGTATTGCTAAATAGTAACAACCTACCAAAAATATAAACCCTTAGTGGTTAAATTGATAGTTTAAGAGAATATCACTTAAATATAGATGGAATCGCTACTACAATATTGCTATTTCTAGGTCAATATCATTGATTGCATGTACATGATGTTTTGACTAATTTTTGAGCTTGTTCTTCATCTAGTCATGTCTGCTAGTTACCAAATCACTTCTAACAATCACAAGAGGTTAGATTAAATGTGTATGTCCCATCATGGTTTCCAATACATGATCTTATTTTGGATTATTCTTAAAATTACTATATTTAGTAAAAAAAACCAAAAACACAAACAACATCAAAGGAGAGGATAAAGGAATGATTAGATAATTTAAATGACATTCTCACCATCCTTTTGTCCCTTAGAGATCCTCTCCAAGATCTCTAAGTTGATTTTAATGAAAAATAGTTGGATTGTGAATTGTTTGATTTAAGCTTCCAAATGGCTTTAATGGCTTCTTGAACTTGTTGATAACTTGACATGAGTGTAGGGATGCTTGAATAATGGTTGATAATGAAAATATGATAGAGGCTTATGGATTTATAAGTAAGCTTGGTCATTGCCCAAAAATGGATTATATAGGATGGTGGAGGATAATTTAGGGAATTTTAAATTTTTTTAGAATCCTCTAGTTTAGAGACTTCTAAAACTTTGGAGGAGCTTCCCTAGTTATAGAGGTTTCTTTAGTAGTTTAGTGATAATGGAGGTTTAGGTGGGAGTTAATAAAGTTTAAGGTTCATAAGGGTGTATGAAAGGTTAAGGTGGTAGGGTAGCTATGAGGTAGGTGAATAAAAGGAATTTAAAATTGTTAAGTGAGCTAATGGGTAGATTAGTAGCTAAGTAGGATAGTTAATAAGTTAATGGAGTGATTAATTGGTTGTAACGGTATGGTAAGGTTCATAGAATGTAGGGAATTTTGTGTAAGAATTATGATATTAGTTAATTAACTAGGGATATGGTTAATGGGTTAAATTATTGGGATTAATATGATTATTAGAGTGAATAGATTTAAGTACATACAGTAAGATGTATGTTGTAATATATCATTACACAAGGGTGTCAAGATAGATGTAATCAATATATAATAGCAGTAACTGCCTAGCGGGATGGGTAAAGATGTCCATCATGACACCTAAGTAGGAAGGGTAGATGCATGAGGTCCCTCATGGCATAAAACATTGGTGTGTGTGTGTGTGTGTGTGTGTGTGTGTGTGTGTGTGTGTGTGTGTGTGTGTGTGTGTGTGTGTGTGTAATAAGAAAATACAAGTGTCATGGTGAAGAAGCATACATATAAGCACATGAGGCTCATAAAAGTAGGCCAAGGGAACACAATACAAGGTACATGGGCACATGTCACTAAACCTAAACATGAATACGTACAAGGTCATGTTTAAATTTCTACATACACAAGCAATGTTAGGTTGTGGAGCTAAAAGCTTCACTGATGCAAATAGGAGAGGGGGTTACTAAGTTGCAGAGCAACTGGCATCGATCTGATCAGCCGACGTCAGCAGGATTGTGAAGAGAAGCAACCAACATCGGTCAAGGATAGGCCAGCGTCAGTCACCTCCAAGTAGACAGGGACCGATGTCAGTCACCTGTGTGGTTCAGACTGCGGATGTTATGGGCAGTTAGCTAACGAACCAAGTGTTTGCATGATGAGAGCTAATCATAGACTGAGAGCTACAGATCTAATTATTGTAATTATATGTCTAATTATTGTTTGGATGAGATATATATAATAGACTCATGGTTGTATTGTAAAGTTGTTCTAGTTTGAGTTGAGCAAAGTTAGCTCCTTCTGTGTGTGAGGTGAGCAAGGGTGTTCCTCCTAGTTCCATAGTAGTACCAAGGTGGGTGCTGGATTGGAGAGTCAGCTGGATTCTTCATGTATGTATGATCTTGGTCATCAGGTGAGCATGGACCTTATAGGAGATCTACATGGTAAGTAAGATCGTTGATCTACAGGTGTGTGTGTGTGTGTGCAAGGTCAAGGTTCATAGGTGTGCAGAACTATTATTGATCTGTAGGTTGGAGATCAGATAGGACAGTAACACAATAGAGAGCAGAATCAGGCAGGATCTACTTGGAGTATGGTGTGTACTCATTGGTATGTACGTGGAGTACATGGAGAGCTAAGAGGAAGGCAAGGGAGTTCCTTCCATAAGTATGGTCTGTTGAATTACAGGTTATTATAGGTTTATGGGAGATCTACTCGAAGTACTTTGAGTACTTGTGGAGTGCGTGGAGCACTTGTGGAGTGCGTGGAGCATAGGTGTAAGGTGAACACCAACTCTGTGTTTGAGTTGGGTGTTGGGACCTGAGAGAGAGAGCTTTGAGGAGAGAATTACTATTCACTTGAGGTGTGGGAAACCTCTGAAGAGGTGGTGGAGAAGAAGTGGCATCTTCTTTATTGTATTCTTTTCTATATGAGTTATTAATACAAGTTGTGTATTGTCTCTCATATTATGTGCTATTCTAAATTCTAATTACTTGTTGAATCTGGTTAATTTCTGCATATTAAGTTGCTTGGTTTGGTAATCAACTGTGTGCTTTCGGTGTTTCGTATCCTGACAAGTGGTATCAAAGCTAAGGTTGTAGGAAGCAGGTTTTGTGTTTGGTTACAGGTCACTCTCAGGGGTTTTTGATTGAGTGGGAGCAGAGCAATGGTAGATGAAATTAAGCTAAGAATGGAGGAGTTGAAAAGCACAGATGGTCACTTAAGGTCCCATGGAAAGAAAGAGCAGGTAAAAGAATACTGTTGGTCTGTGGAAGATCAGCATGAAGAAACTAAAGAAGCAGATGTTGCAAGTGATGTGGGACAAGATGCTCTGGGAGGTTTCTTGGATAATGTTGAATCTTGTTTTATAGATTCAGTTGCCTCTTTCCATGCAGCCCTAGGTAGAGGAGCTGGTGAGCCTTGCCAAAGAATTGGCAAAGGGAAAGTGAAGCTGAAATTGCAGGCAGCCAACACACAGGTGTTGATGAAGGTCATGCAAGTCCTAGGTTTGGAGATATGGCTAATTTCTTTAGAAATATTGGGTGATAAGAGATGCACAAGAACTCTCATAGCGAATATGCTTGAATTAGCTGGTGGTAAGAAAATAGGTACTCTTTATCTACTTGTTTATATTATTGATTCTTCTTTTGTTACGAAGACATGGCTTCGTAGGCTTGGTCACATGAGCAGGAAGGAGATGCATGTTCTTAAGTGGAAGATAGATATATTTGATAGGCTTAAGAACTAGAAAGCCTTGGTGTTCTTGGAGGAGATGGCAGATAGAAACCAGTGGATGGTGCTAGATACTTCTGAGCAAAGCAGTTTGGACATGGAGATTGATTCAAAGGAGCTCACAGGTAAAAAGTCATCACTCACAGGAAACATAAGTACCGACATCAGCATTAAAATTGACGTCAGTAGTATGTAAGACTGATGTCAATCACGAGGATCGATGTTGGCAGCAGCAGGGACACCGACATTGGTAGGTTGGTAGTCAGGGACAGACGCATGGTAACCGACGTTGGTTGGATGCAGACTGTGGAGTGACTGAGGTCGGTCACTGTAATGGATTTTGGGTGGACAGCATGTTGTCAAGGAGTCTCAAACACCCATACAGAGGACTGAAGACGTAAGTAGGCCCTCAAATTCGTTGTTCCTCTTCTTTATACTTGTTGCTGATTGTAGAGCATGAAGGATCCAGGAAACAAGTGGGAGCATGGCAGGGATATGATGCAGAACCAAACGAGAGTTTTGGTAGGGTTGCCAACCAGTGTGAAAGCACAGAGACGAATGGATTCCTTAGTTGAAGAATAGAGTGAACGGACACGTGAGATAGAAGACCAGGCATATGGTCTTGAGGAGCTGTAGGACAGTGGTACAAGTTTTGACAGGGGGATGACAGAGCATGACTCTAGTCAATGTCAGGGTAACTACTGTGGTTTGTCTTACCAGGTGGATGATGAGTTGCGACATCATTCTATTGCTGTATGTGGATGGTATATTTGCTAGCAGGGTTTGTACATATAGGGTTTAGTTGAGCTAAGGGTAAGATTAGTTTAGTGGCATGTCAGGAGGAGTTTGGAGCAGTGAAATTCTTTGACATGGGAGGCATGGAGATCACAGGTTGATTTTGTCTCCAGTGGGAGCTGATGTGAATCAGGTGTTGGCGAGGTTCAGGATGTAGAGCCAAAGCACACTAAGGGCTAGACAGGTATAGTGTCCAAAATCACATGAGGTCTGGTATAGACCTGAGTATTCCCATGCAGTGGGAGCTGTCAGAGAGTTAGGAGTCAATTTGGGGAAGTGGGTTCTCAGGGATTTGAGAGGGACCAACAGTAGGTATACATGCAGGGTCAGGACTTCACTACATGTGTTTGTAGGTTTGGATGTGGCAAGGTACTCGGATGATAGGAGGTGCACCACGAGATGTGTGGTGGTTAGTCTTCAAGTGGGAGCTTGAAGAGGGATACAAACCAAGAAACAGATTAGATAGAGTATAGGTATAGGTACAGTGTAGCTATTTATCTCCAAGTGGGAGATTGTTAGGTTGTGGAGCTAAAAGCTTCACTGATGCAAATAGGAGAGGGGGTTGCTGAGTTGTAGAGCAACCGGTGTCGGTTTGATCAGCCGACGTCAGCAGGATTGTGAAGAGAAGCAACTGACGTCGGTCAGGGATCGGCCGGTGTCGGTCACCTCCAGGTAGACAGGGACCAACGTCGGTCACCTGTGTGGTTCAGACTGCAGATGTTACAGGTAGTTAGCTAATGAACCAAGTGTTTGCATGATGAGAGCTAATTATAGACTGAGAGCTGCAGATCTAATTATTGTAATTAGATGTCTAATTATTGTTTGGATGAGATCTATATAATAGACTCATGGTTGTATTGTAAAGTTGTTCTAGTTTGAGTTGAGCAAAGTTAGCTCCTTCTGTGTGTGAGGTGAGCAAGGGTGTTCCTCCTAGTTCCACAGCAGTACCAAGGTGGGTGCTGGATTGGAGAGTCAGCTAGATTATTCATGTATGTATGATCTTGGTCATCAGGTGAGCATGGCCCTTATAGGAGATCTACATGGTAAGTAAGATCATTGATCTGCACGTGTGTGTGTGTGTGCAAGGTCAAGGTTCATAGGTGTGCAAAACCATTATTGATCTGTAGGTTGGAGATCAGATAGGACAGTAACACAACAAGGAGCAGAATCAGGCAGGATCTACTTGGAGTACGATGTGTACTCATTGGTATGTACATGGAGTACATGGAGAGCTAAGAGGAAGGCAAGGGAGTTCCTTCCATAAGTATGGTCTGTTGAATTGCAAGTTATTGCAGGTTCATGGGAGATCTACTTGAAGTACTTTGAGTACTTGTGGAGTGTGTGGAGCACTTGTGGAGTGCGTGGAGCACAGGTGTAAGGTGAACACCAACTCTGTGTTTGAATTGGGTGTTGGGACCTGAGAGAGAGAGCTTTGAGGAGAGAATTACTGTTCACTTGAGGTGTGGGAAACCTCTGAAGAGGTGGTGGAGAAGAAGTGGCATCTTCTTTATTGTATTCTTTTCTGTAAGAGTTATTAATACAAGTTTTGTATTGTCTCTCATATTCTATGTTATTCTGAATTCTAATTACTTGTTGAATCTGGTTAATTTCCGCATATTAAGTTGCTTGATTTGGTAATCAACTGTGTGCTTCCGGTGTTTTGTATCTTGACAAGCAATAAATAATTTAGCTTAGAGCCACATTGCAAGACATGTTCAAATGTCTACATATGGAAGCAATAAATCACACACAAGGGACATGGGCACATGTCCAAAGAATTAAAATAGATAAGTGGTGTAGATCCAAAGAACAATGTCACATTCAAATGACCTCAAAGATATAAGAAGCATAGAAAACACATTCAATTTAATCTAGTAAAACTAGAAATGGAACCATGTATACCTGTGTAGTACAAATCTATGTAAATGCTAAGATCTACATATGCTGAGTGTAACTAGTGATAGTCAACAAAAAAATCTGAGAAATGAGTAGCAATGATCAACAACAAGATATATAAATGCATAAATTGGAATCTATAGAATGTAAAGATAGAACTTATCAATAGTAACTATGTAATAAATGCCTCTATGTGAGCATATGTATCCAATGAATAAACTTGGTTCAATGTATATACCCCCATTGAGTAGATATCTAGTATAGATCAATTTAGTTGACTAGGATCCTATATTTAATTTGAAAGAACTCAACAAGAATGAATTTAAGCATATGTGTGTGATAAAATTGACTATACTAGGATAGCTAGCAATATGCAGTATCTAGAAAGTAGTAGAAATGTAAACATAACAATGCATACAATCTGTAAATTTTGTATTTTCTAAATATTTGAATGTTTTTATATTTTTCCATGTTATATTATTTTTGTATTTTTTGAGTATAATCTATTTATTAAAAAATTAAATTAAATTATGTACAAGGAGTAAGAGATAAGAAAGTATATACAAGAGTATGAACCATACTAACCAATGAGTCTTGTGGGAGACTCACTATCACCGTGGCCTTTATAGAATATATGAATGATATTCTATCATGTAGTGTGATTGCTATATTGTATTTGAATGTTGTTTTAGTAGGAATCTAGGTATTATTCATCATCAAAATCATAATAACTTAGTGTGCTAGAGGAAATTGCCACATATTTTGGAGTTGACTTTTCCTAATTATGCTTTGGAAGATTGATTATGGTTTTTCCCTTTGAAACTATGCTTATTGTAGACATACTATATTCTAGAGGCTCTTTTACTAAAAAGCCTTGTTTGAGAATTCTTGTTGGATGAGCATGATTTTGAATTTGCAACTAACTCTATTTTTTTTTTTTAATATTTCCTATTTCCTAGATGTTTTTCCTTGATAAACTATATATGTGAATAATGTGCCTTAGGATTTTCAATAAACCACAAACCTTGTTGACCAATATTATCAACTACGATAATAGGATAAGTGATGCCTTAGGCATGTTTTCCCAAACCTTGAGCACAATAATCATACTTTTGTAGATACTTTTGATGAAAATCATACCATAATGAACATTTAGCCTCATTTTAGAGAGAGATTTTCTTGATTTATCTATGTTTATTGTATTTTTCTTGATATGATTATGCTTTTGTAACCTTTTGTTGTTCTGAGTTATGCTTTGGTAACCATTTTTGTATTATTTATGAATTTGACCCTTTTTGAATTGGTATATGTGTTAGTGTATGTTTTTTGGATGAAGTGTCATTTTTGAGTCATCTATATCCAATATATTTTGTATTTTATGTTTCAATGCTAAACATTAATCATTGTGGTGCTCGTGCATTCTATGATATGCATAAAAATATCTATATCTCCTCATTGGGTATAGATGAGGTAGGCTGATCAACTTATCTTTAATCATATCCCTTAATATCTCACTAAAGCTCTTATTTGACTTTTGAATGCTTTTTGAATCACTAGTTGTAGATGTACTTTTTTGTGATTTATGATTTGTATATGTAACATTTTTTTCCACCAATTGACTAGGTGAAGATGCATATACCTAATTTACATTATTGTGCACTGGAGGCCTTTATCTTGTAAATTATTTTTCCAAGGTTTTAATATTTTCATGTAATAATTAATTCTAATTTTGTAAACCTAAAAGTTCTCATACTAATAATTTCATCATGTAGAGTCTCATAAGTGCAAACCCTAGTAGTTTCTGATTGAACATGGAGACACACATCCTATAGGGAAGAGATGTGAATAGGTTAAGTATGGGGATTAGTGACATTGGTATAGGTTACTTCATCTTATGGAGGAATGATAACATGGACCTGGTTAGAGGGAAATTAACTATCACCCTCATGGAGATGAGGAGGAGAAGGAGATTTTGTACTATGCATAATATATGACATTAAAACTTGAAACATTATTGTAGCTTATATTGTAAATCCTCTATGTGTGTAGGGGTTTGATTATTAATATAATTCCACATAGGAGAAAGATAACATGCTATGAGATATGACATATATTTCAATTGATATAAAGCATCATCTATACATGTATTTGTCTTTTCTGAGTTAATTTTAAATTAAAGGGAATAAGCATGTAAATAAAAGTATTAAACTTTGCAATAAAAAGTGATTAATTTATTATTTAATTATAATCATGATTGTATAAATTAGATGATATGTGAATCTAAAATCTGAATATAAATAAAAAAGGATATAAAACCTAAGTGTGTCTAAGGTTAGGATTTTGTTGAACTAGGGTTGTTTTCCAAAGAGGTAAATTATATTTAAATAAATGAAACCCTAATGTGAAATTGATTTAATTAGTTAGGTTGTCCTAAAATTTTAAAAAATTCATAAGTATGTATCCCTAATTTATTTCACAAAAAATTGGATTAATGCAAACTAGGTTCTGAAGCAATATTCCAAGTAAGTCAGATTCACCAAATGATTTAACCTTTTAGAGTTTAACTATGTAAATCCTATGTTAAGATTAAAATGCTGAGATGTCTAAATCTATTAAATAATATATAATAATTACTACTATTTTTTATGGTTTTGAACTTTTTTAACCTTCTAAAAATAGTAATAAATATGATTAAATAGAGACTTATCTAGAAAATGACTATCGTTGATGATCTGGGTTATGAAAATTGACTTCTCAATAGTTCTAGGTGTCATCAACAAGGTCCTATGATCTATTTACTCATGGGATAATATCACCCCATCTAGATAGTAGTTCCATAATGTTTTAGTGTCCTCAAAGTGGCACTAGTGTCCTCTTTAAATAATTATTCCTATTTTTGGGAGCACCTATGTCTAAGTTTTTATGTCATGTTCTTGCACACACAAAATCTAGAACTATGTGTTGTGTCTGGAAACCCTAATTTAATGTGTAAACACTAATCCTCCTTGAAATTATGGCATGATCAGTAAATATGTGTTCATTAGTAGGATATCTTGAACATCCTCAACACCCCATTGTGATGAGAGTTTCCTACATACCAATACTCCAAGGAGGGTTCAAGCTTGATGTAGTTCTCCCACCTAGTGATTAGTGCAAGTGCTAGTGAAAGCTAGAATGAGAGTGGACTTGGATGCATTGAATGTGATTGAATGTTGAAATATTTGAAATTTGGGCTTAGGGCTATTGTAGATGGTAGTGGGTAGAATTAGGGTAGAATAGGGATCAAATATTTTGTTAGATAGGCTTTTTGTATATATTTTCCATCTCCTAAATAGAGGTCAAATAGACTTGTATTTATATATATCTATAGCTTGTTTAGATAATAAAATGTGCTTAGGCTGACATTAGGAGGGGAACACATTTGAAAAATATATTTATTCAGGAGAGTTAGGGCAAAAGAAAATAGTGCCCAATTGGGGACACTAGCACCATGTGGTTGTAGTGTCCCAAATCTTGCATTAATGTCCAATTGGTAGACTATTAGGCAAACTAGGTTGGGATCTAGGAAAGCTATCTTGGAACTATGTTTGAATTGATTGTATCTATTTGTGGTCTATACAATGACTATAAAATTATGTCAAAGGATTTAGGATAGGTCAAGGGGTAAGATAAGAATAGGCTAACTCAATCAACACTCTTAGCATCTAAATACCACTTTTAGGTGAATACAATCGACATAGTTAAGCAATAAAACTCTATTGATATTGAGATAGGATTTTGCCTGCCCTTCCTACCAGTTTTGTATTGTTGATTTGCCAAATATATTGATTTTGAAACGTAATCTATGAAAAGAAGTTTTCTGATATTTATAGTGTGCAAGTGGATATATAATTAAATTATGTAGTAATTAGTTTAATTAGATTTGAGAGATCATTCTAGTTATCTGGAGTCTTACATTGATCATGGTGTAAAAATAGCTATAGTGTGGTGTAATTGCTTTCTTTGAATAGATTTTTAGATTTCATGTTCACGTATTATTCCTTATAATCTTGCTCATTGTGGTGTTTCAATTCATAAAATATCTATATTTTATGCACAATGATTAGCTATGAACCATAGTAATCTAGTTTTTAAGTATTAGAATACCTATCTCAGTCAAGGGATTTATCTCTTTTATTCCATACTCTTCCCTCTATTTTATGAATTTTTAATGATAAATGACCTAATAATTACATTTTAAATAACTCATTTGTAGAGAAACCAATGGTGGGATCTTTAATATTTGGGGAAATGTTTTTGAACCTTTGATGGAAATAATCGTAGCCCACCCATGCTATAATTTTTTGGAAGTTTTTTGGCCCTTGGATCACCAACAGATCCTAAAAATAAGGGGAGTTTTATCTAATGAGTTGTTGATTACTTTTATTCATTTATATTAGTCAATTACTTCATTATTTTTAAGTGAGTCATGGTTTTATCTTAATATAAATTGGCACTAGAAGGAGGGCCCATTTTAATTATTCACTTGACTTTGACTTGACGCCCTTTCTTCTTGATTCTCCCAATTATTATTATTTTCTCAACATAACCAAAACAAATTGGTGCTATAGGGAGGGCCTGATAATATTTCATATCCTATGATTTTTTGATCATTAAACCTCCTAGTACCTCCAAAAAATTTAATTTGCTTGAGACTACTTAGCTAAGAAGTCATTATTAAAAAGTTTTAGAATTTGGAATTCTTATTTTGTGCTTTGAACACATTAAATGACATTGGCATTGTTTTTTCTATCTTGTAAGTCTTATGATATTAAATTATATATGCTATGATCTTATTCATTAATTAAGGCTATTAATTCATCTTTATGCTTTTAGTTGTTATGTGATTAAAACCCATACTAAAAAGAGATTAGGCTTTGTCACTTTGGAGTGTTCTTCAAGAATCACATGGTATGGAATCAAGTTGTGACAAAGAATATTATTTTTTTCTCATCTTCAAGAACATATATTTCCTAGATATGATTGAGGTAGACATAGGATATTAATTTACCCAACCACATCATCCCCACAATATATCACCAATAGACCAATCCAAATGGCTAAAAATTTCCTACTTCGATCATCCATAAATTTTCCCAATTATGTACATGGTTTTATTAGAAACCCTAAATGTTATCTTTCAAATTTCACTCCAAACACTAGAATGATGGTATAAAATCACATTACATCATATAAAACATCTCTAAAATTTCTCAATGTTGGACATGAGGATGTATCTTATAGGTTATCTCCTTTTACCTTATTTGATCAAGCTTATGACTAGTTTCTTAACCTTCTTGAAAATTCAATCACAGGATGGAATCAATTGAATACTACATTTTTAGCCCATTTTGGTCAGGTAATAGATCCAAGTATATTGTACCAATAATTTTATTGTGGAGTGTAATGAGCTTATACGTAATTTCAATTCATGTTTTCTAGAAATTTATCATAGGGTAATAGATTCATATAGGCCAAATTCCCAATTATACTTAGAAATGCTCAAAATGCATTGGATCCTTGGACTTCCACTTTCTTAAATAGAGATACAATCATCATTTATTTTCCTCTTGCATATGCTGAAGCAATAAAAGTGGATAGACAACTTAATCTCTAGGGACACATGTTGGTTGCCATTCCCAATGTTCTCCCAAACATGCTAACACTGAACTTAATCCCTCCTATAAATTATAATGTCCCATTTCCATATCCTCTTCCAATTAAAAATTATTTGACATTGGCCCATGTTGCCCCTAATCAGAATCTAGGATTCCTAAATATAGTTCATAGTGAGGCAATGCCTAAGTCTTATAATCCTGATTTAGTTCCATTAACAACCAATAATATGTAGAATTCAATTCAAGAGATAGCTAAACTTGAATTAGATGAAATTAAAATAATGGTACAAATATTGAGCAATGATTTTATGAATCTAAAAAAACAAGTAGGAAGCTTGACTACTAGAAATTCAAATCTAAATTTCACTTATCAATGTAATTACAAACTCTTCAATAGATATGGTAAACAATTTGAGTCCTCGATCAACAAGCTACCTGAGATTAATATCATGGAGATTGTTTTTCCCAATTGGTGTCATGTGCACAACATAACCCAACATGGAGAACTTGATTGTGTTGATTTTTGTCTAGAATTTGACATTTTGTTGAAATAAATTGATGAATATGAAGTTGTTTCGAATGATAAAAATGTTTCAAGTAATTATGATGTTCCTAATTCATTAAAGTCTATTAATATAATCATGGTCTTAAAAAGTCTAAATTTTCCTAACATAAAAGACAATAATCCTAAAGAAAACACTAATAATATCTAAGCTTTCCACTAGTGCCAAAGAGGAAACTATACTGTTAGGAGTAGATCACATCAAAACTTACTCCACTAGACAATGTTGCTACACCACTTGATCCTATATCTAAAATGATCCATGTCCACAAAAATATTTTGAAAATCAACCCTAAATTATAAAAATGAGTTATAACATCATGGAATACATGAAAAATATTAAAGAAAACATAACTCTCCATGAACTAGCTTAGATCACTAAACAAATGGATTTGCTCCATTCTTTCTTAAAATTAGAATTTTTGGTAAGAACCTTTAGAATTGTCTTATATATTATAGTGAATAAACTAATTTTATGCCTACATGTGTTTACAATAAGTTAGGATTATCCCCAAAAAATAAAATAAAGTGGTTGTTCAGTTAAACAAATCTTAAGTTAAGGTTGTTGGAGACCTATTGAATATACGTATACAATTTTAATTTGAGATGAGAGTATCACAGTTTATAAACATATAAGTAGTTGAGATCCAAGAATAATATGGAATTATATTAAGTAGATATTGGTCAATATCACTCAATGGTTATATGGAAATTGATTTTTCCCACATGTGGCTTCCATGGAGAGGAGTAGAAAATAAAATTAGAATATACAGAGAGCCATGAATGAAATTCATGATAAGAAAATACAATACAATCAATGATCAAGATAATTTCACTTATACAAAGGCAGGTGTCTATAATTTATTAACCAAACTAGAAAATAAGAAAAGGTATGATCATGATTAGAATTCATGTATGTGGTCACTTTATTTAGATGGAGAATAATCTAAGCAAGGATATAGGTTTGACATTGTCTTAATTCATACCAACAGTAAGAAACATGTTATAGATTTTAGATTACAATTTATTTGTACTAACAAAATGATAAAGTGTGAAGCTTTTGTCTTAGGTTTATATTTTATAATCAGGTATGATGTCCATCAATTAAGAGTCTTTAGTGATTTTGAATTGGTCATCAACTAGGTGTGTAACAAGTTTCAATATAATATTTATTATTTAAATAAATGAAAACATCATGTTTGGGGATTGATTGAATTTTTAATTCTTTAAAATTATATTCATCCCTAGATTTAAAAATGTAATTTATAACTCATTAGCTATCTCAGTTGCTAACCTCATACCATTAGAAAAGACTGACTTGCAAAAAAAATTAGTAGAATTAATCTCTTATCCCTATGTACCTGATAATTTTAAACATTTCCATGTTTTTGATGATGATAAGCAAATTATTTATTTATTATCTAACTCCAACACTTTTTATGCACAAGTAATTTATGAATAAGAAAGACTTGATTCCAATGAACAAAGATACAATTCTGATGGAGTGCTTCAGTTAAAAGATTACCATATTTTGAAAGGGATGTTATCACTTAAGAGACTGTATTACTTGGTTAATATAATAGCAATATCCGGAAAGGAGTTTTAGCTAAGCCAAGAATCATGAATTCTCAACATGGGAACTATAGATAAGCCTAAAAACATGGTAGTTGGACCTGAATGTAGCAATTAAGAGATGTAAATATTTAATAAGATGTTGTTGCACTATCAAGATATCATATCATGGAGCTAGAAGGACCTAAAGGCATTTGACCCTAAGGTTATGATACATATCATTCCCCTAAAGCCTAATCATGGACCCTTTATGAAATGTCAAAGGCCACTTAATCCAGTCTTAGAACCACTCATTTTGAAAGAAGTCTAGGATATGTTATTAGATGGCATTATCTTCCTGATGCATCATTCAAATTGGGTGGAATACCTAGTACTTGTGATGAATAAAAATGGATAAATTTTACTTTGTATAGATTTTATAAATCTCATTTGTGCATCATATAAATAAAACTACCCTTTTCCTTCACTAGATGAAATCATTCAACATGTTAGTGGTTCAAAGATGATGTCCTTTCTAGATAGATTCTCAAGTTATAACCAAGTCTTGGTAGATAGGGTAGATAGATCCAAAAAAACATTCACCACTAAGATGGGCACTTATGACTACAAAAAAAATCCATTTGGTTTTCTTAATGTTGGTGCCACATTCCAATTAGCTAGGCTATTTCAATAATTTAGCAATCAAATAGTAAAAAGATACTGAAATCAATTTTTACCAAGATAAATTTTGTAATAAATTTTGCTTCTAGTTCACTGAGATCATTAAACCTATAAATGAAATGTTAAAATATTGGGCTAAAATAAAATGGGATAATTTGTATAAGAAGGCATTTCAAGAGATCAAGGATGCAATTATGTAAGCTTTTATGTTGTTCAACCCAAGTTATGCTAAATATTTCTATCTTTATTCTTTTGATTTTGATCATATATTTCTAGCTATGTTAACACAAAGATTCAAAAATGGATATCATCCCATAGATTTTATAAGTATATATTTGAAATAAGCTCAATTGAAATACCTTTTTTTTAATAAACAAACCTACGCATTGGTGAAGGTAGTCATAAAATTATGTCATCACATATTAATAAACAACATACACACCATAGTTACAAACCCTTAGTCAATCAAATGTTATGATAGAATAAGTTGGGTGAAATAAGAGGATGATGGGTTTCTCAACTTAAATAATATGATATTAAATTAAAACCTACAAAATTGGTATACAATCAAGGTCTAAGTTAATTTTAAAAGTTGATCCCATCATCTCCATCATACAAGTCGATCAATCTAAATTTTAGTTTGGTCCATGGTATGATTCAATAATTCATTATTTACTTTATGGAAATCCACTAGCCCATTTTGATAGGATGCAAAGAAGAGCACTAAGGTTTAAGGCTGAATGCTAAATGATGCAAAGAGATTTTTTTGCCATAGGAATCATATATGGATTTACTTGAGATGTTTGTTTGAGGATGAATCACAAGAATTGATGAATTAATTTCATAAAAATTTGAGAAGTAGTCATCCTTCTGGTAATTTCACAACACACATAATTCTTAGAGTTGGCTACTATTGGCCAATGTTGTTCAAATATGGTTATGAAAATGTGAGTACTTTTCATTTATGCTAAATATTTACTAAGAGAGAGATTCATGTTGCCATATTGTTGTAACCAATAATAGAGGAACATTCATTTGCTTAGTGGGGTCTAGAGTCATAAATCCTAACTCATCAGTTGGTTATAAGTTGATTCTCACTTCCACTGACTATTGTACAAGGTGGACTAAATCAAAATCAACAAGGAACAACATAGTTGAAGAAGTTATTGTAGTTTTTGGAAAAATATATTATAATTGATTTAGGAATCCTCTATCACTTGTTAGTGATAAGTAACCTACCTTTCAATTAGTAGAGATGACTCAATGTGGTCATCAATATGGAATAACATTGAAATTCTCCTCAAATTATTATCAACAAGGAAATGGTGTGGCAGGGTCTACAACTAAGAATTTGTTAAATGCCATGAAGAAAGTAATTGACTGAAACCCATAGAATTGGCATGTTCTTATTAAAAATTCTATATGGGCTAATAGAATAAGGCATAAACAAAGCTTTACCAATTCCCCTTTATTTTATATGGATTAGATTCAATTTTCCTAATACAACTCAAGAAGCCCACTTATCAGTTCATACAATAATACATGAATGCAACTATAGGAGGTTAGTTATATTTGTGGATGTAATCTAATTAAAAGATAAATGGGATGAATCTTTACAATTTTTTATAAAATCTCAATATATTGTGAAGAGGTAAATTGGAGGATGATCATGCCCCCAATTCGGTATAAGGATGAATTATTCTAAGTCTATTGAGAGCATAGAACCTTAATTACACAACTCAAGTATAACAAATCTAGCCAATATTACCTCAGTCAAATGGTGTAACCATATCAACTAGAAAAAATAGAAGCATAGTTACAAGTGCATTAAGGACACATAATCTTTATAGCACTAATAAAAAATATCCAATTAGTTTAGATAGATAAAGGCCCAAACATTGCACCTTGGTAATGTTGTTGTATAAATGTGTGTATAAGTTGAAAGTGTATCTATAATTTGGTGCATGTGTACCTCAAATATGTCTCAACATGAGGTATCTATCAGAATGTAACATCTACTTTATAACATGTGTATAATATATATCATAAATCTGAAAATGTATATCTCAAAGATGTGCCCAATGCATAGAAATATGTTCCAAATGTATATCTGAATCATGTAAACTATCTAAATTTAAATCAAATTCTTCTCATTATTTCAATTGTATGTATGTGGATTCATGTCTTCTATGACATTCCCTCACTAATATTCCCCCTTTTTGATGTGATAGCATTGAAAATTTTATAATGACCTTATCTCAAAAGGATAATACAACTATGGTTTATTTATGTGAATCATGTAATAAAGAAGCATATAGTAGTGTCGTGTCGAAGTAGATATATCAATGAAGCTCATATTATGCATACATAACAAGCCCTAAGCTACATGATATGAATCGTGGAAATGTCTATAATATAATAAGATCAACAAATAATCAATCATATATGTAAGAGTACTCAAATGTCACACAAAGAGGGGTCCATGGAGACTAAAAAAAAAGGGCATGTTCAAATTCCACACACTTAAGTGGAAGACATGTGAAAATGGCCACACACCAAATAATAAATTAACACTTAGGGTATTATGGCCAATAAGCAAATGAATTTGTTTAAATATTCCACAAGCAAGATAAATAAGAACACAAAAAGTACACTTAAGTAATCTAATGCAAATATATAAAGCAATGAGACATGATAAATTATAATAAGCATGTCATACTAGTTCTCGCATACATGTGTTAGCAAAATGTTGGGTAGAATAACATATCACATACATTGTGTAAGATAACAACATGAGTACATGCATTTATAAAATATATAATTTCAATAATATAATGTAAAATGATCATAAAATAATATAACATGTGTTAATAGTTATCATATAGAATCAAGATGTCTCCAATGTAGTGTATCACAATGGAAGAGGAAAGGTCCAACATTTTAATGATTAAGTATCATGGGTCTAATGTATGCTTATATCACACTCAAGTACCAATGAAACATATATGTGTTAATAAATGATATTATATATAATAACATAAATTAACAACATATGCAAAATCTATAAAACATGTGAAATGCTAAATATTTTTGGATTTTTGAGTTATTTGAATGTGTTTAAGTAGTTTTGTGTTCATTGCTTTTATAAAATTGACTATTAAAAATTTAATAGAAATGTAGGGTTTAAAGTGTACCTATGATTTATAAGGTTAAGAACCATTGATCTAGTGAATGTCGGAGATATTTTTTTTACTAGGAAGGACTACCTACACACACGAGATAAATTGGACAATATTTGGGTAATAGGATAGGATAGTGGGTTGTCTGGTGTTATACCAATCCTAGGAAGTAATGAACTTACTAATGATGATGTCATCCCACTTATTTAAGTAATTAAGAAGATAATAATGATAAAATATATTACAAGATAATTTAATGATATATATATGATATTGAAATACTTTGAACTAATCTACATATATTTCATTAAGATGAGCAAAGTGATCATGCCCATAAGTTTCAATAGAATCTACATATTCTTATATAACTTATAATTGGTTAGAGATATAGTATATAGTACAAGCATACACAATGGCACAAAACTATAACTCAAAGGTGATATTGCTTTGATTTGAAAATAAAGGTTGAGGAATGATTGGTAAATCCTGAATGTTAATGACTTCATGTGAGGCTCTAGGAAGTGTGATATATAGATAGAGTCCATGGTTCAAGGTATAGAGATTCATAATAAACTATAAGTCTTAACAAAACTAGTCTCAAATTAAAAATAGAAAGGACTACACATGTATTGATGCCAATTCCATAGGATTGATGTCGATTCTAATGAATCGACATCGATTCTGATAGAAAAATCAACACTTTGGAAATTGAAGTTAAAGGATCATTTAGAGAGGTCTAAGATAATCTAAGGGTGAAAAGTATGTTTAAAATAGATATAAAATATAATAGTGAGATATAAACTGGTATAAATAATGAAATAAACTTACATAGCATTCCAAGCCTATGACAATCTTGAGATTGATACACTTGTCTTTGGCCTCTTAATGGATGTTGAGGGTCTAATGTTGCAATGTATCTTTCCAACCAAGAGTTGAGTAATCATATTCAATGTTGGAATAAACATGACTAATGGGGGGAGGTGAATCAATAATTTAAACCTTTACTTCAATTGCTTTTAATCATTCATGAAAATTCATTCAAGTATGTAGATCAAACAATGACTAAATAACCATTCACATATGAATAAAACATAAGAACACATGATAACATAACTTATATGTGGGAAAACCTTAGGGGAATGAAACCAAACTAATATTATCAAATTTAATATAGTATTATAATACAAACACCAACTTTATTTAAGTACCCACTTCACATGGAGAACCAACTCCAACTAGTTAAGTACCAACTCATCTAGGATTTAGCAAGCACCAAATTGCAATGAGACACAAACACCCTAGATGACTCAGCACAAACTCAACCAACTAAAACACTTCATCACATTAATAATACCTTATTTTTCATACAACATATGATGATCTCCTTCCTTATCTCTTCACACACTTCTATCCCTCTCAAACTGGCCTCTAGACTTCTTTGCTCAACTAACCCTCTTCTTGACTTGATTAGGTCATATGACCTTGGTAATCATATGAAAAACCTCTATAGAAATATTATAAATAATCCTATACACTCATATTTTGGTCTATAATACCTTATTCTACTCACCAATTTGTTCTCTTATTCGCTTACATACTTTACACTTCAATAGGCCCAAAATTGCCTAGTATTTATACAAGTCTCTTATTCATATCCTTTTTAGTTAGATAAACACCCTCACCTTATTAGTTACGCCATAAAATAAATAATATGACATATAATATATATTTATCATATGTGATTTGAGTCCCTTTAGGTCTGACCTATCTCAATTAGGTCTTATCTCACCTTTAGGTCTCATAGAGACCTAATCCCATTAGGTCTATTTAAGACACGATACACTTTGAATTAATTGGTACACATTAAAACACCTTATACATAATATAAAAATTATATTCAACTAAAATATACCCATTATAACCTCATTTAGGATTCATAACACTTTTTATCTCAAACCACTACTTAAAGCACACCATTAGTATTGTTCATATTAGGCACGTGCATACTTAGAAAGCCTATCTTGAATAAATGAAGCATAAACACAAATTTTCAAAGAAAACATGGAAAAAAATAATACATAAATAATATTCATGACCTTATGGTAATAACCATATTATTTATACTTCACAACTCAGGGAAAACTTACTCAAACCCTTCTTTGTAAGTAGCCCACTCAAAACTGTCAACTAGCCTCAAAACACAGTTATGGAAACTTAATCTTAAACATCTAAAATAATACTTATTATAACTTATGATGCCTTAAATATATTATTTTACATCTATATATCCATTTAAATTACAAATATTATAATTTATAATGCTAAATATTGGTCTTGTAGACCAATTTTTTGACCTTCTCTCTGACATTCCTTACTTTGCCTGACTAGCCATTTTTGCTTCAATATTTCAACCTTTTACACTGACTTCCAAGATTATAAAAAGTATATATGGGTTATTTAATCCCCAAAAAACAAAAACATGTGCATTATATCCATTAACTTAGGTCAATGATCCTCCAACTCATCACTACAACTTGCTTACCTAGATCTACTAGTTTACCTTCAAACACAATCATGGTGATAGTGACATTCAACACCTATGTAGAAACTTTTAAAGATTTAAAATGCATGTGGATGATATTATGAGATCATTAAATAAATATAAAATATATGGATACCATGGTCAAATGACAATATTAGTCTTGTAGACCAATCTCATAACCTTACACCTTTATTGTCTCATCTGCACTAGACAGGTCAACTTATGAGAAACATTTTCATCATATCCATTAACCTCAAAAACATATATCCAACATAAACATGTATTATAGGTCTTGAAAAATATATTCATGTACTTGGATTCATCCCTAATCACATTATAACTTCTACCTAGTTTTCCCACTATTTGTACCATTAGACCTTTTAGTGATAGGTCAACTTGTATGACCGTTTTAAAATATATAAGAGATAGAATATACTCAGAAACCACCATGGAAAAAAAAAAAAAGTCTCAATATTTCAACCTTCATCCATTTATCAACTTTGACTTGGTCAAATCTGACTACTATAATAAATATTTAATAAATAAGGCCTTTCCTCTAGGATCCACTCACTCACCTGACAAAACAATTATAGTTGGAGGTGCCTAAGAGAGTTTAATACATGATCCAATTACTTAACTATCCATACCAATCTATTATGATCACTTTATAACAAGAAAATTCATATCATGTCATTATTAGGGTTCTTTGAGGGTTTAAACCATCTTACAATCTTAACGATCATTCATAAAGCTTAGCTCCTTATGTTAGAAACTAATTATTGGAAATTTGATTTAATAAACTTAACCATCTACCATGAATATCTTAGGTTTTCATTCATAGGTTACACATGCTAATGACCACTTGAAATTTTTTCTTGGGTTGAGAACCCTTCATTCTATGCACTCAAGAGACCTTAGAGAATATTCTCTTGCCTTGACCTTCAAACATAGACATAAAACTTGGTCAACATATTTGAAATATCATGACATACCTCTAAAAATATTAATTTTTTCATACTTATCTTGAAATATTAAACTCATACCTCATTTGGCCATGCTCTCTTTGCTCTCTAGACCTTGACTTACAAGTCATAATAGGTCTTAAAATTGACCTTCTAACCACTGTCCAATATCTCAAAACCTCATGTACAAAATCATACAACCTTTATTATGCTCAAACACTAATTTACATCCTTCATAGGCCTTGACAACTCCTCATGACACTTCATTAGTTCAGGTAGGATCTAGAACTAGTCTAGTAACATACTACATTTGTAGGTCCAACCCTTGTAAGCTTATCTTAAGAATCACTTTAGTGATATAAACACTTATAAGCATGATAAAAAATAATTATGAATCCTCTTATGCCTCTATGCATTTATCTCAGTAGGCCACTAGGCTCATATCTTCTCACAGGGTCTCTCCATGCAATGACCAGTGTCATGACTAGGTTTCTCAAGCTCTTGAAACTTGAAAACTAACCTTGAAACATTTCTTGATGCTTCTACACCTTGATCACATGCCTTCCATGATCCTTAGACAATATTGTAGACACCTAAATTTGGCCATCTATAACCTCCAAACAAGATTTTGACCAATTTTTACCAAAATGCACAATTTGGCCTAAAAACATTAAAACACATTAAAAGAATTGAAATTGATATATTCAAGTGCCTATTTTTTCTAGGGTATCATCAATTGGGGAAATGCAATTTATGTAGAAAGTAACTTTGATTAGATCATTTTGAGTCAAAATGTTAATTTTGCACCTAGGTGCCCTGGATTACTATTTTCTATCAAAACTCTTACACAAGATATGTGATTTTATTATTTGGTGTTAACAACATCCTAAATAGGATAACAGATCCAACACATTTAATATCACATCTTAATTCCAATCTAAAAAAATTTTAAGCCAATAACAAGACATTATGACCAATTTGTGCATAACGAGCCAAGGTTTACATCAAAGTGCTTAATCATGCTTAAGAGCTAATTAAATGAAATCATGAGCCTAATTAAGAACTCCATGAAACCTTTTGAATAATTTTTTTTTGGAAATGAATATTTAATATCTACATCATCAAGTGACATCAGTTCTTGGGAAGACATCCCTAGGTCATAAATGCATAAAATATCAAGGTTAACCCCTCTCATGTCTCATTAAGACCCTCCATGCCTATTCAATTCCCCTTTATTATAAATATTGATGAGTCTTTTTATGAATTTTAATTAAATAATTAAATTAATCCTTAGTCACACATCTCCATCTTGAGATAGATGGTTCAAGTTGATTCTAACCATTTTTAAAAATCTATAAATAGGAGGCCTTACCTATTGAATTTTAAGCTCTCATATGATAAAGTTATAATGTTGAATTGATTCCAAAGATTCATGCAAATTAGTGTTATAATTCCCAAATATTGAGCAAAGCCAATGCAACCCAAAGCCAAACATGGTTCCAAGGAGAGATGAAGGTAGCCACACTTCATTGATGTAGACTTCATGAGCACAAACTGAGAAATCCACTTCAACAAGCTATTTGGAGCATCCAAGGAAGGTAAAAGAAGGTTTATTTTGCATTTTAGTTGTGCTTTCTATTCTAGTATTATTAACTAAGCTCCCCCTATTCACTAGGCCTAAAAATGTTATGCTAGTATTTTTATTTCATTTTGGGACTAACATGATACTAACCATCCTCTCTTGAGTTAAATTCCTAGTTCACATAATGGCACACCTGATGGGATCACATCTCATAAAATTGTTCATAAATCTCTTTCAAACAACTCACTAATTTTTTCCATGCAGGATCTTAGACTACGAGGGCCAAAAAGAGTGAAATTTTAAGTTTAAATTCCATTTTTCTAATAGAATTTTTATTTTTATAAATGTCAATTTTGCTCTCTATTATGATATCGCTACTACATAGTAGTGATTTTGTGTAAACAAATTTGTTGTTTTCTAAAAAATAATTTTTTGGACCTGATTAGTGATATTGTTGTCATAGTAGTGATATCATCATCCTGAGTGGTGATATCATCTTTTTAGGTAGCGATCTAAACTTATTTGTTTGTTCATGAAACATGTCAAAACCAATTTATCTATACATTTCTCTTTTGTCTAAAGAGGCGTTATGCTGGCCATTTTACACCACACTTATGCCTTAAAATTTTTGCTAAACTTATTTGTGTGTGTCATTTGAGTTGAAGAGGGTAGTGTTATGCTGCCCAAATCATGTTAAAACCATTTTACCTTTGAGTCTTTTGAAGCATCACATAAATCACATCATTCAAAAATGCTTACATAATTAGGCTAATCAATTTGTTTCAAGACTTGTTTCACCTTGTATCAAAAATCATTTGTTTCAAACCATTTTATGTATACCATTTAGATAGTTGTCTTGTGTTGTCATGCTATCTAATCTTGTCTAGCTTGTTTGGTAAAATACTAGATTTCAATATTAAGATTTCAATATTGAGATTTCAATTAACCTTGTCAGGTTTAGATCTAAACATTTATTGATTTATATTTAAGCCTCAATTTATGGGGCTGATACACAAATATTTCTCTTTTGGGTTGCATAACTTTGGTTAATTGATTACTAAAATTTGAAAACTATTGATGTTTTTTTTGTTTAGTACCTATCCTTACCATTCTTTATGCCTTTATTTGGGAAAACATAGCCTTTCTCCAAAATCCTTTTGCCTCATTCCTTATGCCAATTGATCATGTTTATGTTTGATTCCATTTGTTGGGTCTATGTCAAAGTTTTTTCCAAACTTGTTAGATTAAAGCAAATCACATCAGCTTTTATTTCAAATCTAGCTTTTGATGTCATTTGGACAAAAGTCTTAGCATATGCCTATTTCTTTGAGCCTAGATTTTGACTCTACATTTGGACAAAAGACCTAGCAACACAACTTTTCCTTTTCCTAGTTTAGACATTGTTTGGAACACTTTGACCTAGACCTTTGACATGTTGGTTTTTATTCAAACGCTTGACCTTTTGTGCATATGGAATTTGACATTAGACATTTGATGTTAGGTTATTTTATTCCAAGTCTTATCACAAATCATTTTGAAGATACAACTCCACTTTTAGACCACATTGGAGATATAGCTCCACCTTCGACCAAGTTAGACCAAGTTTGAGCCATTTATCCTTTGGCTAGCTTTTCAGAGTTTGTAGAACTCCAAGCCTTTTTATTTTAGAGCTTTCATAATTTATATAGATATGTCTAACTAAACATATGGTTTAGTCACATAAAATCCAAATTATGATAGAATGGCTGCATAAAATCCCACTAGGAACCCCTATAGAGAGATTTTCTAAAGAGTTTTATTATTCTCCCTAAAATATTCCATATGGGGAATATATTCAAAATTCACAAAATCCAAATCAAATCCTAGATTGGTATGAAGAGGTTTGTGAGAATAGATTTGAAGACCCAACTATAGATAATGTTGTTTGGGATATGTATCCATACCCTCTTTCTAATAATGAATACATGGAACATAGTCAAGAACTAGTTTATGAGCCAACTCATGACTAGGATGATATGGTTTATGAGGAAGACATGGATGCTTTGGCTTGTGCAAGTAATTAGACTCCACCACATCATACCATTTTTATTCTAAGACAACAATATCTAAGGAATACCATTACCATTCCTAGACCTAGTCTTTTGGTTTGTGTAAGTAACCAAGCTCCACAACACCCCTTCATCATTATAAGACCTAGTCCTTTGGATTGTGTGGGAAATCAAGCCCCATAATTCATTATCATTTCAATCTTAGAACTTTGTCCTTTGGCTCGTGTGATAAATCATGTTCCCCAATGACCACCATTATCCAACCATAAGTCATTCCTTGTCTAGTACCAATCTCATCAAAACCTCAACCCATCTAATCATTTGAAGACCAAGCTATGTTGAAACTGGTATTTTTCAACTCATTCGAAACCAAGGCTAAAATAACCAACCAATCCAAGATGTTTTTGTTGAACCAACTATTTATGATAAGTTAGCCTATAATGAATCACCTATTGATCCTATACTAGTTGTCAAGGAGTCTCACTCTGATGAGCCAATATTTGTTGAGTCACTTCATAATGATTATAAATACCTTTGTGCAAATCATTACCTTGACCATGTGATTATTTTTCAAGAGCCTCCTATTGACAAGCCAACTTTTGAGGAGTTGTCTCTTTACCTATTTCCCATCTTAAATGAGTCTCACTTTGACAAACTAGTTTTTGTGGAGCCCATTATGCCATCATAGGTCATTACTTATCCAAAACTAAATATTCAACAAGACATCATTATAATAGAATACCCATCAGATGAAGAATCAGAGTTAGAGTCAGGTTTTATTCTTGAACTAACATTAGATTTACCATCAGAATAAAAATCAAAATTAGTCTCAACATCAAATTTAGAGTCCCTTGAATTATAATTAGATTCAGATGAAAAATATGTTCATGGTTGTTACAACATTGGTTATGTATGCCTCAAAAATCAATTTGAATATATTTGTGATCCTTCTATGGTTTTTTAGGATGATTACTTTAACTTCAACACAATTTATCCTAGTATATTCTATGAGGTTTGTGTAGACTCCCCCATTCCATTACCATTCCACAAGCCAAAACATCAACTAAGATAGCCATATTATTGACATTCCATCTCCCATAAGTGTTAATTGTGATCTACAAAATCACACTTTGTTGAACTGCATCCATGGTGACATAGTAGTTGAAGAAAAGCAAGGAGGCCAATATAACATTCATGTAGTAGAATAACACTCTCCTAATGAAACCTTTTTAGAGGTACTAGGGGACAATCAAAGTCAGAACTCAACATATTCTAGTGAAACTTTTTTGGAAGCACTAGAAGACAATCAAAGTCAAAAATCAACATTCCTTAGTGAAACCTTCTTGAAGGTGGTACCAATAGTTGAGCATAAAAGTTATTCATTACTTGATGAAGACAAAATTAAAGATCAAATAAAAATAGCTTCGCATCTACAGCCTAATAAAATGGTAGCTACTCTCAAGATCAAACACCAAAAAAATCTGATGGTTCTATCGAGAGAAAAAGTCTTTGGCCCCACCATAACCAAAATTATGTTAAATCTAGCATCAAAAACATTACATGTGATTGAAATTCTCGATCTTCATTTATTTCCCAAACTTTCTACATTCCATTATCATCTACCATTCCATTTCACAATTAAACCTACCATCCATTATTTATCCTTGTTTACCATCCATGGCAGCACTTTCCTTTGTAGAGGCTACAAAGATACTTTGTCTTGACACTTGAAGGAATCAAAATCAATAACCAATGAAGATCATAAAAGTATTCTCAGCATCCAAATCTATAGGTAGTTCTTAATAGAGCAGTTATTCAGATGAGGTACATGATAACACTTCACATGATTGAGTATTATATTTGTATCATTTATTGATTAGGATGTGCATCTCCCCATCAATAAGAACAATATAATCATATTCCATTTTACCATACCTAGGCCAACAACATGTAAAATACCATTTCACATTGCCTACCATTGCCATTATTATATATGCCTATTTTCCATTATCATAGATCCTTCCATTTACCCCATCACTTGGGGGCAACCCTCTCAACATCCTTATTTATCATTCTACCATTCTATCATTCCATTCCTATCTAGACCAAAGCATATTTTTATGCATCCTACCCAATCTTGTTTTGATCTTGGTTCATTTGGTTCTTTCGGCATCTTTTGTGAGAGGATTCTAATCAATTTTCAATAATCAATCAAATCTATGTTTATAATGATAGTCTATGAAAGTAGTGTGACAGTTGCTTTGGTAAGATATCTTTCATCCTATCAAGCTTATTTTTGTGAGCCTAATTATAACCGCTTATGAGCAAATTAATGTTTCACCAATCTTACTACTAATTATAACTACCTATGGGCAAATTATTATCATTGACCTATGTCATTGTATCTTAGTTATGACCATTTATGGGAAAACTAGGGGAAACATTTTTTTATCATGCATTGTCACATCACTTTTCCATCACTATTTTCATTTGACTGGCCATTTGCCAGATTTGAGAAATTGTTGAAACCTAGTTGGTTTTTCCTCACCTTTTGTGTGGATGGAATTACTATGAATTGAGGCCATTTTAGGACTATGTGGGTTATGCTCAATTCATGTTGAGGTCACCTCAATCCCCCTTTCCATATGCTCACACTTTTTTATGAGCAACCTAAGTTTGAACGTTCTCACCATTTTGTGAGATTGAAGCATTTAAGTGTCTCATCATTCTTGATGAGTTGAGATACTTCAAAAACTTCCAATTTTTTTTGAAAAATTGTTAGAAAAGAACAAAAACATTGACAACTTATTTACCTTAAGGATTTTGGGAACCCTTACTAAGTTGCAAGTAAATCACTTGTCATTTAGTTTCCCCATTCTTTTTTGGCTTTTTTCTCTCATGCACTTGCCATTTTACAAGACCATTCCTATTCTTCTATCACATCCATTCTATTTATTTTCCTTAGTTATCACATTATTCCCATTCAATGAGAGAACTACATTTGGCTTGAGGGTTTTTTATTATATATTACATCCATGGAACTATGTAGGCAACGTCCACTTTCCAGTGCATATGGAGACAACTCGAGCACCCCCTTCTTTTTCTTTTATTTCTCTTATTTTGTTCATTTATTAAATTTGTCACCTATTTTCTATGGGAACTGTTCATATGGATTCTTTTTAGTATTTCTTTGTTATTTTGTTTATGTGATTATTTGTTTTCTTTCAGCACTATTGCCTTGATTCAATTTATGTGTGTTCATTAGGTGATTCCTTGCCCACACTTATACTTGAACCCATCCATATTCATATGCTTACAGTATCATCATGGTTTCTATCATTAGTGCATTATTTTTTATTGAGTATTGGATTATGAGAGTTAATCCTTATGCATATTTTAGCCAAGTGCTCATGATGTTATACCATGATGCCTATTGACACGTGATAAAACAAACCTCAACTTCAAGAAGTCTATTCAGTAATGGTGGCATCTCTTTGGCACTAACATCTTGATTCAACCCCAATTATATCCCAAATAGAGTAATTAAACATGAAAGAATTTTAACCTTTATTAGTTTAGATAAGCATCTCCCTACTAGTAGGTTATTCTAATTCATCATTACCATCTATGTTAAGTTAGCATCATCCTTGGCCAAGTTTATCGTGTTTCCCATAATCAAGGTCTAACGATTATAACTACCTATGAGAAAATCATTGCACACCATCCCACCTGCATTTCTCAATGATTATAACTGACTTTGGGTAAATCATTGTGTTGTTACCACTTTACTTTTTCTACCCATACAAATGTATGTTATTCTCTTATATGTCTATCTTAACTGGGCCATCTCCATCTTCTTAATGATTATAATTGCCTTTGGGCAAATCATTGTGTTGTCATACCATGTTGCCACTATCGATGTACAATTATTATAACTACCTTTGGGAAAACTATTGTACACTATCCCACTTACATTATCAATGATTTTGACTACTTTTCTAATATCATTGTGTTTTCACCCCATCATCTTTCCTTTCTTTAGTCCCTTCATTTTGCATCTTTCTTTTTGAGGGACCATTTGTTGACTTAATTATGCTAACCATTCAATCGAGGGGGCATCATACAATTAGTTTATCATCATTATACTTGTAAGAATACATGATCTTTTCATTATTTGAGAAGACGTTACTGTGCTTATAGCTTGCAATGCCTTCCCAAATAGGGGGCAACTGTAGACACCTAAAACTAGCCACCAATAACCTCCAACCAAGCTTTTGACCAATTTCCACCCAAAATGCACAATTTAGCCTAAAACTACTAAAACATGCTAAATAATGTGAAACTGACATATTCAAGTGCCAATTTTAGATAAAGTATTATTAAATGGGGTAATGCAATTTATGGGCCAGTTAACTTTGATTAGATCATTTTGAGTTAAAATGCTAATTTTGCACCTAGGAGATCTGGATTGCTATTTCTTATCAAATCTCTTACATAAGAACATGCCTTTGTTATTTTTTGTTGGTGACATCCTAAATTGGATAATGGATCTAATGCATTTGATAGTGACTTCTAATTCTAATCTAGTCAAATTTTAGACCAATAACAAGACATTTTGATCAATTTGATTAATTTGTGCACAAAGTGCTTAATCATGCTTAGATATAATTAACACAAATCAAGGCCTAATTAAGAATTCCATAGAAACTTGTTGAATAATTTTTTTTGGAAATGAATATTGAATATCTGCATGATCAGGTGACCTCATTTCTTGGGAAGACATCCCTAGGCCATAAATGCTACAAATATTAGGATTCATACCCTCCATACCTCATCAATGCCTTCCATGATGCCCTCCATGCCTCTTAATTTCCAATTCTTCCAATGTCACGATGAGGATAATTATAAACTTAATTTCAAAAATTGAATTAATCTTCAACCACACATCTCAATCTCAGGATGGATTGTTCAGGTTGATTTTGATCAATCTCAAAAATCTATAAATAGAGAGGCCATGAACATCATTTTTAAGATATTTTGGTGCAAAGTTATAATTCATAAATGATTACAAAAGCCATTGCAATTAGTGTTACCATGCCAAATTGATTCCAAGCCAAGCCAAGCCAAAGCCACAAGGTGCCAAAGAGAAGAGGAGATAGCCAAGCCTTGTTTGATGAAGACTTCATGAGCACAAACTGAGTAAGCCACTACAACAAGCATTTTGGAGAATCCAAAGAAGGTAAAAGAAGGTTTCTTTTGCATTTTAGTTATGTGTTTAATTCATGTTTGTTAACTAAGCTCTCCCTAGTGTCTAGGCCTCAAGATGTTATGCTAGTTACTGTGTTTCTTTTATTTTATTTTCATTTTGAAACTAATATGATACTAACCATCCTCTCTTCTGTCAAATTATTAGATCACATAGTGGTACATCAATTTAATCTATATGTATTTTTTTAATATTTTTGATATACTTGTATGACAACCTTAAGTTAATATAATTGGTAAAATCAAAGAAAATAATTAACACCATAGAGAATTTTTCAATCTATACAAAAGTTAGTTGTATGATGCTTTTAATTTTATTTTTTTAGATATACATTCTATGGTATATACATCACATTTTTTTCTTAGACAATATACTAAGGGATTTTATTTTTTTTGTTTATTATGGTAATACAAAGACAAAATCTATACAATGTACTTTTCTATTGAGAGATTAATTTATAGTGATCTGTGTGGCATTGAAGTCTCATCAACATTGATGTAGCAGTCTAAATCAAACAATGGTTTTGATCGGTCTTGCATAGAGGTTAGAGGGATAAATCTAGGCAAATAAAAAATCAAAATGGTGTAGTGGTTATACTTTTTTGTAGTAGGTTTGATTAAGGTTTAAATTTATTTATGGGCTCCACCAATAACAATAATAATCACAACTTTTACTTAAGGGAATGGTTGGTTTTATTTTTTGTTGTTGTTTCAAATTATTTGTGGATGAGTGAATAATAATATTTTTTCAAACCAAAAAAAAGGGGGGGGATTTTATAAAAAATGATATTCATTTCAATTGCTAATTGGCATTGTAGTGAAGTTGGTTAATTTTATTTTATAAGTAAATTATTAGAGAGAGGTCAAGAGTTCAAGCCTCTAAAATTTTTATTTTGATCATCATTTTATCGCATTCATCATTGGGAAAATTGATCTACGATAATTTTTTTGACTAGTTGCTACTTTGTGCAAAGGTGGTCATGTGACCAATAGAAATATAGGTTTTTGGATGTTAAGAGCACATTGAAATTTTTAATTTTATAATTTGAAGTATTTTTATATGTTTTTTACAATAAAGATAATGAAATTAATGTATAAAGGTGCATTTTTGGTTGAATCCGACACCTTCAAAATGAAAATTTTCATAATATAACTTCATGTTTGTGATATCAAAGACAATACCATTCATTAAAATTCCCAAGATCCTTTTGATTGACACCATATAAGTAACAATTGGAAGTTAGAGGATCCATAGAGCTTGGAGGATAATTTCCCTTCTCTAGTTTGCTATTCATTTGGAGTATGGGTTCACTATTGGGATAGTAATTTTTGGTTTGTGTATTATGCTTTCAATTTTGGTTTTCTTTTAGTGCATTAATATGATTGTTTAGGAGAAAATAAAGTAGTTTGAATTTGTTTTTATTCTACATAGCTTCTCACCTCTCTCTTGATGGGGGGAATATATTTCATAGTGGCCTTCGATAAGTTATTGATGGTTATACGAGCCAACATTAGATTTTATAGCATTTTGAGTGTTGAGTAAAGGCATGCATGCAATGTTGTTTATTGTTGAGAATCTAAAAGATGTGCTATATAGAGTATTGGAGGATCACTTGCATGGGTTCCTATGTGGGAGCTTATTTGGGTTGATGTAGTTGGATAGATTTTGATTAGGTTTTTCTATAGTATGATATGATGATCATATAGGATGAGCAGGGCTTGATAATGTTCATCAGCCTTTTATACCACAAATCATAGGGTGGGGTTCTATATGGAATGACATCAATTTTGATCAATACCATAATATGCAGTGTGCTAGATTGTATATATAACAAATATTTATTGATGAATTCATAGCTCCAGATCTTCATCATCTATACCCCTTTGGATCAAGGGGATTTTGTTAGGTTTATGATCCAAGGTGTTTTATTTTAAATTAGTTTTTAGTTTAATGTTAGTTTTTTTTGTTTAATAAAAGTTGGTTTATGGGGTAAGTCAGTTTCACCTGTGTAACTACCCTCTGAAGCTTTTTAAGCTTTCACATTCTTTGTAAATATATCCCAAAATAATATAATATAGTATTTTATGGAAAAATGTTCATAATTTAATTTATTTGGTTCTTCTTGCTGATATCCAGACCAAGATGATCTGTGTTGAAGTGGTCTAGTAATCTGAGTTCATTTTTAAAGAGGTATGAATGGTTTGAGGGGGAACATGTTGCCTTAATACTTCATATTTTATGTGTTGAAATTTTATTTCAAAGAAGGTGTGTTTCTAGATGACAGTTATGAAAGACATTTGTCATTAATGTCAAAGGGGGAAAAAGTCTAAGAAGGGAGTTTGCTCAGACTAGTAGAGATGAGAGTGATCAGTATGAAGAATGTTTTGTCATCAATGACAAAGGGGGAGTTTATTGAGAAGTGTTGTTATTTGTGTCAAGGCTGATATAATTTGATGTCAAGGTTGATGTTATTGATATCAAGATATATGGTGTATGGGAGATGAACTTAGGTGCCTGATATGACAAGGAATCAAGGAAACCTAATGTCTCTCTATTGAGAGAGAATTTGAATGAAACCTATTGATTCTTATAAGGTTGATTTCAAGTTTCAATTCAAGGTAAGAATGTTTGAAGTACTAGTCCTTGAATACAAGTTGTCTTGAGAATCGAAGTCATAACAAGCATAGTCATATCATGAACATGTGTATGATGAGCATAGAAAGGTATGTATATAGGTATGATATTTGTGAACTAGGAATTTGACTCAAGAGAGGATGCTTAATATTGTGTTAGTCTCAAAATTAAATCAAAATAAAATAAAATCACTAGCATAACATCTTTAGGCCTAGTTACTATGGGGAGCTTAGTTAACAAGACTAGAATGGAAAGCACAACTAAAATGCAAAAGAAACCTTCTTTCACCTTCCTTGGATTCTCCAAACATTTTTTTGAAGTGGATTTCTTGGTTTGTACTCATGAAGTTTGCATCAATGAAGTGTGGCTACCTCCATCTCTCCTTGGGACAATATTTAGCTTTGTCTTAGCTTGGCTTGGATAAATATTTGGGAATTATAACACTAACTTAAATGAATCTTTGGAATCAATTCAACATTATAACTTTGGCATATGAGAGCTTAAAATTTAATAGACAAGGCCTCCTATTTATAGATTTTAAAAAATGGTTAGAATCAACCTAAACCATCCATCTCAAGTGGAGATGTGTGGTGAAGGATTAATTTAATTATGTAATTAAAATTCATAAATAGGCCCATCAATATTTGGGATAGAGGGGCATTGAATAGGTATGGAGTGTCTTAATGAGGCATGGAAAGGGTTAACATTGCTATTTTATGCATTTATGTCCTAGGGATGTCTTCCCAGAAAATGATGTCACCTGATGATGTAGATATTCAATACTCATTTCCAAAAATAAATTATTCAAAAAGTTTCATGGAATTATTAATTAGGATCATGATTTGGTTTAATTATATCTTAAGCATGATTAAGCACTTTGATGTAAACTTTGGCTCTTTATGCACAAATTTCTCAAATGGGTCAGAATGTCTTATTATTGGCCCAAAATTTGACTAGATTGGAATTAGGATGCAATGTTAGATGCATTGGATCCATTATACCATTTAGGATGTTATTAACACCAAATAACATAGGCACATGTCTCATGTAAGAGTTTTTATAGAAAAGAATAATCCAGGGCACCTAGGTGCAAAATTAACATTTTGACTCGAAATGATTTGATCAAAGTTAGCTACTTCATAAATTGCACTGCCTCAATTGATGATACCCTAGAAAAAATCAGCACTTGAATATATCAATTTCAACTCTTTTAATGTATTTTATTATTTTTAGGCCAAATTGTGCATTTTGATAAGAATTGGTCAAAAGCCTATTTGGAGGTTATCGGTGGCCAGATTTAGGTGTCTAAGTTTGCCCCTATTTGGGAAGGCATTACAAACTATAAACATAGTAACATATTCTTAAAGAATAAAAAGGTCTTGTATGCCCACAACTTCAATGATGATGAACTAGTTACATGATGCCCCCTCAAGGGAACAGTTGGCATAAGTAGGTTGGCAAACGGTCCCTCAAAAAGAATCAAAATGAGGGGTCCAAAGAAATAAAAATGATGGGGTAAAAACACAATGAATTTGAAAAAGTAGTCAAAATCATTCAAAATGCAAGTGGGATGGTGTACAATGGTTTTCCCAAAGGTGGTTATAAGCATTGTACCCTAATAGTGGCAATGTGGTATGAAAATATAATGATTTTTCCAAAGGTGGTTATAATCATTGAGAAGATGGAGTTACCCTAGGTAAGATAGACAAACAAGATAAAAACATGCCCCTATTTAGGCATATAAAAGGTAAATTTGGTGAGAACACAATGACTTTCCCAAAGGTAGTTATAATCATTAAGACATCCAGGTGGGATGGTGTACAATGATTTCCCCATAGGCGATTATAATCATTAGACCTTGATGATGACAAACATGATTGATTGGTTGATGATGATGGTAATTTGATATAAAGTATAAAGATGAATTGGGACAACCTACTAGTAGGGAGATGCTCATTTGAACTAATAAAGGTTAAAATTTATTTGGTGTTTAATTACTCTATGTAAGATATGATTGGGATTGAATCAAGATGTTGGTGCTGAAGAGATGTCGATGCTACCATTGTTGAATAGACTTCATGAGGTTGAGGTTTGTTGTATCACATGTCGATAGGCATCATGGTATAACATCATGAGGACTTGGCTGAAATATGCATAAGGACTGACTTCCATAATCCAATACTCAATAGAAAATAGTGCACCAATGATAAAAACTATGATGCCAATGTAGATGTATGAATATGGATGGATTCAAGTGTAAGTGTGGTTAAGGAATCACTCAATGAACACACATAGATTGAATCAAGGAAAAAGTGTTGAAAGAAAACAAATAAGCACATAAATAAAATATTCAAAGAAATAAACAATTTAATTTAAGCCACATGAACATTGTCCCTAAAAAATAGGTGATAACTTAACAAATGAACAGAATGGGGGAATAAAAGAAAAGGAAGGGGTGGTCAAGCTATCTCCATATGCACAAGGTAAGTGGAAACTACCTACATAGTTTCATGGATGTAATATCTAACAAAAACTTCAGGCCAAATGTAGTTCTCCTAAGAAATGGAAATAAAATGATAACTAATTAAAAAAGTAAAATGGATGTCATAGAAGAATAAGAATGGTCTTGAAAAATGGCAACTACATGGGATAAAAAGCCAAAAAGGATGAGGAAACTAAGTGACAAGTGATGCATTTGTAACTTAGTAAGGGTTCCTAGAATCCTTAAGGCAAAGAAGTGGTCAATGTTTTTGGTTTTTTCTAATAGTTTTACAAATGTTTTTAGAATTTTTAAAGTATCTCAACTTGATCAAGAATAATAAGACACTAAATGGATCAAGCTTGAAAACCAGTGAGATCATTATTTAGGTTGCTCACAAAATGATGAGAGCATGGAAACGGGTGACTGAGCTGACCTCAACAAGTATCAAGCACTACCTATATAGTCCTAGAGTAGTACCTCAAGTCATTATAGTTCCACCTTATAACAGAGGAAGCCAACTAATGTAGAAATCAATTCAAATAAAATAGGCACTATTGGTATAAAGGCATAGTACGACATAGAGAATGGCTAATTGGTACAGTCAAGGCATAATAAACAAGTGTTTCCCTTAGTTTTCCCATAGGTGGTTATAAATAGGATATAAAAACACAAGTCACTGAGACTAATTTTCCCATAGGCAGTTATAATTAGGATCAAGACAATGAGAGATAAGGAAATAAGAAATGAAAGATGTAGTTATTAGACATCTATCATACTACTCCAAAATACTACCTCTATCTAGAATGTATGGAACAACTGCAAAAACTGAATCTAAATCCTCTTGTTGAAAGTGGTGATGGAACCAAATAGAATAAAAGCAAGGTCATAGGGTTGGGGAGGGAGGGAAAAATGAGCTTTGTTTGATGGGGAAAGGTATGGTAAAATAGACATGTGATATGAAAAAGTGATAGGTTAGTAAGATGATAGGTCGTTAAAAAATGTATTATAGAAATAAGATTAACAAAATGATACAACTTGAAATGGTCCTTATAAACAATACACTAAGACACTTAAGCATGGTACCACTTGAGGTGGATAATGTTCATCGACTCATCAAGTTCATGACCATCTAGTGTGCCAAGCCTATATGCTATAGATCCAAAGTTTGTCATAATGATGAAAGGACCAACCCAATTGGGTTTGAACTTGCCTTTATGCTTCTTTTTAGTTGTGGTATTCTTTTGGATTTCTTTAAGAATAAGATCACTAAGTTCAAATATTCTATGCTTGATGCATCGATTATAGTGTCCTTTTGAGTCATTTTAATATGCCTCAAGATTATTGAGCATAACTATGCATTTTTCATCAAGTAGGTCTAGCTCTTATAGGTGAGCTACTTGATAGTCATGATCATCTAGGACATTCTTGAAAGATATGCATAATGAAGGTAACTCAACCTCAATAGGAAGTATGGCTTCAGTATAATAAACAAGTGAGTATGGAGTGGTACCTGTTGGTGTATGGTGATTGGTATGATATGCCCAAAGGCCATGAAATATTTGAAGGTGCCAATCATGACCAACATCATTGATAATCTTTTTGAGAATGTTGACAATGGTTTTTTTTAATGCTTTAGCTTGACCATTAACTTGAGGGTAATATGCCATAAAAAGAATATTGTGTGATGTTATATTTAGCACATAGTTTGTCGACATCCTTGTTCTTGAATGATCTTATATTATTAGATATAATGTTAGAGGTGATACCATAGTGGAAAATGAGATGGTTGAAGATGAACTTAGAAATTTTATTTCTAGTCATGTGAGGGGTATAGATTCAACCCACTTAGTGAAATATTCAGTGGTAGTGAGGATATGTTTATGGCCATCAGATGAGGTGGGATTGTTCGTCCCAATGAGGTCAAGGCCCCATGTAGCAAATGGCCATGGTGTCAACATTGGTTTCAAAGTCTTAGCTAGGGAATAAATCAAATTGGCATTCCATTTACATTTATCACACTTCTTTATATATGCAACTGCATCTGTGTCCATCATGGCCAATAATAACCAATACATAAGAGATTGTTGGATAGGATGGCCTTTCTAGTGTGGGTTCCACATACTCCTTCATGTATTTCCCATAATGTTAGTGTAGATTCTATCAAAGTTAAATAATGAAGTAGAGTTCCATCAAAATTATGGTGGTAAAGGGCGAATCCAAGTAAGGTATAATGAGTAGTTTGGTGAGTAAAGGCTTTAGTTTGTTTTTGAGAGAGATCAAGTGGTATAGCTTAGTCATGAAGGTAGTTGTAAAGGTATAAGTATTAGATAGAACTAGGACCAACAATATCACAAATAATTGCAATGGTTGAAGGTTCATGAGCTGGTGCTAGTAAGTTTTTGATGAGGAACTGATACTCTCTATCCTTTTCTATTTGTCAAATTAGAGAGTCGATAGTAGGCATGGCATCTACAATTATATTAGTATCCCTTGGTATATGCTTAAATTGGATATCTATAATTTTTTATTTTAATGTGTCGACCATGGCCTTATATGGAACCATCTTGTCATCTTTGGTCTAAAAATGGTCTATAACCTAATTTATGATTAATTGAGAATCACCATAAACCTTGAGATGATAAATGTTCCACTATACTACCTATTAGAGTCTTAAAACAAGTGCTTCATAGTCGACCATGTTGTTTGTATAAGGAAAACTGATTCTAAAACACTTAGAAATTAGATCCTTGTATGGTGTAATAAATAAGAGGCCTACACCCGATCTATGTGTAGTAAATGATCATTCCAATATAGCTTCCAATGCTACTCTTTAAGAGGCATGTCAATGATGGTAATTATGAATTCATCAAGAAATTAGAATGTGAGAGGCTTTATGTTTACAAGGGGTGCTCCAACAAGCTGATATATAATAATTTGCCCCTTAATGGCCTTTTGATTGATGTATTTGATGTAAAACTCACTTAGAAGCATGATCCACTTGGCTATACAACATTGTAAATATATTTTAGATAGTAGATAATTGAGCAGATCTACTTTTGAAATGAACATGGTCTTATTGTTCAACATGTAGTGTCACAAATTCTAAGCTACAAATATCACGGCTAGACAGGGTTTTACTATAAGTGTATAGTTATGTTCATATGTGACCAATGTATGTCTTAAGTAATATACTACATGATATTTTACATTGTCATCATGTTGATCTAAAAGTTCCCCTAAGGCATTATTTGTAGCTGATAGGTACAACAAAAGTAGTTTTCTTGGCATAAGATGTAATAAAATAGGCAGATTTACTAGGTAATCTTTTATCTACTAAAAAGCTGTTTGGCAATGATTATCCCAATGGAATGCAACCCCCTTCTTCAAAATATGTGTAAATGTATGACACTTTTCTACTAATTGAGATATGAAGCATCATATTGACTATATCTCACCCTATCAACTATGGAGCTACTTCAAATTGGTTGGTGGTGGCATCTCTATTATAGCTTGAACTTTGCCTGGATCGACTTCATTGCCTCTACGAGACACAATGAAGCCAAGTAATTTTATTGATGTTACATCAAATACATTTTTATTTGGATTTAATCAAACTTTGTAATCATGTAGTCTTTCAAATATTCTATGTAGCACTACTGGATGGTCGGCTCTAGTTTTTGATTTGCCTAGTATGTCATCATTGTAGTCTTTAATAATATCATGCATCATATCATGGAATATGATGGCCATGGATATTTAGTAGGTGGCCTCTATATTCTTAATACCAAATGGAATAAATTTATAATATAATGTTCCCCATAAAGTGGTGAATGCTATTTTATGTTGGTCTTTTAGTGTTATTTTAATTTGGTTATATCCTAAAAATCCATTCATGAGTGAAAGCATCTCATAACCCATCATAGAGTTGATGATCATGTCAATATTAGGCAATGAAAAGTCATCCTTAGGGTAATATTTGTTTATGTCTCAAAAATTAGTATAGATTCTAATTCCTTCAAGCTTTTGCTAATAGGTACAACATTAGATAACCATTCTGAGTAGTCAATGGATAGAATACATCCTGATTCTAAGAATTTTTGAACTCTTTCTTTAATAATACAACTATGTGAGGAAACATCTTGCATAACTTTTGCTTAGTTGGTTTGGCATTAGGATTGACCATAAGGCGGTGTAAAACTAAGGTAGGGTCCAAACCTAGCATATCAGAATATGCACATACAAATATATCTACAAATTATCTTAATAGAGCTATAAAGACTTCACATTCCTCCTCAATGAGGGAAGTGCCTAATTTTATCTATTTTGGGTTTGATGGAGTCTTGATGTTTACCTCTATTATATCTTTGAATAGAAAGGTTGAACCATCTTATAGGATAGTAGGAAAAGACTTAAACTATCAAGCTATGTCAGAATCCTCTTTTAGAATTAGCTCTTTAACTTCACCTAGGCATGATGAATCTAAGTCTCCTAATGGGAGATCTGGCCATGTGATAAAAATAGTCAAAAAATATTGAAGAATTTGATTAAACACTTGTTATTTCTCAAAATTGAACTCATATCCATAGACAAGTTCATCATTGGTGGTCTCCTAGTCTAAATTCAAAGAAGAATGAACACCCTCATCTAATATTGCTTGAAATAGGTTTTCACCACTAGACTGGCCTTTATCTTTACTTTTTCCCTGGTTAGAAAATACCTCAAAGAGGTTTTAACTTTGGTAACTCAATATTTTATTTATTTGTTTTTGGATAAGAGTGTTCACCCACTCTCTAAATAGGCTTCAGGATCTAATGTGATCGAGAACCCTGATTTATGATCTGCCAAGGGAACATTTTCTCTAAGGCCTAGAAAATCATAGAATGCCTCATCATTTAAAACTCATTAATCGATAAAATGGATTCTTGTTAGTCGAAGTCTATCAATTGGGGATAATACAATGGCACTAGGTTGTGATGAATGACTGGGGTAAGGATACAAATGGAATGAGGGTTAAATATGTTGGTTTCAACTAGGTTATCAAAAAGGCTATGATTGGAATCTACTTCACTATTTACATCATCATCACTAGTCACCGATGATGGAACTTGAATAAGATATGTGGGGTTACCCCTAGGGGGTTAAAATCCAAGTCCATAAGTTCTTTTATATTTGGTCATGGAAATTGTCTCAATGGTTCCTCGCTAATTCAGTTTGAGGCTTCTTCCTTCATAATCTTGATGTTTTATGATCTAATTGGGAATTAGATATTTGGTCTTCTTATAAAAATCAACAAAATTGTCATTGTATAACCATGATTCATCTACTTTGAGAGGGTCTTGTTCTAGGCTAGATGCTGATATGAATGTGAATGGTCTTGGATTGTGAAGTTTATCTTTACTTTTTCATTGCCAATGCATGTGTGGGGTAACTTTAGGTCTTTCAAAGGTCTTTATATTTTGAAGAACATTATAAATATGAAAGGTATCATGTTTTAAATATTATCTTGGGCCTTTAGCTAAAATGGTGTAATGATTGGAAGCTTCAAGAAGTGGAATGTGGGAAAGGGAATCCAAGGTATTGAGATCTATACAGTTATCTTCTAGAGAATCAATAAGTATGGCCTTTCTTTTATCCTTCTTGGAAATTAGATTCATGCCATAATCGTATGTGTAGCTTTGAAATTTGACCTCTAGATGTTTGTAGTGTTCATATGGGTGCTCCTAGAATATTTACTTCCATCCTTGAGTGGGAGAACTTGATACATTGGTGCAACATTGACAATACTACCTAAATCTCTTGTAACCAAGGCTTACCTAAAATCATATTATATGACAACTCAAGATCAAACACATGGGAAAGTGTATCATGGGTGAAAGGCCCAATGATAACTAACAAGCTAATGGTGCCTTAAAATTCTCTCTCATGATTATTGTAGCCTTAGTTATCATTTATGGTTGTAGATCTGCCATTATGTACCCAAGAAGCTTGATGAGATTTAGAGACACTATGTTGAGGCCTAATCCATTGTTTGTAAGGACACATTACACTTTATGCCACTTTATATAAAATTCTATGTATAATGGATTATTAGGGAGTGGGCCAAGGGAAGACATATCGCTTTGGTTGAATGTGACTTGTTGGGTGGGAGTTAGGCGTCCAACCAAAGCTTGAAATTTATTAGGGGATATGTCATTGGCAATAGTGGATTGGGTCAAGAAATCATTCAAAATGTTTTTTGTGGATTTTTGACATACATAATAAATCTAAAATGAAGATTTGTGTGGGAATCTTTTGTAATTGTTCCAAACTATCAAATCTCTTCTCTTGGTCAGTGTTAAATGGCTCATTCTGAGGTTGAATGATTGGTGGGATAATGGGAAAAGTGGTGGATGGTTGTGGGACTAGGATGGTAATATTTGACCTTTGAGTTATGATTTCACAATCAAGATTGAATATAGGACCATTATTTCTAATAAATGATGGTGATGGTGTGGAACTAGATAGGATAATTCTCGATTATCGGTGCACTTGTGTGTGGTCACAGGGCAAGGTCAAGTTATCAGTATAAGGTCCAAATGTGGGAATCCCTATTGACTAGTTTGCCTATGTATGGTCCCAGGTCAAAGAAGGATTTACAAAGTGATTGGATTGGTTTTGTATGGTTAGTAATGGTCTCATCTGATAGGAATTTGGTCTAGGATTAATGGATATGGTATTAATGATACCTCTTGCAATATGGCCTACAAATTTATTGTAGTCATATGCAAATACATGGTAGGTTTGTTATTTGTTACCATTTTGGCCTTGGTTATATCTATTATTTTGGTGTTAGTTCTACTAGTTCTATTGGTTTGGAATTTGATTTTGATACTGTTGATTTTGTTGTTGCACTAGCCGATGTTTTTGTTACCATTGTTGTTTCTATTATTGTTGGTTGTTGTGTTAGGGAAAAGGGTTTTGATAATTCCCAAGAGTCTAATTAGAGGTGGAATCACTAGAATCCAATGTGATCTCCTAATTATCTAACATATTCTAAATCAAATGCTTGATTTGTACACATCTTCATAAACTATACTCATTAACCCAATAATACTAACATAATTCATTTTCATGGTACCAATCAGGATAAGGGATGCCTTGAGGATAATGCTTTGGTATAGGCCAACTAATCAAATTAATAGTGGAAAGTTTATGAAATACATACTTAATAGGCTCTCCAAGGTCACTAAAAACATGATGCATAGGCACATTTCTCCTTAGAGGAAGGTTTTATAATGGCAAGGGTTGTGGTATTTGCTGTGTAGGTCTTGGTTGTTACACTTATGGCATTAGCTGAACATGTTATCCGATATGAGTAAGTTGAAAAGGTATTGAATGCTGATTAGATGATGTTTACACCATTTGGACATGATGTGACTTGGTTACCCCATTTCCCACAACATTCCTATTATTGTTGAATTGTTTTGGCCTATCTTGGTTATTGGCCTATGCCAATTGTGATGCTTGCACTTTGATTGGATGTTGGTTTTGGCTACTTCTTTGATTGGTACCTTAGTTTCAACTATTTGAATTAATCTATTATTATTTTATTAATAAGAGCTTTCTCAATTAATAAACTTTTATCAATGATCTCTTTGAAAGTATGCACACATTGTAGTTCTAGATGATAAGCTATCTCACTATGAAAATTTTTAGTAAACACATTGGGTAATTTTTTATTTATAAACTATGGGTGAATCAGCTTGCAAGGGCTCTCCATCATTTTAGATAACTCACAAAACTCTCACCATATTTTTGTTTTGCTTGTGTCAAGTCGACCAATGAAATATCATGTTAGATATTTTAGGAAAAATGTTGCACAAACTTTTTTGAAAGGTCATCAAAATCTGTTACTAAATTCTTGGACACATATAAGAACCACTCCAAGGCTTATCTAGTTAATCTCCTTGGAAAAAACAACAAAAGGTATATGTCACTATATGCCATTGGCTAGCATGCGACAAATAATTTCATTAAATGGGCTTTGGGGTCACCTTTCCCCTTGTATTTATCAAACTTTGGGGGCTCATATCCTAAAGGAAATAGAATATATAATTACTCCATATTGAAAGGATAAGAACACACATCATCTAATTTAAACTTTTTAATCTATTTCCCTGCTTGGATGGTAGTGATTGCATCCTTCATCTATTAAAATTATTGCTCTAGGAAACTTGTGGGAAAATTGGCTTGGGTAGATGGTTGGGTAGTCACAAGTGGAGTACATAGACTGGGGTATAATGGAGATATTTTTTGGGCTATGATGGATTGGTTAGGAAATAAACCAAGAATATGCATACATAGATTATGATGTACTTGTTGAAATTACATGTGTTATGGTGCAATATTTTGGTTAGGGTTGGTTATGAAGGTTTGATTTTGAGGATTTTGTGGTTATGATGGAGGGATATAACCATATTGTTCCTAATATGGTTGAAAAATGACATGCTATCGATGAATCAAACATTTTTGTTGAGTGGGAACTTGTGAACCAAGACCCTATTTTTGAATGAGTGATACAAGTTGAACAAAAGGAAATTGTTTCCTAGTAGGTACTTGAGAAATATTGGAACCTCCTTGTTACATGAATCCCTATTGGAAAGTGAATGCATGTTGAATATTTAACATCTATCACTAATCAATATATATACATTATTGTTAGACATCATTTGGTTTTGAATTGTCTCACTAGCTTACAACTGAATAGGTATGTTTTCTATTACTTGATGAGGTGGAACAGTAGTTACCCCCTATTGAGGTGGAAACACATTCAGCCTCTATTGTGTTGGTATTTTAGATTGTGCTTACTATTTAAAAATTCCACTCATCACTTGTTGAGGAGGAGTAGGATTCATCACATTTTCTATTGAGGCATGGCATTGGTTGTTGGTTGGATTCCTAATCCTATTGGTTGTGTGATTGAAGAAGTAACTAGTTGAGGATTATAAGTAACAGATTGAAATTGGGACATAGAAACTCTTATTCCCAAATTTTGATAACCACTTGTGGTATTAAATAAAAGCACACTTTGTTGGCTAGATATTTGTGTGTTAGTACCACTTTGATTTGGATTGGATGCTACTTTCACATTCTCCACTTTTTTTCTCATTATTATACGTACAGGTAGAAGACACTTCTTTAATAATTGGCATATGCAACAAGTTGTCTACCGAAGTGTTTTGCACTAATGGGTTTAAACTCTGATTATCTCAACTAGTTAACTCTATCAAAACTTCTATTGAAGGAACTAAGTTAATAAGAGGTTTACTCACCATGGTCATCTGATTGACATTACATGCTAGATTTAGGTAGGTTTGATATGATATCTAGATTTGGTTAAAGTGGTCTTCCATGAGGCTTTATAATTTGTTAGGTATATTAGGATCTTGATATGTTGTTTGGACTAGAGCTAAAGGATTGATAGAAGAATCCTTTTGGTTGTATAATATGTTATGAGGAATTCCTACTAGACTTGGTAAATAATTATGGGGGAAGCCTGCCAAAAACTTGGCCCCTACCTCATGGATCTAGCCAAATTCTCATCTTTGTTCTCCAATAAATGATGCTAAAAAAATAAGGATCATATGTGGAAGGTGAGTTAACAAAGTATGATTGCTGAGGAAAAGGTTCATTAATAGTAGGTATCATAGATAGGTATTGTACAATTTGTTCTTGGTCCTTTTCTGAATATGGTGGTGTATTAACCAAATAGTTAGCCAATAGATCTTGGTTATGTGCCCTTATTTGAGTATTATAAGAGGGATAAGGATCCATCCCATAAGCAATATTATCTATGTAGGGGTCTTGCATCATTTATTTTTGTGCAACCACATTATTAATCCATAGATTATACATAAGTCCACTATGAGTGTAATAATACATGTTGGGATCCATAATAAATGTTTTTTTGATAGAAAATGAAGGGAGTTCTATAAACTCTAAAAAGACAACGTCTAAAAATATGATGATCAAACTGCATCTAGATTCATCCAAAGGATGGAAAGGTTTATGCAATGATTTGTGATAAAACAAGATAAAATTAAGTATCTAACATTACACATCTTATACAAAAATATTAAGTAAATGTACCAAAAATCAAAATGGCAAACTCTAAGGTTAAAGTGTTTCAAATTAGTCTAATTTAGGAAATAAATTATTGCTAGATCGTTTGGCCAAATGTAGTGTTAAAATCTAGGCTCAAACAAGGCATGTGATAGGACTCTTGGTTGAATGGCATTGAAATCTAGCCTTTGAAATAGATGAGATTTTAATCTAACAGATTTGAAACACTTCGAACAAAAACTAGGCATTTGATTATTGGACACGAACTAAATCAAACAAGGTATGAAACAAAATAACTTTAGGGATAGTTTATTTTCTCATAAATAATGGTATAAATCTGGTTATTTTGATAAATAGACTAGACAAATGTGAATGGCGTAATTGTGCTAGACAAAGATTCATAAAGGTGTACTCTGATTGGCTTGAAAAATGTTTACTAACTTGAACTCTATACAAAAATGTCTATGAAATAATGATTGAAATGTTTTGGGTAGCATAAAAATGGTAGAATACTCGAAAGATGTGCTAAAATGTTTGTTTTAAAAACTCTCCAAGGCAAAGATGGTCTCTCACAAATTTGGAAGCATAACACTATCTTTCTTAACTCAAATGGCATGCATACCTTCAAAGTTTTGACAATATCTCTAAGGTAAAAAGGTATGTATTCAAATAATTTTGATGGAAATAAGATGTTAACATAAGAATTTTTAGTGCATTGACTCAAAGTTTAAGTGTTTAGCACAAAATGACTTAAGTCTACCAAGTGGTGATAACGATTATGAGTCTTAAATGGACTTCAACCCAAATTGGAAATTGAATCTAAGTTCCCTTAAGTTTAGTGAAAATGGAAAACCCACTTAACACATCAACCCTATGAACTTATGAAGATTCAATTTCAAATTTAGATTATAAATGAAGTACTTTAAACAATGTTTGGTAAAAGGTCTAGACTCAATTGGGTAGCATAACTATGCCAAAGTGGATGATATGACTCCAAGTTTTGATGAGCTTTACAAAAGGAAAATTGATGATTCACATGGAAGTATAATGCCTCTTTGTTCAAAGAAATATGAGGACTATGTGTTTTGGTTTGTGTCATTTTTTCACACCAAGTTTTGACTCCAAACAAGACTTTAATCTAGGACAAAACCAACTAATTTTTCACTCTTAGGTCCTAAACTAACAAGGTTGCTTGGTATTGTTGGAATCCATCAATATACATCATTTGAGAGGATTTTAAGTATTCATTAAAAAGTAAATGCACATTATATAGTAAGGTTTTTACACCCCCATTCTCTCAAATGATAGTATTATGACATGGACCTTGAGGCACACCTTGCACCAACAACACTTCCATAGTAAGTGGAGATTTTTTAAAAACTACATGTTTTTGAATGTTTTAAGGGGGATAAATTACACAATGATTTCATGTCATGATGCAAAACAAAATCATGTAATTGGGTGTCTATGACACTTAGCTTGTTATAAAAATGTCTTGTCCTTTTTTCAACCACTACATCCATCACTTGCTCAATGTAGTGCGATGTCCAAAGTACAAATACATATTGTGTGCAAATCCAACACTATAATGTGGTTTAACCACTCAAAATTTTGATCCTAGTAGGAGTGGTTGAAGTTAGTGCTAGGATATGAAACCCTAGGTCAAAGCTTCCTTATAGAACTTATGTGAGGTAATGAAGTCCCCCTCACAAGCTAAGATGTAATAAAATAAATGACTAATAGAAAGACTTTAGGGTTATTTTCAAGATCACCCAAACTATTACAAGTTTCTAGGGAGTACTTTAGATGACATTATTTTTATGCCTTGGACTAGCATATTTTGCAATAAGGATGGCATTTTTGATTTCAAGGGTTCCCTAAAGGAGATAAATGGAAGAGCATACACATGGTGTCCCTCTCTTTGCCAATCAAAACTAGATTAAACAATTATTGAATAAATTTTTTGGATAAATGAGTTCATTTTTAAGTACCAAATAAAAGATTAGGTGGTGTTCTTTTAACTCCTTAGTCTTAAGTTGTAACTTTGAAAGCATAATTTTTCAAAACATTCACCTAAGCATCTAAATTTTTTATTAAGCACCAAAAAAAGTTTCCTAATCTATTTTAAACTTTCAAAGAAGGTCTAAAAATAATGTTTTAACAAATTCCAAGCTTGATCCTGCACTAAAAAAGTTAGTATGTCCTTCAGCTTTGAATATAATTTATAAATGAGTGAAGCAACTTCTCAAAACAAGCTATCTATTTTGAAATCATTGCTACATAATCAATCCCACTATTTCTCTACAAAATCACAATTACAAACAACAATATCAATGTTATGGGTTAAATCAAATAAAAAACACAATATCATTGTTTACCTATGAAATCACTACCCAAATTAACAATATCACTATTTTAAAGCAAATATCTGGCCAAATCAATGATATTTCTGCATGGGATAATAATATCATTGTTTTGGTTGATAATATCATTGTTACGAGACAATAAAACAAAAATAAAACAAAATCATTGTTTAGATGACAAAATCACTGCACAAGTGCACAATATCAATGTTTTGGTCAACAATATCACTTTTACCAAACATAAAAACATAGACAAAACAAAATTTCTATTTAGATGACGAAACCACTACATGGGTGAACAATATCAATGTTTTGCAAAATTTTTGCCCAAAAAGATGAAATCACTACCCAAAAATATGAGTCTCAAAACATACCAAGCAAAAATGACTAAAATACTCTAAGTATAATCATCCAAATCCTAACAAGGGTATGGTAATGTGGGGTTGACTAAGTATCAAGTTTCGAATGTCTCTAGGGAAATAAATTACACAATGACTTTCATGTCAAACAATGCAAAAGAAAAACATGAAAATTGGATGACCACAGCATTGGCTAATTGTAAAAAGGTCTACTTCTTTTTACAACCACTACATCTCATTGTTCCCTTAGTGTAGTGCGATGTTCAAATGCAGATATGTCCCATGTGTAACTTCAATTAGGAGAAAGTGAAGTAAATGATGAGAGATGAAACCCTGGGTCAAAGCTTCCCTAAAGAACTCATGGGAGGTAATTGCATCCCCTTCGCAAGCCAAGTTTGCATGAAAATAAAAGACTAAGATAAAGACTTTAGGGTCATTTTCAAGGTCACCCAAAATTTGATGAGTTTTTGAGGAGTTATTTAGATAACATTCTTTTTAAGCCTTAGACTAAGCTATTTACAATAGGAATGATACTTTGATTCCAACGGTTCTCTAAAGGGGACAAATGGAAGAACATACACACAACATCCCTCTTTTTTCCAAACAAAAATTTAATTTAAAAAACTAAGTGAATATAAAAATCTTGAAAAGGTGAGTTCATTTTTAAGCCCAAATAGAAAATGAGGTGGTGTTCATTTGACCCCTTGGTCTTAGTTGTAACTTTGAAAACGAATGCTAAAAACTCACTTAAGCACCTAAATATTACTTTAAGCACCCAAAATAATGTTCCTAATTTAGTTTAAGCATTAAAAAGGTGATCTAAACATGTTTTTAGCAAATGTCAAACTTGGTCTTGTAACAAAAATGTTAGCATGTCCTTTAGCCTTGAAGCTCTTTTAGGTTTGAAATAATGAACTTTAAAAAAAGAGCTCTCAAGTCTATGTTTTAAGAAAAACACAGTGACTGACATCGGTTATATAACTGATTATGGTTACACTGGCTAACCAATGACGGTTATCTAATTGACATTAGTTATACTAATAGTGATCGATGATAGCTATCTAATCGATGTTTGTTTTACTAATCGACATCAGTTATTATATAAACATATGATTAAAAAATGGTAAAAAAAGTTAGAGAATCAATTTGCAAGAGTTTTAATGATCTAAATGAATATTTTAAAGCTGTAAAATGATCTTCTTCATGTGTGGGATGCATTTGGTCCCATCGAGCATGCCATATGTGATATAAGAATTTGACTCAAGAGAGGATGGTTAGTATCGTGTTAGTTTCAAAATAAAAACAAAATGATAGAAACACACTAACTAGCATAACATTTCTAGGCCTAAACACTAGGGAGAGCTTAGTTAGTGAACATGAATAAAACACACAACTAAAATTCAAAACAAACTTTATTTTACCTTCCTTGGATGATCCAAAATTCTTGTTGTAGTGGCTTACTTGGCTTGTGCTCATGAAGTCTTCATCAAAAGAGGCTTGGCTATCTCCTCTTCTCCTTGGTACCTTGTGGCATTGGCTTGGCTTAGATTGGAATCAATTTGGCATAGTAACACTAATTGCAATGGATTTTGGAATCATTTTTGCATTATAACTTTTCACCAAAATAACTTAGAAATGATGTTCATAGCCTCTCTATTTATAAATTTTTGAGATTGATCAGAATCAACCTGAATCATCTATCTTGAGATTGAGATGTGTGGTTGAGGAATAATTAAATTTTTGTAATTAATTTTATAATTATCCTCATCATGAAATTGGAAGAAAGGGAAATTAAGAGGCATGGAGGGCATCATGGAAGGCATTGATGAGGCATGGAGGGCATGAATCCTAATATTTGTAGAATTTATGGCCTAGGGATGTCTTTCCAAGAAGTGAGGTCACATGAAGATGTAGATATTCAATATTCATTTCCAAAATTAATTACTTAACAAGTTTCTATAGAATTATTAATTAGGCCTTGATTTGGGTTAATTAGCTCTAAGCATGATTAAGCACTTTGTGCACAAATTACTCAAATTGATCAAAATGTCTTGTTATTGGTCTAAAATTTGATTGAATTGGAATTAGAAGTCACTATCAGATGCATTGGATTTTTTATCCCATTTAGGATGTTACCAAAAACAAATAATAAAGGCACATGTCTTATGTAAGATATTTGATAGGAAATAGAAATCCAGAGCACCTAGGTATAAAATTGACATTTTGACTCAAAATGATTTGATCAAAGTTAGTTGGCCCATAAATTGCATTGCCCCATTTAATGATACTTTAGCCAAAATCAGCACTTGATTATGTCAGTTTCACATCATTTAGTCTGTTTTAGTATTTTTAGGCCAAATTGTGCATTTTGGGTGGAAATTGGTCAAAACCCTAGTTGGAGGTTATCGGTGGCCAGTTTTAGGTGTCTACACACTGTTGTATGTGAAAAGATTCTTATATTAGATCACTATATAGATTTGAATTTATAGGTTAAAATAAATAGCACCATACAGGTGGAACAAATCTTTAAAGAGTCACAAATTTATTTAGCAAAACACTTACTACTTTGATAGAAATCAAATGGCTCTGTAAATTTTCTACTCTTTAATTTTGCCATGCTCTGATACCACTCTTGGCCTAGATATCAACAAGAAGAATCAAATAAATTACATTGTGAACATTTTTCAAAAAAATATTGTATTTTATTATTTTAATATATATTTACAAATAATGTGAAATATTAAAAAGCTTCACAAGGGGGTAAGTGCATAAAGTTGGGGGACAAAAAGTGGCCTACCCATGGACATAATTTTTCTAAAATTTCATAAATTTTAACTTCTATAAATAATTTGAGATATCTACAATCCAAATGTGAAGATGGTGTAAAAACATGAAATGTATCAATTTGAGTCTAGTTTCTAAAACATTAAAAAAAATTAAAATGGTTAAGTATAACTAGGTCAAACATAAAAAATTTGAAGAGGAACTCTTGTTTCTTTCTAGAAAACAAAGTAGATAGATAACCGTGATGTGCACCATTTTTTAAGCAACATTTAATATTATTTAAAACCCTTTGGGGAAAATTTAGATAAAATCTTCTAGCACATCACCTATATTTTTTGTATTTTTTCAATGAATACTTTTTTATGATTTTTTCAAGTAAATAAATCCTAAAAACTGACCAAAAATGGATAGTCATCTGTAAGTCACACCTAACTACCTCAAAAAATGAAAAATAATTTTTTTAATGTGTGTATAATTATGTGTAATATTTCATCATATAATTTATTTTTCACTTGGATCAAAAAAATACAAATTATATGAACATGTATAGGCATGTATGTTTATGGCATGTAATGGCCTAAAAAAGGCATAGTTAGAAATAAATATAGTTTAAAACCTTAAATTAGTCCAAAAATTATAAGAATCATATTTTTAAAAAGAGGAGAGTGTGTTCGTCATGATGGTATCAATTTTTTTAATTTTTACATTGAAATTCTTAGTTTATTTTCATACCTTTCAAAACTCGGTTGTACATTGATAGTCCAAGCCTTTGGATTGGGAATCCAAGCCATTCTCAAGACAAAAGGAATAGGAATTGAATTCAAATTCAAATACCATAATCATGTTAATAATTTGATCATGATATTTAATAATGTGATCGCATTAATAATGTGATCGTGTTATATATTCTCAACATCCTAAAACTTAAATAGAAGCCATTATGCCTAGTAGTCTTAAGATCAAATATTGGTTTTAGACTAAGATTATTGTTTGAGACCAATGTTCCTATCAAGAATTGATAGCATTGAATGATATCAGAGATGTATTAAGCTATGATTTAATTTAATGTTCCTTTGATCCCAATATGGTGTGCAATCAAGCCAATAGATCCCAAATTAACATTAAATGGACATATTTCCTTGGATGGAGTGTCCCCAATTGAATATCATATTGAACCTAACTACTCAATTGGTTCAATATGGTGTGTAATCAAGGATAATAAAACCCAACTAGAACATTATATGGACACAATTAATTTCATGGGACTCAGTTTGCCCCAATCATGTATACGATAAAACCAAATACATGATTAGCTAGATATAGTTTACAATCGAGGCCAACAAAGTTGTAATTGACATTATATGTATTTAGTTACTTGCATGAGCCTTGGTTGGCCATAAGTGCATATTCAACTAAACTAAATGCTTAGTTGATTCAATATGTTATGTATTTGGGACCAACAGAGCCCCCTATTGACAATAAAAGGTTGAAATTTTTTACACAAGGCTTGTTTGGACTAAATTTCATAGATCATACTGAACTAAATATTCTTTCAGTTGAATTTAGTGCATGATCAAAATCCTAATTATGATTAAATATGGATGTAATTCCTCACATAGGGTTTAATTAGTCATGATTTCATATCAGATTCATGATAACACTCAATTATTTGAATAAGGTGTGCAATTAAGGCCCTAATTAAAATTATGTTGACACAATTCCTTAGGAAAGCCTTGATTGGCCCCAATTATGTATACCTAGAACCAAATACTCAATTATTTCAATATGGTATGCAATCAGGGCCAAGTAAGCCCCAATTTCAATTATATATGAATGCAATTACTTACAGATGGCTCCTTTGGACTTAATTGATTATCAAATCTAAAAAAATACTTATTTTTTTAATATGATGAGCACTTGGATCCCCAATTAATATCATATGGATAAATTCCTTACATTGAGGCTTAGTAAGTCCTTGAGATCAATTTAGCCCCAATTAACATCCTTTATATATAGTAGGTTCACAGGGATGAACTTAGTTAAAATTGCATTAGTCATTACCACAATTGACTTCATAGGCTCAATCTATGATGATGTGGGGGATAATTGATCCCAAATTCACATTATTTACTCATAGATATATGTTTAAGGGGCTCAAATTTACCCCAATCACCATCATGATTCTACCTTATATACCCTAAAACCTATACCCTAAGTCCTAATTCCTAAATTTTAGAATCCCCAAACTCTATTTACTATAAATATAAACTCTTTAAACCTTGAACCAATCATTTTATCCCAAATTAACATCATTTAGACTAAGAATTAATTTCATTGTTCATTTGGCCTAAATCACATGACTGATTACCCCATTTGACTAATTCACTCAATTTGCATGATGACATCCATGGTATAATGACAACCTAAAAACACATTCTATAGTCACAAATGGGTCCAATTGATTCACATTATCCTCAATTATCTTTGTGATTGACCTTGTGTACCCTAAACCATGTATATGCATTAAAACCTAGAAGTTATAAACCATAAACCCTAAACACTATAACCTAAATTGTAAACCATTTACTTTCTAGGTGTTTAACAACTTCAGTTTAGTCCTAATTAACATCTTTTGTAGTAAGAATCTAGTTTAAACACATGACATATCTAGTGATTAGACATTAATATACATGTCCTTAAACCTAAACCCTATGCCCTAATCCCTAATGATCCCTAAAACATAAATTATAAGTCATATTCCTTAATGCCTAGTACATGCCACAAACATACATGCATTACGATATAACTGATTTTATCATGAGATGTCATAAAATGAGCTTTTTAAACCTATGGCTAAATATTTTGGAGTACCAGTCTAGATGTGAATCTATTTAGTAAATTAGGGATATTTTGATCCCATTCAACCTAATCAACCAAAGAGGAGGAGATCTAGTTTAATATTTTAATCTATTTGGCATTTGAGGTCAATTTAAACCCCTTCAATAACAAGATATGATTTGGGGCAAAATCAAAAGATTGATCTTCTATTATGAATTGATCTAATTAGTCAATTTATGTAATTACCTATGTTATCTAGGCAAAAATAAGCCCCTAAACCAAATTTATAGTTCAATTTACTGTATAATATGTATGTAACATGCACATGGCATAATTGATCATAATTTTATGAAAATAGCAAACATGAAGGTAATCAATTCATAAATAGGTGTCACAAAATAGCTCAAATTTTCTTTAATCACCTTAGTGATTGGACCCTATATCTAATATCTTAAACCCTAAATTATCCTGCATCATTTAACTTTAACCCCAAACCCTATAACATTTACATTAAAACCTAATCCATAAGCCCTAAACCCCAAACCCTTTAAATTATAGACTCTAAACCCTAAACCAATAATTTATCCCCAATTAGGTTCACAAGGATGAACTTGGTTAAAATTGCAACACTCATTACCATAATTTACTTTGAAGGCTCAATCTATGATGATGTAGGGGATAATTGATCCCAAATCACATTTTGTAATCGCATATATAGGTTCAAGGCTCCCAAATTTGCCCTAATTGCCTACACGATTGTATAAATATACACTAAAACCTATACCATAGCCCTAATCCTTAAATTTATTAATATATAAACTCTAAACCATAAATATAAACTCTTTATACCTTGAACCAATCATTTTATCCCAAATTAACATTATTTCTAAACTAATAATTAAGTTCATAGGGTTTAGTTTGGCCTAAATCACATGACTGATTACCCTATTTGACTAATTCAAATAATTTTCATGATGACATCGAAGGTATAATGACAACCCAAAAACACATTTTATTATTAACAACTTATTATTATTTTCTAGGGCTTTGACGTGCTTAAAGCTTCTTTCTCTAAGTATTAAGAGAAGAAAAAATGATTTAAGAAGTAATACCATGGCATTTTATTCACTTTGGGAAACATATTGGCTAACCACTTAACAAATTGAAACCATAAGAGATATGGAATTTAATACACTTTGGGAGACATTCCCAAAAACATTTTCATGCCATGTATGTCATAAAATTATGCTACCTACTATTTTATTAAATGCACATGTCATTTCAGTTTATGAGGAGATATTTCCCTTCCATCGCAATGTCAATTCAAAACTATGGGATTTAATGTAGGGAGAGATATGGGTATTCATAAAGCCAAGCCATTCTAGGGTAAAGGTCCTACTATCCATGCACCTTCACTTTGGACCTTAAATGTAATCCCTAATCCTTAATCCATAAACACTATACACTAATGCTTTAATCCCCAATCCATAATCCCTTATCTATATTAAGTATAAATATATCATGCTATTTTATAACATGATCACATTATTCTTAACATAAGAAACACTCAGTCTTCATTACCAATTTAAAACTCTAAATCTTATATTGATAATAATGTGATCATGTTATGTAGTAACATAATCGTGTTATTATCAATATGAACTTCTCAATTGGTTGGATTGGTTAGATGGGATGGAACCTTATAGAAAACATAATGCAATAATGTTATTATTATTTTAGTGATAAGGTCACTTATCAATGAATATTTTTATTTTTAATCAAGACTTTTGTCCTCATAAACATTCTTTGCATACTTCTAAGAGATTGGCATACCTGTATACTTGACCCCGCCTTTGAAAAGTTGTCAATTGTCCCTTCTAATGGGTTCTAAATCATGTTTGAAGAGGAATAGGAAGTTTTTGAAGAAAAAACACCAGAGGAATTAGAATATTTCAAATAGAAACACAAGCGACTAATGCAAAAAGTTCATGGTAAATAAGGTACAAACCCTAATCTTGATGAACCAAATGCCATAGATAATGAGCCAATTGATGATAATGAATTAAGAAATGATGAAATTGACTATAATAAATTTAATAATGTTGAAATTAACCATAATGAAATGAATAATAATTAAATTGAAAATAATGAATTAGTTAATGTTGGAAGATCACATTCAAAGTTCTAAGTTTTTGATTTTGTTGATAATGAGTCTATGTATGATACTTCACCACCAATGAATGAAGAAAATTTGATGGAAACAAATAATGATGAAATTAACCATCAATAAAATTTCATGGAAACATATAATGAAGAATTTAATGTCATCCCACCTCTAAACAATGAAAGTAATAATGGTTTTTAAACACCCTCTCAATAAATTCCACCACTACCAACACCTCCAATAATTGTGCATAGAAAAGACAAGTACTTAATTAAAGTTGATGAAAATGTTTTAAAATCAATGCATAAAAAAATATCTTATCACCATTCAATAAGACTAGCTCAACAAATTTGGGATACTTTATTTCATAATTTAGAGTATGATAGTCAAAGATGTTAATTATTTGTTTCATTAATAAAATTGATTAAGATGAGACCTATAATATACACATTAGGAATAAGAACGTCTAACATGGATGATGAAAATGATGAAATTGTTGAAAATATAAATGATGCATATCATACTATAAGCCCTAAATCATGTAACAAAGATTGTAATTCTACCTAATGTATAATGACAACTTGTGCAGTAAGTGCTGAAATAGTGAAAAAATGATTGATTTCAAAAACAAGCCAAACACTTGATATAAACTAGAAAAACATTAATGAAAGCAATTATAAGACATTAAAGACTTAATGAACCTAATACCAATGAACTTTGGGCATTCTATGGTGGACTTACATGAAAGGACAAGGTTATATATAATACTCTCAAAGAGTTAGTTGCTCAATTTTGGAAAGACAATACAATAGTTTCACCCACTGCAAGAGATGTGAAAAGAAGAGTTGATTCTCGTAACTATGAACCTCATCCAAAACATTTATTAGATATGACTCACATAATTTTACTCTAATTTTTTGGAAAAAACATCTAAAATTTTTTATTTTTCAAAGATAGTTTGAGATGGCAAAACCTTTTTATATTGAAATAAATCACACACGTACCAATTATTGGTGTAGGCAACATGTTGATTTTTTAATGCATTATGATATTTTTTTCCATATTCATTTTACTTTGCATACTAAATTTTTTAAGGAGTTTGGAATTTAATTACCACAAAAATAAGTTAGGGAATTTATTCCATCTATGTTCTACAAAAGACTGGATGGGCAATTATTTTATAATAAATCGTGTTTAAATGGAAATTGTAGCATTTGTGGTGGATTGCCAAATTTTTAAAAATGTATCCATGAGGAGATTACAAGTGAAATTGGATAGTAATTAGTTGGTTTAATAACATATAAATCAATGACTTATCAAGTAAAATATGGAAAATAATCTAAAAGGTGTGAGCTTGTTACAAAAAAGATACTTGTTTTGGAATTTTTGGTCAAATTTAGGGAGAAGATTGTTTATGACTATGCAAGGCACACACATAGGGCTAGATGGTTGGATGAACATTTCATGATATGCAAGGATACATTCCCACTTGATTCCATTATTTTATTAGTTGATTTTTTAGAGAATTACACATTCAAACCCCAAATGAAAGTTCAATCACAATATTACAACTCATCATAAGTTGTCATATTCGTGCATATAACATTCATGCATGCACCTGATAGTATAAATCAACAACAAAAAATATTAAGGGAGTACTATTTCGTGAGTGTTTTATTGATTTTAAAAGGTTAAGGCATGTGTGATTTGATCATGTAAAGACATCTATGACAAAATACTAACTCTATTTGACCATGTAAAAACATCTATGAGAAAATCCTAACTCCTTGAATCCTATATAAAGTTTTGGTAAGTTTGAAACCTAAGAGGATTGCCTAGTGAGAAGATAGTGAAAGAGTGAGAGGAAAGTTTTGAATGGAATGTATGAAATGAGTAAGAGAATGAATGTGATAGGTCTTTAAGAGGTCTAATGACACAAAAAAGTGTTTCCAAAGTGTACAAGAAGTAGGTACAAAGAAAAGAAGGCCATTATGCCTAAGTGATAAGAGTGTCATTAGTCATCTACACCACACACAATGAAATAGAAACTTTAATTTAAAAATATATGTAAGATGCAAGATATATAGCATTGAAAAGAATAAATTTTTAATCATCATTTATGCACTACAACATTAAATATGAGATCCGATAGATAATAATTTGGAAGATCAAAACAACACTATATAATAACACACAATGAAATAAAAACCAAATATAAATTAGATAGATTGCCATGATAGGCATACAATATAGTCATATACATGTCCAATGTCAATAATACATATATTTCCATGATAGGCATACAAAAAATTACATCTACCAACATAGTATCTAATGTTGGATAAATGTCATGTACACATATATAATGATAAAAATGCATCAATTTCCATATAGGCATACAAAGTATATATCTCATGTGTAATACATATTATTCATCAAATAGCCTCCCTCTCTTTGCCTTCCTCAAAGAAGACTCTCCCTTAGATGCCCTGCTAGTAGATGGAGATCCCTCTAATTCCTTGGATTGCTCCAAGGTCCAACTGTAGCTCCTATGCTCATAGCTAGCTTACAGTTGAGCCTATTCAAATAAAATAATTATTACAAAATTAACATAAAATACATTCAAACAATTGTTAAGAAGCTAATTTTAAACTACAAAAAAAATCATTTAAATATGTGCAGTTATTACAAGCTCATGATCATACTCAATCTATTTTTCATGCTCAATAAAGTCAATGGTAGGATTAGCTATCCAAATAGGAATCTCAAATATAAGAGAAACATGAGAGTTTTCCCCAATCACCATATAATTAGGATTATTAGATGTCATAGGAAAACCCTACATACATAATACATTTACATAAGTTATATTTGCCCCAAGTACATGTACTAAAATTATTAAAATAAGTCTATTTTTACAATTCAAAATTATAAGAACTAATATATACCTCTATCAACATCTATGTAGATGACATTAAATTAGTAATGCCTATGTCTATCTTAGCTCGTAGAGAGGAAGAAGTGTCAGTACCAGCCATCAACTATTCATTTAAACAAGGTTTCACTTAGTTTTATATAAACGACATCAAATCTTATATATAGAAACCAAAATGATCAATATAAGCACTTGTATATAAAATATCTATCTATATAAGTACATGAATGCAATGACATATTATAGGAAATAAAAATACAAGCATGCATGTGAAAATACACTTAGATCTGAATTGATAAGCTATCTATTAAAGTGTTAGAGTTGTAGCCTTGTACCAAAACTAAAATTAGAGGATTAAAATTGTGAAAGGTAATATATAATATATTAGTTTCTTTTTTTTTTCAAATTGATAAATATAAATATATTTTGGTCAAGATCTTTAATTTATGCTATATTACATGTTGGACACTATTAGTTGTTTATTTATTACTTGTCTAAAAATAGGGGTTTGACTTAGGTAGGACCCTCGTAACTACTTCCTTTTGGATGAATTTTCAAGATTAACTTAGAGTATTTAGGGATATTTTACATTGTGTTTTAAAGGTGGGCCTACATTTGATAGAGTAGAGTGATGAAGTATGATTAGATGAACCTAGGATTATAGAGAAATTAATAACTAATGATTTGGCCACACTATATATAATAGGGATAATTTGTATTGTGTAGGTGGAGATTATTGTCCCATCGAGTAGATTATTTAGCAACCTATTCACCAACTAGGATGTGTCATATAAAATAGTTTAATATTTAGAGTGGACTATCACTTTCAATGTTGTGATTAGGATACTAGGTTTGTCAACTAAAGGCAAGGTTGTGGCCTTTATAGAGGATTGTGATAGAGGTAAGGTTGTTAATTGGGTGTAATACTTTGGTGATGCTAATGCACATAACATAGGTTTTAAGTATGGGGTAAGACTAGTGGGGGTGGGGTGGGTGATTATCCTAACCCTCCAAAATGATATTAAATATGGGTCTTTTCCTCCCATCTAGTGGGAGACAAAGGGACATATTTCCTTTTGTATATATGAGAACCTATTATTAATATTATTGAGGAGAGAGGATGTAAATTTGCATGGGTCTAAGAGGTGTTATAATATGCTTACTTGTATAGTTGGCCTAGAGGAAAATGCATAGTTGGTTTAGAGTCTCAGGTGAAGACTCTCAATGAGATTGTTAGGGCTAGGGGAGTTAGTCTCCATCTAGCCATACAATAATGGGAGGTACATCACCCATATAGGTATAAGCAAGAGACACAAAAGTAGAGAAATCTTACCCCACATCACTCATCAACATTGGAAAATTATCATAGGAGTAGGATCCCAAGGCCAAACCTCTAGATGGGAAAAACTACCTCTAATAGGACCTTAGGGTCACACCATTGTATCTATTTTATGTAATAGGATAAAATCATTCCATGAGTGTGATTATGAACATAATGTTCAGCAAAAGAGAGATATCAATATATTACATGGAATACCATCCATGGGGGAGCTCATGACAATGGTGACACACATCAAATCTTGGATAGAATTACCTGTAAACTAAATAAAATGAAAAGGGTCTTAAATTCAATGGATGAATATTTTTGATTGAAGTTGATGCTTGGATAATAGGTATGAAAATGTGCTTTGGGATAATATATTTTTCAATAAATAGTATGGACATGCTATTTATTTTTAAAAATTTAGATGAAGTAGCCTTGTGTTGGGACTATTAAGAAATAATTGTGAATTTAGATATTCCCATTGTCACTTGGGTTACATTCAAGGAAAGACAACACTACTTGTTGGATATCTACTTAAATGATATATTGTAAATGCATTCCATAACATCTATAAAAATGCCAATACTAAAAAGGAATTTAATGCATGTTTTTAAACCTTGATTTAGTACATGGTATACATGTAAACAACTTATTTTTTCAGACAGGTTGTGTTATTTTTGCATTAATTATTGACAACTATAATCATAACAAATGCAAAGAGCAAAACATATATGTAAACAACTACATTCATAACATATTCAAAGAGTAAAACATATATGTAAACACTTTTTACCTCTATGTAGGTAAATGGTGTCATCCTAATAGAGGCAAATGCATTTTTCGATGGCCCAATAGCTAGATCTGAATATGAAAACAATGGTTGTGACAAATCGAATGTTGTAAATGTCAGTTGTGATCATGAAGGAATCGCCACCTCCTATGACATAAAAAATTACATATATATTATATTATATTTTTATGTAAATTAATTGTTAGCTTAAATATTAAATTTGCAAATATAACTTGAATTTAACATGACATTTATATAAAATATACTTGTATCTATGTGGTGACTAATGTCTGCATGCCAAATGTGAATGCCAAAAACTCATCACTTATAAGAATATGATCTAATTCATCTAAACCACTAATTCCATCATCATCAAAAGGTCCCATGCACATAGCTTCACATTAACTACAAGGGTGGGGTCAAGGTTAGGTAGAATGTGGCATATTTATAGCATCACTCTATGAAATCCTACTCATATGCTAAATGAGTGTATCAATGAGTGAACTAAGAGCATGGAGAGTGTCTATCTCCATGACCTAATGAACCATGAAAGGGATCTCAAAATCAAGAGGCTTTTGGATATGAATTTATGTAGGTTTATTAGGTACATGATGTACACCTAGTCGATCCTATGTAGATCCTTTTCCTCAACCTTAAAACTCAATAAAATCAAAATAATTAGGAATCTAGTTGAGGACAAAGTCACAATAGAGTTTTATCAATAATATAATAGGACTTCATGGTTGTTACATGGTGAATAGTCAAAGACCATCCACCATTTATCTCAAAAAATTATCATGATTATGTTATGTACATAGAGATAGATAAGAAAACATTTAGTGATTACAAGAAAAGGGGCATTGGTGGCTGGGTCAATGAATAGGGTACAAATGTTGGATTTTGAAATATCCAAATTCTTGAAGTTAAGGGTTGAAAACTTGTCAGCATAATATTCCCTAAAATTATCCCTATATGAGGTCCATCAATCAATTTGACTCATTATCAAGTTAATTTGACCTAATAAGGTCTATAGAGAATCAGCTTGTTGGGTGCAATAGGGGTTGGTCAAACTGGGATCCCTCATTTTATCAATTAAGTCTTTAATTTCAAGTTTGTTTCCCACAATTTTATAAATCAAAACCTCTTGATGTCTAGGGGGTTTTGGGGAATAGTAGGAGGGTTAGGTGGAGGGATAGGAGGAACAACAAGGTTGTGTGGAGGGATAGAAGGATGAGCAACTAGAGGGTTAGGAGGATAGGTTGTAATAAAAAATCAAATTAAAATTAAAAACATGGGTTAAAGAATTAAAATTATGAAAAATTAGGGTTAAATAGGGAATATTTTTATCACATACCTCTCTTATGTGGTGTCATCATTGATCAGTAGGTTTGTGAGGTGAATTTATAGCTTCTAGACACTTTTTGGAGTCTTTTGAGCAAAACGTGATCACAAACCAAGGGAAGAGCTAGGAAACATGAACATAAAATGAATATTTTTGAATTTGGGTTTCCATTTTTATTTTATTTTTTCATGTAGGGAATGTGATCATGTTATTAATGTGATCATATTATTGTTATGTTAATAATATGATCATGTCATTGTTTAATATAACATGATCATGTTATTACATAATGTGATTGCATTATGGCTCAACAATCCCAAGCTTGGATTTAAGTAACATGATTATGTTAATTAAATAATGTGATTTAATTATTAATTAACATGATCTCATTATTGTTAATGTCCACATAATTATCTCCCAACTCTGTGTACTTACCCAGGGTGGTAACATAGGTGAAACTAAATTTTCCTATAAACCAAATTTTATTATACAAAACAAACTAACATTAATGTAAAAACTAATTTAAAATAAAATACCTTGGATCATAAACCTAATAGATCAATCTCAATCAACAACCTGAATAGCTCCCCCTCAAACCAAGAATCCACCATGCTTCTACTAACTGTGCATTGTCTTCATGAATCCTAATGGAGTTACCACTTTCCATAGGGCGCTAAAACAACATCAATTTAGTAGATTCCCATATATCCATGATTTCACAAGATTTAGTGTCTTTTAATATCCTTTTAGGCTTGATTGGCACTATAGGATTGATCTCTTCATCAATCATTTGATCATCAATGTGAGATGACAACAAGCATTCCTAACTTGATTTTACATCTCAAGCATGCTCTGTCATAGAAAATATTACACTTGAGCTTTTACATTGATCATGATGCATCTTCATTATCTTTGGTTTTCATACATTCATTTGCCTTCTTTCTTGTAATCTAAGGGCTTTAAACCTCCTATTTTGACTTGATGACCTTCTAAATTTGTTAGGATAGGATATTTCAATGTGTCTTACATTATGATAGCTATAGAAAAACACCTTATACATAACATTTGACTGATGTGAATTTTGACTCCTTTCATAGTTCCATGAGTACTCATTCTTGGAGGCTATTTCACACTCTCTTGATCTATGACCAAATTGACTACACACAAAATAGTAACAATTAAATGAGTTGGCATACCTCATAGAATTGGGATGTTTGATAGGTATTTTTATATTGACCTTCTTATCTTTAACAGTTTTCTCCTTGAATTGAGGTGCCTCCTTTTCATATAATTTGAAACCAAGACTTGTCTTATCACTTACAGACTTTTGACTACTCAATATGTCATCTAAAGCCTCAGTGTTCTTTCCAAACTTCATAAAGGTCCTCACCTTGATAGATTCTTGATTCAACTCAACACTCAACCTTCAAGGATTTCAATTCAATTTCATACCTGATGAATTATTCCTCTTTATCTTTTAATCTTGCATTGACTATATTCATCTATGATTCAATTTGATTGATGATATCATCATACTCCTTGGAAGTGTTCTGCAGTCTTTCTTCAAACAAGTCAATCTTCTCATCATAGTCCTTAACTAATGAACGTAGTTTATGATTATTTCTCCTTTGTAACTTCAACTCTTTTAGGAAACTTACCAACTCTACCTCAAGGTTCACTTTAGCTTCTTCTTCATCTAATTCTACATCAACCATAAGGCCTTTCCCATTTGAGAAAACCTCACTCAACAATTTTATGGCCATAAATAAGGTTTCATTGTCATCATGTTGAGGTTTATTAATTCCACTATCACTATCAGATTCACTTGAGTCACTTACATCAAAATATTTATCTTTTTTGGTGTAGAAGCTTCTCTTATTCTCAAAATTTCCTTTCCTACCTTTATACTTCTTGAACTCCTTATTTTTATCAAGATTATAATCATTGTTGTCATCTCCATGGTGTTCACCATGTTCGTTATTATGCTCAGATTTATCCTTGTTAGGACACTTAGATGCAAAGTGACCAATCTTTCCATAATTTAAACATTTGAAGGGTACCTTACCCTTGCACTTACTAGATCTAAACCTCAACTTCCTTGCAAACATGGCAATTAATTGATCATAATCAACATCTAAGTATTCCTCATCCTTGACCTTCTTGTATTTTGACTTCTTCTCAAATTTGAAAGTTACTTCCTTCTTGGGATGTCTTACTTCATTATTTCTCATCTCATAGGCAGTCAAAATTCCATGAAGTCCATCCATTTTTAGCTTGTCCAAAAAATTGCATTTGTTCTATTACAAACACCATAGATTCAAATTTAGGAGTTAGTGATCTCAATAATTTTTGAGCAATTATATATTATTTCACCTCTTTTCTCAATCCTCTAATGATGTTGACAACTTCATCAACTTTCAAAGGTAAGATGTAGATATTTCATCTTCATTGATATTTAGACTTTCAAACTATCTCAGGTGGGTATACAACTTGGCCATTTTCACTTTAGTGTATCCTTCATAGATGGTCTTAAATTTTCCCATATATATTTGGCTAATACACAATTCATTACCTTTAAATCTCTACCTTTGATAGGCCATAAAGAATGGCATTTATTGCCTTGGACTTGATTTCTCTAGCCTTTTTACCTACTACATTAGTAGGGGGAACATGAGGAGCACTATAGCCATCCAAAACTGACTACTAGATATCATGACCTTGAGACATCAAATATATTTTTATCATAACATTAGAAAAGTCATAATTATATCCATTAAATAATATAACCATACTGGTAGAGAAACCACCTTGATCTTGTTGATGAGCCATCCTTATTTCTGGGATCTTCTTTTAGGCTTTTAGACATTCTTCAAAAGAAATAAGATATGATACCAAATGTTGGAACCAAGATGACTGAGATGGGGGGTGCATCAATATTTAAAATATTTACGTCAATTATACTTAAGCATTCTTGAACATTCATTTAAGTATGTAGATCAGACAATAACTAAGTAACCATTCACCTAGGCATGAAACATAAAAACAAAATATAACACAACATTTATGTGGGAAAACCTCAAGGGAGTGAAAAATAATTGATATCTAAAATTGGAATATAGTTCTATAAGAAAAACACCAACTTTAGTGAAGCACCCACTACACATGGATCACCAACCCCAACTACCTAAGCACCAACTCAGTTAGGATTTAAAAATCACCAACTTGCAAGGAGACACCAACCCCCTAGATGAATCAACACCAACTCACCCACATAAAACACTTGATCACCCTCATAAAAAAAATTTATCATACAAAAGATGATGATATCCTTCCTTATTTTGTCACACACTTTTATCCCTCTCAAACTACCTCTAGCCTTCCTCGCTCAACTAGCCCTCTTCTTGATTTGATTAGGTCATATGACCTTGATACTCATATGTATAACCTTTATAAAACCTTCATCACTCATCCTATACACTCCTCTTTTGGTCTATAATACCTTATTTTTCTCACTAATATGTTATCTTATATGCTTACTCATTTCACACTTTAATAGGCCTAAAATTGCCTAGTATTTATACAAGTCTCTTGTTCATATCCTTATTAATCAGCCAAACACCCTTAATTTGATAGGTTTTCCATGAAATATATCTTATCACATTTCATATGCATTTATAATATTTGATATGAGTCCCTTTAGGTCTAACCTATCTCAATTAGGTCTTATCTCACCTTTTAGGTCTCATGGAGACCTAATCCCATTAGATATTTTTAAGACACTTAAAAAACCTTATACATCATGTACACATAATATTCCTCTAACATATACCCCTGATAAACTCATCTAGCCTTTATAACACTTTTTTAGCTCAAATAACTACTTGGAACACACCATTAGTAGACACCTTCAAACACAATCATGGTGATAATGACCTTTAACACCTATGTAGACACTTTTAGAGATTTAAAATGCATGTGGATGATCTTATTATATCATTATATCAATTTAAAATATAAGGATACCATGGTCAAATTACAATATTGGTCTTGCATACCAATGTCATAACTTTACACCTTTATTGTCTCATCTGCACTAGATAGATCAACTTAGGAGTAACATTTTCATCATATCCATTTACCTAAAAAACATATCTTCAAAATTAATATGTATTAAAGGTATTTAAAAATATATTAATCTATTTGGATTCATCCCTAATCCATGATAGCACATCCCTAATCACATTATCACTTCTACGTAATTTTCTCACTATTTACATCATTAGGCCTTTTAGCGATAGGTTATTTGTATGACTGGTTTAAAATATATAAGAGATATAATATTCTTAAAAACCACCATGTAAAATAAATAAAATTCTCAATATTTCAACCTTCATCCATTTATAAACTTTGACTTGGTCAACTTTGACTACTATAACAAATCTTTGAGAAATAAGGCCTTTCTTGTAGGGTCCACTCGCTCATCTAACAAACCAATCACACTTGAAGGTGATTATAAAATTTTAATACATGATCCTATAGCTTAAATATCCATACCAATCCATTCTAAGAAATTTAAAATAATATCATTCATATCAAGTCATCATCAGGGTTCTTTAAGGGTTTAAACCATCTTCCATTTGTAATGATCATTCATAAAGCTTAGCTCCTCATTCCCAAAATCAATGCTTGGAAATTTTATCTATTTAACTTACCCATATTAAAAATATATATATTTTTATCAGGAATAGGTTAAACATTCCAATGAACACTTGAAAGTTCTTAATTTGAGAACCCTCCATTCTATGCACTTGAGAGACCTTAAAGTGCTTTTTCTTTCTTTAACCTTAAAAATTTGACCTAAAACTTGGGAACATATTTTAAACAACATGACATAACTATTAAAATTCTCATTTTTCCATATTTATCTTGAAATTTGAAACTCATACCTCATTTGGCCATGCTTTCTCTCTTTGCTCTCTAGGCCTTGACCTGAAAGTCATAATAGGTCTTGAAACTAACCTTCTATCCACTATCCAAGATCTGAAAACCTCATGTAAAAAACTAAAATACATCTCTCATGTTCAAACACCAATTTACATCCTTCATAAACCTTTACAACTCCTCATGACACCTTATTAGGTCAAGCAGGATCTAGAACTAGTCTAGTTGCATATTAGGTCTGTAGGTCCTGCCCTTGTAGTCTTACTCTGAGATTCACCTGAGTGATCCAAAACATTATAATCATTATTAAAAAACCTTATACATCATATTATTCCTATGTTTATTCATCTCACTAGGCTACTAATCTCATATCTTCTCACAGGGTCTCTTCATGCAATGACCAGTGTCATGACCAAGCTTCTCAAGATCTTGAAACTTGAAACTTGACCTTGAAACACTTATTAATGCTTATACACCTTTCTCACATGCCTTTAATTATCCTTAGACAATATCATACCTCTATAAATACCTTTATATTTTCATCATGCACATGCTCATGATATGTCTATGCTTATTATGATTGGGTTTCTCAAGACACCCTATATTCAAGGACTAGTACTTCAAAACATGTTTACCTTGACCTAAAACTTGACATAAATCTCAAAAGAATCATCAGGTTGACCTTAAATTATATCTCAATAAAGATAAATTAGGTTTTTTGGCTTCTTTATTTTATTAGGCACACAAGCTCATATCCCACATGCCATACATCTTGACATCAATGACATCAACATTGACATCAAATGATATCAACCTTGACATCAATGAAAACACTTCTCAATGCTTTAAATCATCTAAGAAAATTATTTCATCCTTTGGGAGAAAATTCACGGTCCTTTTCCAAATGCAAAGTTAGACATAAATTGAGGTTGATCTTATCAGATCAAATTTAATTGTAGGGATCATTGTTGATTCTAATCATTTTTGTCAAAAGTTTATTCTAATTTATTTCAACTATGGAATAGACTAAGCACTAAGTTGTTATATGATTTTTTTTTAATGATGGAGGTTATTTGGGAGGTTAAACTATTTTGCTTGTATTGTATTTTTGTGTATTTTATTGGATTTAGTGGTTGGGAGAATAAAATGTTAATTAGTGAAAACTAATTACTTAGAGTAAATTGTAATTAATGAAAACTAATTACTTGAGGTCAAATTAAGATGGGATGAGTAGACAAGAAGGGGCCTAAGACATATATTAACATAAATATCTATTATGCAAAATATTAGTTCTTACATTTGCCCTTTTTTGTTGAGTGGTATGTAATAACCTATTGTGAGATAAAAACTAAAATAGTTCCAATGCCCTAGGTTTATGTGAGGTGGTATCCCCCCTCAAATTAGGAGTCAACATAAGATGATGAATTAGTGAGGGATTTTAAATGATGTAGTAATGCATAAGATATGGATAAGATAGATAACAAATGAGTGTCAAGGCTGAAAGCATAGAAATGGATTATAATTTTACACAAACAAGATGTGGGATATTACAATCAAAAATTCCCCAAGACAAATAAGTAATGGATTACCACAACTATTAATAAGTGGGCTCAAATGAATGTAATCAAAATAACAAATGATAGAAATGGCTGACCAAAGCATCTATTATGCTTAGAACATGTGCACTACTTAGGAAGAGTTCCTTTTTAATGAGGTACAATCTTGGGATCAACAGGGGATATGTTCCTAAAGAAGTGTAAGCCTTCTAAGGGTTATTGGACAAACAAGGGGTCTATGTCCATTAACTAGTGATGCAATGTATCAAATAACAAGATAGTGGTAGTAAGGTATCTTATGTGTCCTTGGGTCAAGACTAAAATTATGTGAAAGATAACAAGTAGTTTAAAAAAATTCCAAAAACAAAAAATCAATACCAATATATACAAATCAATGTCAATTACAAATAATCAATGTTGATATATAGATAATCACTAACGATCACAAGAGAGGTTATATATAGTAAGTCAAAATTTTAAGACACTCATTTTCCATTGATGAAATATTTGTGTGATCAAAAATTGACATTCATTTACACATATCTATTATTTATGAATAATAGAGGCTAGTGGGAATGGCTAGAGCCCGCACAATAAGGTAAGTTTTGATTTTTTTTGAGTTTTTTTAATTTTTTGAATTTTTTATGCTTGATTTGGAATGTTGTTAATTAAATATTTGTTGATATGGATAAAAATTAATCATTATCTAATTGACATCAATCCTTTAGGATTGACATCAATTTATTCAAATTGATAGTGATTCTCCTAGATATGCATCAATTTGTTTGTAATCATTGTTGATTTAATTATGGATGAGGGTGAATCAATTAGAATCATCATTGATTATATAAAAATGGATAGAAATTTTTAAAATTTAAGTAATATAGGAGTTTATAAAATTAAATTATGATTGGGGACCTATGATTGCAGGCACAAACCGTACTAATAATGTGAGACTAGGTATTGCCGTTATTAGAGCAGTTATGTGACTAGATCAGTGATGAGGATTAGGAGCATATAGATGTTGTTGGGTTTGGAGGGTTGTGTCATTATCACTATATTCATAAATATGTGAGTCTATTAGTGGCATTTTTATAATGATAGGATGTGTCAACAGAGACCTTATAGTTATCGATGAGGGAGATCATTATGACTGTGAATGATATCTATCAGATATTATAACTACTAATGCAAGGAGAAGCTATTGTAGTAGTAGATTAGAGGGGACATAAGAAAACATTGACATGATTTTATGGGGAGGATGTTATGGATATTACCATTATATTTGGAGGATTTGTTTTTGAGTCATTATATGAGGAGGATACATAGTGGAGGCTAGTGATGACCTTGATAATGCTTGCCATATCTTGTTATGCATTACCAAATTCATGGGGAAGAAAATTTCTCTAGGGTTTAATAGGTATTATTATTGACATGCTAGATAATTTTAATATGTTCACATGGGTCTTAACCCTTTTGGTACATGTATATAGGTAGTTATGGGGGTGGAGGACTCATCAAATATTTGGGCTAGATGTGACTTTTGTATTGCAGTGTTGGACCTACAAGAATATTAAAGTAGTTTACCCATATGGCACTCCATGGGTATGATGGCATCAGGTATCTTATATTAAGGGATTCATTTCATGGAAGGAGGATCTTGTGAGATCATTTACTGATGGGGTGTTACAAGACTTGGCCTATCATTGGTGAATTCTAAAGGAGCTATAGGATGGGGATGTTATTTGGAGGCCATATGTGAGGTTTTCAACATGTCTTGGGGTGGAGAGAGAGTTAGTTGGTGGATAGAAAGATAGATGGTTGCAGGGGAAGAGAGTAGAGTACTTACATTTTTTCTAGTTTAAAAGAGTTAAAAGGTGGTTTGGCCTAATAAAGGATATTCTAGATGTACCACATGTATACAGGTAGGATGATACTGAGACCAAGTTGCCAAAGGCTCACTTTGTTGATCCACAAGTGGGGCCTGAGCAAGATCAAATAATATAGATATGGAGGATGTCATTTATCCAACATACTCTTTATGGTTGGGAGACCAAATAGGGGTAAAACAAGAGAGGGTGGTGTGTCCTCGCTAGGAGGGAATACATAAGGAGATGAAGGAAGTAGAGGATGAGAAGCCTACCAAAATATAAGCCATTATTATATAGATCGATGCATTAAGAGCATAGTGTATTTCATTACAAGTACAAGTGAATACCTTATAAGGAAATCTAATTAATGTACAATCTAACCATGATACCCGACAGTCTTGGTTTGATGTATTATAGGTATTCCATGATTAGGCAATTTGATATCAAGATAGGTATCAGGCTAAGAGTGACAAACTATGTGTAGGTGATATAGGGGTTATAGGTGAACAAGGGATAGGAGGGGTAGAGCTTAATATAGGGTAGATAGGGATGGTGAGCCTAGATAGATACTAAGACCTTGTGGTAGGGTTTTGATATTATGAACAATTTATACTAAAGCATTTTCCTAAGGTACATTGATATGCCACCTATGTAGCCACATAGGGAAGGTAGTCATGATAGACTCAGACTACTTCAGCTAGTATGGGGAGTGTGGAATAGGGTGGAGCTAAAGATGGTATAGGTAAATGAGGATATAGGGGAGTGGATGGAGGATGTGGTAGAGGTAGTGGGAGCATTCATCTAAGTTTCATCTAGTTTACCTAGTAGTTCTATTTTGTTTATTGCACTGGATAGAGAGCCACTTTGGATTTTTTTTATTATGATACTCAAATGATATACATTTTATATATATATATATATATATATATATATATATATTATTATTATGAGTTAACTTTGATATGTGATGCATTATATGATTGTGGATTTATATTGTTAGATTATGTGATGATGCCATGTGGTTTATGGATTTAGATTATGTGATGCATTTTTAATTTTTGACATGGTTATGGATTTATTATCTAATTTATATAATGATGTAAAATGATGTTTATTACACTTTGATTTATGTTTTTCGGATGTTAATAATGCGATAATTATAATGATTAATGATTAAATGGATTGAATTTTATGGGATTTGTGGATAGATAGTGATATTAATTGATGGGTAATTAATTAAATTTGTTTGATTTATTATCTATTATGTTAAAGAATAAAGAAGGTTTCATGACCCATCATTTATTTGGATCCTAGCTAGAGATAGATATTTTGTTGCATCTATACGTGCATCCTTTATCCATTATTAATAAATAATTTTAATAGCCTTGTGTCAACTAAGTTCACAACCCCTTAGTTTATGAAGGAATTGATATGGATTTGATTTTCACATGATGCAGGTTGAAGCTTTTTTTTATTAATATATGTCTTGCCTTGTGTTTTAGATCTTTAAAGTTAACCTTAGGACCTCTTTGTGCTAATCCATGTAGATTGATCAATGTAGGAAGTCTATGACTTTGAGAAATCTAATCAATGTGAGAATCTTCCTTGGGATAATTTTGAGCTGACTTATAGGGATTTTTAGAGGCATGCTTATAGAAAATTGATCAATGCGGGAAGTTTTTTTAATGTATTTTTTTTCCTTAGATAGCCATAATTCAAGGGAGTGGTTTGTAATTTAGGATATATTATTAACTATCCTTCAAGGGAGCAGTCTAAAATTTTTCCCTTTGCTTGATTTTTATCCCATATAATTTTTTTTATCATGGATTGGATCAAGGCAACCTAGGCTGATTTTTATACACAAATTTATTACACAAGACGATATTTTTATCCCCAAAATAAACTTTTAAGGTGAGATATTTAGGGAAATAATGATTTGGGGCTCCTTCTTGTTATAGGTGAAGCTTGTCCATTAAGAACATGTTATGAACATAGTCGTGGTGTTCACATTTAAGGTTAGATTATATATGTTATCAGATAACCACATGATTCATTATCATTATTGGGTATTTTTAAAGATAGGGGTGATATTTTAATTTGTTTTTAAAACAAAATAAGATAACCTATGTTGACTTTAGTTTATCAAATATTATTAATAGTAGAAATGATACAAATGCAAAGCATTAAGAGGCTCATGTTATTGTTTCCCTTCAAGAGAAGCCAAATGATATGGCCCAGATCCATATTTATGAGTAATAATGTATGGTATAAGACAATTTGGAGAAAATGTTCCTTTATTACTTCTTTCCATATTCATGACATGTTAATTTAATTTAAAGACAAGGTCATTGATATTAAATTCTCTTTCTTTTAAATGTTGATTATATGTGTATTTTATTCTTTCTTGATATACATAGAGATGATCGAGGGCCATTGATCAATTCTCATCTAATAACTAAAGCTATGTTGATTGCTCTTTATGATAATCCTCCTCAGAAATGATGTCTTTAACATAAATCTAAAGAGAAGTAATTTGGACTTCTAGAGGGAGGACAAATTTTGCGCCATAGACCAAAGAGAAAAGGGTAGCACCCATAGAGGTTTTGAATGTTATTTTGATAATCCCATGTTATGATCCACACTTATAATAATTGAAAATGTGTAGAATATAATGTATATCAACACAACATAATATATAATGGTGGGATAAGATGCCCAAATACTTAATATATGGCATAAATAGAATAATCACCATTAAGGTAGGGTAACACCATACAATACTCCTTTAAGAAGGAATAACTCCACAATGTCTCTTCAAGGGGACAACCTCCAATATCCTTCTACCAGATAAAAAAATCAATTCTTACTTCATTCCTTTATAATGATAATGATCTCCTTTATATATACCTCTATCTAACTAACAATGGATGGGTAACCTCCTAATCCCAATGTAGGCCGACCATTACCCAATATACTAATTCCACAAGTTACTCATTATCCTAATATATTGGACCCATATAAATAACTAAGGGATTGTGTGCCACATGTCAACATCTCCATCAACCCATATATATTAATATATCATATCCTTAGGTACATATCATCCCATAAGGAAAATGAAATGTGAATATATCAGTTCTTCTTAGCCTCATTGACTGCTTTGGTTAGAATTTTGATTAGGGTATTATTATATGCTTTGGCCTATCCATTGGCTTGTGGATAATGTAGCTCCAATAATCTAAATAGAACCACTAGTGTTTGGTAGGGGACTAAATAGGTTGTTAAAGCAAATCACTAAGAGGTTATAAAGGCTTAGTGCTCTTATGGGTTAAAGGAGATCTATACTGATTATATGGTTTGTCAGCTTACACCAAGCTATAAATAGACTTATAAACTAGGTTGGGGATAACATGATCAAGTACATAAAGGATGCAGGTATCTCTAATGGATCCAACCACAATAAAGGAAGTAGATAAGACTAGACTATTGATTACACATAAATTGTGGAAACACTAATACCAAGTAAAGAGAGATAACAAATGAAATGTAAATCTAGAAGCTAAGGCACTTTCAAGCCAAATAAAAGACATTTTAAGCAATAAATATGTTTTCAAGTAGGGGTACAATAGCATGCCTAGTCTAGGTTTAGTTATCTTTCACTTTTAACACTATTGTTTTCTAACAATGCAATGTTCTATTTTAGCAAGAGAGAGAGAGATTGTTTAAGCAACTTGTATAGATCATTTTGAGCATGTAGAGTCCTAATATGTAATTAAAAATATTTTCAATGAGAGTATAATATATGATGGAAAATATTTAAATAAATGAATATATGTGTGTGTGTGTGTGTGTGTGTGTGTGTGTGTGTGTGTGTGTGTGTGTGTGTGTGTGTGTGTGTGTGTGTGTGTGTGTGTGTGAACCTCGTACAATGCATAAACTTCAAAAACTATTCCAAACAATGCATAAAACAACTAAATCACTAAAAAAATCAAACTCTAGCATGTATACTATAGCAAATAAACCAAAGAATTTCAATTTTCAAATCAAAGTGCCCTCATATCAAGCTCAAGAGAGATGTGCAAAATTTATACCAACCATTATTCCAAGATAAGAGGCAAGAAAGGAAGAAGATAAATTTATGTGTAAACTGAGTCTAGACTAAGAGCCAAAAGTTGTGGAAGAGGTGAAGGAGAAGCTACCAATCTGTGGAAGATCAAATGTAAGGAACGCAAGAGATGGGTGTAATAGAGTCTTGAAGGATCAATCAGAAACATGTAATCTTAAGGAAAACTATAGGTAGTAATGTGAATCACCAAGAATAGATGCAGAAAAGTAGGGCATCCCATGTCATAATTAAAACTATTATGCCAAGCAAGAACCAAGAGAGATTCAAGGAGGCAACAAAGATTTGAGTGTGATGATCAAGTGGGAAGATTAGAGAAATAATATAGGAAAGAGTGATTGTAGAGGTTGAATTAATTAGGAAAAGGACATATATCTCAACCCTAATCCACCAAACAGTCAAAAACTAATCATTTATAGCCATTTGGGCCCAAACAGGGCACTTTTCACAAGTTCTACCTAGGCCATGGCTTTTATTAAATAAAATGTGGCCTCCACCATAGTTTTCCTCCCTATGCCATGGCCTAGGCCTAGAGGCCACCTAGGATGGTCAAAAAGCCTCTGAAAGGGCCCTGCGGGGGAAAGTACCAAGATGGATTGAGGATGTATGGGGGATGAAAATATTATGCAAGAAAGGTCTAAGTGATTGGGAAATGTATTCAAGTAGGATAATTAGGGTTGGTAGTCTACACGTGAGCTGATGTGTAATCATAGGAAGGAGTAGGGTCATGGGAAGTATGATTATATATGCCCCTAAGGTATAAGAAGTCAATGTTTAAATGAACAAGGAGTGTTATGAAGTACCAAGAAGCCACACCAAATCAAAGGAAAAAAAAGAACTAAAAATATAAAAGGAAATATTACCTGTAGTTACCAGATAAGGATGGTGGTAGAAGAAGTTGATGGTATAATCTATGGGTGAGAGTGTAAATCTTACATAATCCAAAATCCAATTTTAGTTGTATCTCTAGATTTGGCAAAGAAGGGACACAAGTGATATTAAATCAAATCATACTATCCATAATGACATTCACTAAGGTGTCAGCCCTAGTGTTCTCCCGATGAGGGATATGGATGAACTTGATGTCCTCAAATAAGGATAACAAATCACAAACCACCTCAAAGAGAGAGAGTAAATCAAAGCTAAGGATGGCCCAGACACTAGTGAGCTGAGACAACCAAGAGTGATTTACATAATAACTGCACATAATATGCACCTAACTCATGGGTATTGGTCAAGGTACCAATAATTACTTGATACTCTATGGCATTATACATTTCACTAGTATGGAATAAACTAGTTGAAACAAACTCATGGCCTCATAGATCATTAATAACCTAAGTTGAAGTTGTTGATCTTGGGTTTCCATGACTGTCACCATCTGTGTGAATCATCAGTGAGAGGTGCACCATCATGGGGGTCAAGGATGTAAGACTAACAACTATCAAAAGGCAATCTCAAATCAAGGTGGTATAAGTGAGTTACATGAGGGAAACAAAAAATGAAACCAAGCCACAACAAAAGTGGTTGACTAGCATCATCCATAGTAAAAGGTAATAAGGGAAAGTGAGGGCAGCTTAGAGAAGATGAAGACCAGTCGATAAGACCAGAGTAAGTCTTGAACCATCATAACTAGATAACAACCCTACCTATAACCATGATGAATAAGAGAGAGAGGGTGTTGGAATGGATCAAATATGGAAAATTAGATAAATAACTAATGAAAATAAGTATAAGTAAATACTATCCCTAAGTGCCCATAAAATGGGGAAAGGGCCCAAGAAGTCAATAGGGACCCACAAGTGGTCCTGGGGACTAAAATGGGGCTATAGCAAGCCTAAAGAAGCCTTGAATTAAAAAATGGATGCCACCAGTGCAATCATGACATGCCAAAACCCCTAATATGAAGTTTTCATGATTTGGATTGTAAAAATGGGTAAAGCACCTGAAAAGGGCCCATAAAGAGCAAAAAAAAAGGGCCAAAAAAGGGTAAAATAGAGAAAAGGAAATTATTTTCACTATTAGAGAGCCAAAGGAGATCCCACGAGTGACCAAAGCCTAAGAAGAGAAAATTAGGACATGAGAGCATGCCACAAACACATAGGATGGTCTAAGTAAGTCTTATGAGCAAACTTTTTGTAATTTTTTGTCATTTTTGGGGTTTGGGAGGCCCTAAATGGATTTTGACTCATTATGAATGATTACATGGACAAATAAAGTGAAAAAAGGAGTCAAAATGATGGGCTCAATGAGATGAATAAATTGCGACAAATAGGGGTTCAAACCAAGCCCCATGAAAGGAGAAATGGGGAGCCCTAGGGCTCCTCAAGGCACCACACCCAAAGCTATGGCTGGGGGAACAACCAAGCCATGGGGCCACAACCTTAATCACTAATAGGATACAACTTTACCCAAAAATCCATGACCTAGGGAAGTGAGGCCCCAGGGAGCCTAGAAGAGCCTAGGAGGTCTTGGAAGGGACCAAAATAGGTAGGAGGAAGGAGAAATAATCTAGATAGATAAAAGGATTATTATTATTTGATATTTCTCATTTCATGACCAATATACTAACCCAGTTTCCTATTATTTTCTTGTGTAGATACTAGAGGAGGGAGAGGATTCATAGGTGAGGGAACAACCAACATAGAGAGATAGACCATGTGAGGTGACTAACTAGGAGAGAGTCAATTCATGGCTAACTAAGGAGGTTGATGCTTTACCTATGGAGGACTAGGATCACATATGGAGTATAGTACTTTAGATACTAGTACACATGCCCTCATTGCATTATTATAAGGACCTAGTGAATGTGTTAGTGACCACATGGGTACCAAAGAGACATGTGTTCCAATTGAGGCCCAAGTTAGAGGCCATCTTCAACATTGAGGACATCTATCAATTCTATAGGGAAAAGCCTACAAGTAAGGAGATAAAGATACTATAGGTATAGGATATAGCTACAACTAAGCTCTACTTGGTGGGACCCCACCCTTAATGGAATAATCATGGAGTATAGATCAGATAGTTTTTATTAGGGGTACCCATAGTCAAGATAGTAATAGCAGGTACTATGATCAGAAGTCTCTACAACTACTAGAGTACAAGTTGAATACCACTCTCTTGACAACATTTATCCAATACATAGAGGGAGGATAAATATATACCTGGGGATAGTATATCATAGGTGTACTATACTAGTATTTGGATCACATCCAACATTAGGGGTAGGTAGATTGACACAACCCAACTTGATCATGTCTCAAGCTTATGAGAGGCTCCCACTAACATGGCTGAGGACACCATGGATTAGCAATGCATACCTTACACTAGAGGAGGGCACTTCATGGGTTATATATTTTATAGATAGGATTGGGCTTATGTAGACCACCTTAGATTTAGATGTAGTAGGTAGCCATGTCCATGATCCATAAAGATCCATGGTGTGGTCAAAGGATACAGTGGTAGACACCTATATGGGATAGGAGTTCTAAGGTCCATAAAGGTTGTACCACCATCTAGGGAGATAGGTTCTAGTAGTATAAGAGATATAGGCATAGCCCAAGCCAACTGAGGCTGAGTAAAAAAGGCAATCAAGATAGAGGGGGAGGTATAAAAAGGAAAACATGGTGAGAACCACTACCACCAAGAGGATCATGACTTGTAAGAGGACCATAGAGGCCATCAACACTACCAGGTAAAATATGTGTATTTTCTAGATAATACTTTATCTTTGTACTCATCCTTAACAAGAGAAGATATATGACTAACATATATGCTCTATGTGTGTAAGAGACCATCCTAGCTAGATTAGACCATAGATAGATCTACTACTAAGGGAGATATTCCTTGTTGTGGTGGTGACACCACTAACAAAGCAAGTGTCACATCTACCAATGGGGGTAGATCCACATACTCACTTTTGGTGAGTAGGTACATGATCCTCACTCGATTTGGTGAGGTCACGACACTAGATACCATAACTAGATGTAGAGTTAGCATGGAATGAGGTAGATGTAACATGACTAGAGATAGTTATAGCATAGTATGAGATGATTTTAGTATGAGATGATGCATGAATAGCTAGAGTAGAGTCTAAGATACATCGGCTATGGGCTAAGCTAACTCAAACATAGACTAGAGGAGTGGATGCACCTAGAGATGGGGCAGATGGTGGCTCAACTAGTTACTAAGTAGAGATTGAGGTCTCCACTAGAGGCATGAATACCATAAATGTAGCCTAATCATAGGCTGACAAGAATAGTATCATATGTATAGCCACACACATAGTAGTTTTAGGGACTATAAGCCCAAGCTTAAAGGAAGCCATGTGATGTACCTAGAGAAAAACATGTATTTTGTGTGATATATATACATCTATTTCTCATTATTATCACATGTTTGTATGATTTTGTGTGTGATGTATATGCTTCATATGATATAGACTACTAAAAACACATGATTAGATAGTAAGAAATATTAATAAAGAACCCATGTGCACATACATAGACAAGCGACATAAAGGTTAGTGGTGCTAAAAGAGAGGAAGGTTTTTGTTACAACCATAGTAAACTTTATTGGAGGGCCATGAGGGACCTAAAAATGAAATGTCTTGAGGTATAATCCATTGATCAGGTGTCATAGGGGCTCACCTTTGAGGGTCAAGAGATGATAAGCTCCATTCTCTATAGAAGTAGTGATAACAGAAGGGCCAAACCACTTATGTGAAAATTTTCCCTTCTTAAAGTGCTCCTTATCGAATATGAGGATTGTATCACCTACCTTGAATTTATGATGGTGCACTAACTTCTCAAATTGGTGGCATTGATGGCACTAGTAAGCACAGTTGTGCTCAAGGAACCAAGTGTCACTTATATAATTGCTCAATCTTGATGAAGAGAGAGGTGTGTTCTTCCTCATCAAAAAGAGATCCAAATGTCTTAACCCTAAATTAATAGATTAAGACATATAAGGGAAGAACAACCTTAGACCCATACATGAGAGAGTATGGGGTTTCCCCCATGGCCATTTAGAAGCTAGTTTGATAGGCCCAAATTGTAGGATAGAGCATGAGATGCTAGTACCTCTTGGACTGGGCAATGGTATAAAAAAGCATCTTATTCAAATTTTTATTTGAAGATTTTAATTTCTAATTTCCTTGGGGGTAATGGGTAGAGGATAAGTGGAGATTGAACCCAAAGTGTTTAGTGAGCTCACACATCTTGGGACTTTAGAATCTTGGGTCATTATCAACCATAATCATAGCGAGGATCCCTAACATACAAATAATTTAGTTTAAGATAAACTTGGAAAAGGTATTCCTACACATGTCACTAAGAGGCATGGTCTCAACCCACTTCATAAAATAGTCAGTGGCTGTAATGAACCATCGATGGCCATCAGAAGAGGTAGGTGTGAACTCACCAATGAAGTCAAGAGCCCAAACTAAGAAGGGCCAAGGGGAAAAAATGGAGTGTAAGAGGCCTATAGGGGTATTGATGACATCTCTAATGACTTGGCACATCTTATACTTATTGTTGTATCAGATTGCATCTTTAACAAGAGTGGCCCAGTAATAGCCCATCCTAATATTACACTAAGCAATGGTTTGCCCTCCTAGGTGGCCACCACAAAATCTCCTATAAGACTTTTATAGTGTGAGAGGAGTATCCTTGGGGCAATGCATTGCATCAACACACCATTAAGACCCCAGTTGAATAAGATGCTACCAATTATGACATAGTGAATAATGAACTTATGGATCTGATAGTATTCTTGTGAAGGAACATCAATTAGATAAGATTAGGTCTCAAGGTAATGGATGATGTCTTGATACCAATCACACTCAAAAACCTCAACATAGTCAATTGAGTAGATCATCTTATCAAGAAAGGCATCATCAACCAATTTTGAACTAGGATTGGGTAGTGGTCACTCATCAAGTTGCTTAGCTACAACCAACCCTTGGTGGACTTTTAGTTAACAATGTATAGGTTAAAATCCTAAAGAAACATGATCCACCTCACAGTCTAGCTAGCAAGATGTGTTTTGCTAAGTAGATAGTGGAGTAGATTAGACTAGATAATCATGTTGGTGGTTTATCCTAACATGCAATTATTATCACTTAGATTTGTACCCTTTGAGGATATGGCTTAGCTCTCCTAATCCAAGTGGCACAATTGAAATTCCTATAGACTATGGGTGATTCTAAGAATGAGGTGAATCTCTAAATAGGGATAGCTTCCTTGATATACCACTTTGGATCACTACTACACCTAAACTTTGTGATGGAAAATAGAGAGATAAAATTGAAATAAAACTATCCTAAGGGAGGTGATACACCAAATTGATTGATGACTACCAACTATTTTCATGTTACACATGAAACCAAGAGATTAACTGAATATACACTATTCTAATTTGAATCTTCTCACATCAATATTACATTGTGAAGGTTGTGATAAATGTTTAAGCTAGGAAGACTAGACAAGAGGCCTAAAATGGCACTACTTGATTAGGCTAGCTCACTAAACCTTGACACCTCATAAGACACTTCACATGACCTACAAGAAGAAGTTCTCAAACTACAAATAGGTGAGAGAATGAAACAATCATGCTAAGGAAACAAGAGTCATCACTTATGCAAAATCAAAACATTCCAAATGAATAGACTAAGAATATTCATAGAATAGGTAAAAATAGTAGTCTTTATTGATCAAATGGTATGAAAATGAGAAAAAATTCATCATACTCAGGTGGAAGATAAGTTACAAAGGCCAAAATGGCTAGTTCTTATAAAACCTAAGAGAGAGAGAGGAGAAGAGAGAAACCCAAAGGTCATAAAGACATTTTTAAAGATGAGAAAAAGAGTTACTATGCATGAGAAGAAGATGTGAAATGAACCATGCAAGTTCAAGAAGCACAAGTGTCACCCCAAGTCATGAAACTCTTGAAATGTGGCATATAAGCTCTCATTCTAGTTCAAAAAATTGTCATCCTGATTTAGCCCTATTTAAACATCCCAAAACTAACTAGGGATAGGTATAATGATTATAACAATGGTAAGTATTTTAGGCATGACTCTTCATGCATTTCTTGTAGTCCTAATCATCTATAAACTTTTTTAAGTGAGCCATCACTGCCTGTAATCAAAGAAACTCCTCTTTTCCACACCTTGCACACTTGGATTCCAAAAATGGATCATTTTATAATGAAACTTCATACAAGGGAGTGGATTACATGTTTAAAGACCCTCTATTTCCTTAGAGGCATTAGGTATAGCTTAAAAAGGCTCTCACTTGGATTTTTCACACTTATTACCACCATGTTCACCATGCTAGTTTTAATTGGCTAAGAGTAAGATATTTTTTAGAATAATTATGAGTTTTTAAAAGGCATTAAATTGTCATATGTATTTTTCTTAAGTCTTAATCTTCCTTTCAAATTTGATTTCATCTCTTGAAACCTCTTATAACCTACACAATACATAAAATGGTCACAAAAAATACTATTTTGTACTCCATCCATACAATTCCATAAAACTCATCCTAATGGGGAGTATCTAGAGAGAGTATTTTACAACCTCCAATCATCATCCTAGTCAAACTATACCATTAGAGTAGCTTTCTATCTTCATTTCCTCAAACTGGTCACTAGCTAGGATTTGTTTTACCCTCTTAGCCATTGTTCATAAAGATATCACATCCAAAATTTAATCCAATGACATAAAAAATTTGTTTAGGACCCTATCTAACATCTACAAATGTCTTGGATCTCCATTAAAATCTTTAGAGGAGATATGATCACTCAAAATTGCTCACTCGAGCCCTTTCTTCCATTCACATAGGCCTAATATTGATCTTAAGCCCAAAAATGGCCTTTTTGTGGATTTAATTATACCCAAATAGCTCAGACACATATAAATAAATCCCATAAAAATGTTTTATTAGGGTTAAAATATCACCTCATTCTAAAATTGGATTTGATCTTTCATTTGCACCTTAGGCCTAAAACCTACCTAGTAAGCCTGTCTACACCTTTGAGGGTTTAGACCTCCCTATTTATATTTATCATTATATTAAAGGTAATTTTTTTTTTGGGATGTTTTATAACCTCTTAAATCTCCTTTCAATGTTCAAATAACTCCTAGTCCACCCTTTTGTCACCTTTTCCCCAAAACCTGCCAATTTCACTTAAGGGGAGTGCCCTCTATATAAAAGATAAAATAGAGGGAAATTCCCCTATTTTTATAGATAAAAAATAAGTTATATTAGCCTCTCCAATTCATTAATATTATATATATAAAAAATGAGCCTTTGATCATGTCTTTTGACCCTTTAAAAGCTTTGAAAACCAAGACAAACCTATGTAGAGAGAAAAATGTGTGGGCCTCTCCAAAGTGGATTGTATGATGCATTATTAGAAAATTTTCACTAATTTATCTCCAATCATGAGGGTTTTATTTATGTATTATTGTTATGGAGTTATAACCTTCAATCATCCCTCTAAACCTCCACATATTCCACTCCATACACTTGCACTGACAAGACTATGTATAATTGTCTGGTTGTGTCTCTATTTTAGAATGACACATGTAAATAATCATATATGCTCAATATTGAGAACAATTATTTTGGGTCCCATTAGATTTATTAGGGTAATTTGACATTTTTTTTTCATATATCCTTCATACTCAAACTGTATCAATGTTGAAAACAATCTTCCTGCTCATTGCTTGAGACAATCAATAGTAGTTGACTTCTTTTAGAGAAAAGGCCTACTAGTAAACATTTACTTTTGAAAATTGTGATATATTTCTATTGGGAAGAATTTTAGAGTCACTTTCCATCAATAGGGTTAGTATATTCATGTCTAAACCCTTTTCATGAATGATGTAGGAAATTGTACCTAGATGTAGGTGAATATTTTCAAGAGGTAGGTACCTCTAGGTGGTTTAGGATGGCCTAGACTTTGAAATCATTGAAAGGCCCTATTTAAAATTTCCTATATATTTTATGAATTATTTAGACCTATTTATTCATGTTTTTAAAATCCCAATCACTCATAATTATCACCCTTTTATTCATTGCCTGAGACAGTCATCTAAGTGGTTGTAAGTGCATATTTTCAAATTAAGGGGTATATGTAGGTGTATATAGGGCTTAAAACACAATATTTTATCCTCTAACTGATCCATAGTTCATGAATGATATATTAGAGCATATCAAACCATTTAATCATGAGACATGCTTTGTATTTTCAACCTAAGGGGGAGAGGTCTATTTAGGCTCAGACTTATAGGTGATCACTACCTTAGTTTAGTGCATGAAAACACAAATTTGGGCCTCCCAAAAACCAATTTCAACTGGTCACCTAACCTCCAAAATTTGAAAATTTATTTTCAAATGTATAGGATACAAGACAAATCCATTAGGATGTATCAAAATTCCTTATACCCCTATTGCAAAATATCAACAAAACACCAAGGAACTCTATTTTGTACTTTTGGGGATTTGATCCCAAAACTCAGTCATCCCAATTTAAATCCTAGTTTCCACTTATATTAGCCAACTAACCCTCAAATAGGCATGTCATGGTTAAATACACCTACCAATATTCCAAGTTAAAGTTTTGTCATGTGTTTCAATGCCTCAAAGCAACCCCTTAGTTCTCTACTAACACTTACAGGTGGCTATTTTCATGTATGAAAATAGTAAATACAAGTATGGAAAATTTGCATTAATTTTACTATTTTCTGAGTTGTGAGCCAATCTCAACACTCCCATATTCACTCCATTCTTCAAATGGTTTGAAACCACCACTAAGATTCTCATCCTATTATGATGTCATCATGATAGGTTAGTTTTATGTGCACCTTGAATGGTACGGAGGCAGTATGTGAAATGGTATGAGTAGTGTTATAATTAATTTTAACTTAGACCACATCCATGATATTCCAAATGTCTCAAACAATGGATGATGATGTCAAAATCTTGTGGAAATATTCTACACCTTGTTTTAATGTTTGAAAACCTCTATGAGAGCACTTATAGGTGTATTTTCTCTGGTAGATTGACTATATATGTGACTGAGTATAAATACCATAACATATTATTTACCATTTTAAATCTCAATTCACTATTTCATGATCAAATATGATATACCACAGCTCTTACAGCTTCATCACACTTCTATGGACTTTCTCATAACCTTACAAGTTATGACTGAGAGTGAGGAGGAGATAGGAGTTAACTGTGTATCTAATGAACTAAAACCTCATAGAATTTTGCTTTTGATAATGATATTTAAATGTAAATAAAATAAATATCACATTAAAAACATGAAAAATGAACTATCACAACCCTTTGAATCCATGATCAAGCATGAAGATCCTGAAAATGGTGGAAAACTACCTGTAACACAACATAATGCATTCAATTGAAAAATAAATTAATTTTCCCATCAAAACACATTTAAATGTGAAAAAAATCATAGGGATAATTAGATAAGGAATCAAACATCATCTAGAATTAACCTTGGCATCTAGTTTATATGGACTTGTCCAAAATATAACAAAACCTATAGGGAGATTAGCAAGCAGAAAAACATAGTCATCTTGTAAAGTATGGTTCATAAATTATGGTTGACCAATATTATAAATATTATTATTTAAATTTAAATACATAATTTTAATTTCACCTCCCAAAATTTTTTTACCTGAAACTTTTTCAATTGTTCGTACCAAGCACAAACCCAATGACTGGTTCTGTGTATGTAGAAGGGTGAAAAAGGAGAAGAATGGTTTTAGCTCAGTTTTGAAACTTATGGAGTAATTAAAGTGTGTAAATATATCTAAGTAATCTAAATATTCATTCCATGACCTTCTCCCATGTGTCACTTTCACTTATGGGCCGTACAAGTGCTAAATTCTCCCTTTTTTAGTTGATTTCCTAATTTTCAATTAGATAACTTGCAAGTTTCAGATGAAGTAACATTATTTATATATAATATAAATTATTGGACATTTTAAAGGAAAATAGGGAACTTGGACACCTTGAAAACCATGCCACTTGCATTTATGACCCCTAAAGGCCTATTAAATGACTCAAAATGACATATTAACTAATTAGGCCATAACAAGGTTAAAATAACATTAAATGACATCATAAAACATATAATACACTCCATAAAAATATATTATACCCATAAAACATCTAAAAATTCATGTTTTTACCTAAAGGGGTCCCAATTTGACCTACAAGGTCAAATTTGGTCAATAGTAATGTCTCAACTTCTTCATGGCGAAGATGAGGGAGAGGTACTGTCACTCAACAATAGAATAGTTGATCTCAGGGCTAATTAGCATGTGAAATATGTATTAAATAGATCTCTCTCTCTACCTATGTCATCATTTTGAAATAGCATGCCCTTGATGGAAAGATTAGTGACAAAGGTGTATAAGATGAACTCATGACCCTCAATGGGTGCCATCTAGATGGGAGGATTATGAACCATGAACTTCAATTCTTTGAAAGCCACTTGAAATTTATTAAACCATAAGAATGACATGTTCTTGCATAGGAAATGTCTGATGGGTATAGATTTATGACCATACTCCTTTAGGAAACATCTAAGAAAGTTGAGACTTCTTAGGAAGGACAACAACTAAATTAGGTTACACAGGGGAGGTATTTCAAGGATCACCTTGATATTCTTGGGATCCACCTTAATACCCCTTTTAAAAATAAGGAATCCAATAAAATTTCTAGTGGAGATGTCAAAAATACACTTCGTAGGGTTAACATTGATGTGATACTCTTTAAGACACTCAAATATGATCTTGAGGTCTCACACATGCTCATCTCACTTATGAGATTTTCTGAAGAGATCATCAACATAGTATTCAACAATCTTATGGATAAGGTCATGAAAAATGTTGATCATAACACACTTATATATGGCCCTAGCATTATTCAAATCAAAAGGTATGATGGCATAATAGAAGGTACCCTAAGGGGTAGTGAATATCATCTTGTGTTGGTATTCATTTTTAATCTATATTTGGTTGTACCCTGAGAATCCATCTATGAGGGACATGATCTGAAAACTAGTGGTGGAATCAATAATCAGGTCGATCAAAAGAGTGGGAAAATTATCCTTTGGGTAACCCATAATGATATCCCAAAATTTAATGCATATCTAAACCTCTCTATTCTTCTTAAGAATAATAAAAATGTTGGAAACCCATCAATAGAAGTCAATGACCTAGATGAAACCAACTTGGATGAGCTTCTCAATCTCAGCCTTGAATAGATGGGAGACTTTAACCACCATTGGTTGTTGTTTTTGGCAAATGGGTTGGGTCCCTTCATTAATAATGAGGTTATGGATGATAATGTTAGGATCTATGCCCTTTATATCAATGTATTCCCAAGTAAATACATCCAAAAATTTACACAAGAAGGTGACCAAAACATCTTGTTCCTCTAGAGCAAGGCTAGAACTAATTTTGATGATCTTTAGCCTTGATGAAGTGCCAAGGTTGATGTCTATAGATCCTTTAACATCCATAGAATTTCCTTACTCAAATCACTTAGGTGTAGGAGGGAGAGATTGATCTAACACTTTAGGTTCAACCATGAGGGCATTCATGAGGGGAATGCCAAGGGTTAGGTCATTAGTGAGAGAGATATCCAAACTGAGATGATCAAGGGGATAATCATGATTATGATAAGCCTACATGAACTTGGTTTAAGCCTTTCTCTCCTTGAACAAGTTGCATTCTATAACATGAATAAAATATCATGCAAGATCAAACTCTGCCACTTTAGCAGTCTCGAGGAGAGATGTATTGAGAGAGCCTATACTCTGATAGGAAAAGCATGATACAAGGGGAAACTCAACATCTGAGACATCTTATAAGAGGTCTTTGAGGAGGGATGATCCACCCTAGCATCATGGAATGGAAGAAGGAGTTGGTTGATGCATGTAAAACTCTAAAGGGATGAATGTGGATTGGTACTTTACCAGATCACAATGTTCATACTTGAGAAAATGATACTCAGAATAGGGGTGTATGATAATTGACTAATCCTATGAGGAGATATCCAAATCCACAATTGAGGGCTTTGTCTTTACATAAAGAAATGCCCAAGGATCTAGTTTACCCTCCATGCTATGAACCTTACATTTATGCATAAACTAAAGCATGTAAAATTTGGCCAATACAATGACTTGCATGGTAGCAGTCCAAGGATAACCAAGAATCAAGCTATATGAAAGATCAAGGTCTAACATATAAAACTCAATCCTAACTATCTTGGGGCCAAACTTGACCCAAAGCTTTACATTTTCCATTGTTGTAACCTTATCATTATTGAAATGGTGAGAATTAGAAAGCTTATTTTGATTGATCCCAAGCTTGTTGAACACATATAGGGTCATGATATTCAGTGTAGCTCCTTCATCAATGATACACTCATTAACATGATAGTCATAAATGAAGGTCTCAATATAAAGAGGGAACTGAGCCCTCTTTATAAGAATTAAAGCATCTAGTAAAGAGGTGGGGTCAAAAGATAAGATGGGAGAATGAGGGTGCTCAGATGTGTTAGAGTTGAATAAAACTTCAACATCATCCTACAACAAACCCTCATAAGAGAGACCGAGCTCATCAAATATGACATCCCATTGTTCAGGGTAAAATTGAAGAAGGTCCCAAATGGAGATCCTAATTGAGAGGCCCTATAACTCCTCTATGATGGAGTAAGGTTGTTGTCTAGCTTGGGGATGGATGTTATATTAAAAGTCAAATATAACTTTGGGATTGCCTACCCCTATGGGCTAGGTAGGAGGCCCACCACCATTATTCATTCTAGCATGGTCAGTGACCTGACCTAAGTGCATGTTGATAAATCACTCATACCTAGTAGAGGCTATGTCAATAGAAACAATGACCTTGCTACTCTTGTACTTGGATTTCCCTCTTAAGTTAGCCTAGGAAGAGGAGTAAGAAGAGGTAGAATACTAAGAAGGAGAATGAGGTGCCTTAGCCTTTGATTTCTTCTTTTTCTTCTTCTTCTCCTTGTCATGGTTAGGTAGAGGCTCCTTGAACACATTCAATTTTTATTTGGGTTCTTGAAGAGAAATTTGAGATAGATGTAAGGCTTGTGTACCAAACTTTTGGGTGGCACAATTGGCATCATTATTCCCCCTCATCCAATGTAAATTGTAAAAATTGGTAGGTTCATAAGAAAACACCATTTTTTATTTTATTGTGCTTAATTTAGATGCCTTCTTTTCATCTAGATTATTTATTAAAGCATTCAACTCATGGATGTCTTTCTTCTTAGGAGGAGAATCAGTAACACCATCATTGGTCACATTGTGATTATAATCATGCAAAGAGGATGAATTTTGAGAAGGTATGAGCCACATGCCTGTATACACCTCAAATACTTCAATATTAAAACACTCATTAATAGCTTCATCATATGAGGTGGGTCCATGCTTGAGGACCTCAAGGTAAACCTCTTGCCTCAATGCTCACCTAAACATAACATAAACTTGATCATTTGAGAACCTAGTTCTGTATGTATGTTGGTTTAATTCCATTGATGCACAAAATCAAAGTTTAACTAACCCTTTGGCCTTGGAGGTGAGTGATTATATGCTAAGTTTGAAAGTTATAGAGATATCAAAGTACTAGAGAAAGTCATCCATAAAGAGATATAAACTAGAGATAGAATATAGAGGTAGATTCTAAAACCACACAAAAGTTTAAACTCACAAAGAATAATAAAAGAGATTTAGCATCATGCCTTAGTCCTATTCCCAATCCATACGCACCATCATGAATTCCATAATATGCTCTATGGAATTGCAATCTTGAGTCCCATTGAACTTAGGTAGTTTAGGGATATGATTAGGGAGGGGAATAACATATACCCAAGGGGCTAGAGGATTTTCATGGAGATCCTCATAGGCATGATTGATATCAGGATGGAAATCAGATCTAGGAGGGTGCTCATGATGGTAATGATGCTGCCTATTTCCATAGGCATCATCATAACAATGATCTTAGAGAGGATGATGTTGAGGTAGTTCTTGATGGGGAAGACACTTATGGTGGAAATCATCTCTACCACAAGGTGGGGAATAACCATGAGATGGGTAATGTTCCTCATGGGGATGATGGGAAGGAATGGCATACTCATGAAATTGATCATGATGACCAAATTCCCTATGGTTTTGATCATGTGCCATTAGATGAGGTTCAACCAATGGGAATTGATGCTCTTGATAGGTATCCCATGAATCTCTACTCTATAGGTGATGATCAAAATCAACACACTTATTATAAACTCTAAAAGAAGGGCTAGTAGGATGGGAGAAATCACCATGATGGGGATACATCACTAAGTTTAAACACCTATGACCCACAACATGGATATGAGGGTGTTCTTATTATAGAGTCTCCTACTGAGAGAGAGGTGGGGAACTCGCACAAGAACTCATCAAGGTACTTGAAAGTAAGTGAGTGTAAACTTTGTCTCTAGAAGAAGCATGTCATTGATCTTAGGGGAAAAAATGCACTTAATTCACATGAAGGCATATACAATAATAATTAATGATCACACATATCTCATCAGGTCCCAATCATGTAAGGATATCCTCATCACCTCAAATGAGTGAATGAGATGTGACATGAGGTTGAGATGAAACATCCTCATATGAATGAAGCTCAGACTGGTGAAAATGAGACTAAGTCCATTGGCTATAGATCTACCAATATTATTCCATTTGGAATGAGAGAGGGTCTACACCATCATGTTCGGTCAAAGGAACCTCCTAGATCTTATGCTGTCTATGGCATTCCATTGCAACCACATCCTACTCATGAGTGAGCTCAAGGATGAGACCCTAAATCTGATGGGATTGGCATCCCATGGATGGGAGACTAGCCATAGATGAAATGAAACAAGAGAAACATGAAATATAATATAAAAGTCAAACAAACAAAAAACCAATAGGGAGAATGACAACCAAGGTGAGAGTTGAAACATAATTAAAATCAAAGCCTAACAACTAAAAAAGGGGAGTTGGCTAAGAAATCTATAAATAGGATAGAACTAGCATGATACCATATGTGAGATCCCACTAAGTATGCCAGAATGTAGCTCCAATAATCTCAACGGAATCATTAGTGTTTGGCAGGGGGTATATAGGGTGATAAAACAAACCACTAAGAGGCTAAGGCTCATGGCTCCAATGGGCTACAAGTGATCTAAAATGGCTATCTAGTTTACTGACTTGCACTAAAATATAGATATAATTATAAACCAAGTTGAGGCTAGCATGATCAAGTGTATAAAGGATACAAATATCTCTATCAGATCTAAAAATAGTAAAGTAATTAACTAAGACTAAACTATTGATTGTACATAAATTGTGGAAACAACAATACCAGGTAAAGAGAGCTATAAAGTGAAATGTAAATCTAGAAGATAAGGCACTTTCCAACCAAATGAAAGATGTTTTAAGAAATAAATACATTTTAAATCAAGGGTTCAAGAGCATGCCTAGTCTAGGTTTGAGTTATCTTTCACTTTCAACACTATTATTTTCTAATGCAATGTTTTAGTTTACCAAGAGATAGAGATTGTTTAAGAAACTTGTATAGATCATTTTGAGCATGTAGAGTCCTAATATGTAATAAAAAATGTTTCCAATACAATCATAACATATGATGGAAAATATTCCAATCAATGAATATATATTTCAACCACATACAATGCATAAACTTTAGAAACTATTCCAAACAATGCACAAAATAACTAAATCACTAAAACAAATCAAACCCTATCATGTATACTATAGAAAATAAACCAAAGAGTTTCATTTTGAAAAGTAAAGTGCCCTCATATCAAGTCAAGAGAGATGTGCAAAATTTATACCAACTGATTGTCCAGGCTAGGAGGTAAGATAGTAAGAAGATCAATTTGTGTGTAAGTTGAGTCCAGACCAAGAGCCAAAAGATGTGGAAGAGGTGAAGGAGAAGCTGCCAATCTATGGAAGATCTAATGCAACGAGCATAAGATATTAGTACAATGGAGTCTTGAGGTAACAAGGATAAACCCACAAGATTTAAGAACACTATAGGTAGTAATTTGAATCACTACTAATAGCTACATAGAAGCAGGGCATCCCCTATCATAATGAAATCTATTGTGCCAAGGAAGAACCAAGAGAGATTCAAGGAGGCAGTGAAGCTCTGAGTGTGATGATCAAGTGGGAATATCAGAGTTATAATGTAATAGAGAGTGAATGTATATTCTCAAATTAATGAGGATAAATACATATACCTCAACCCTAATCTGCCAAATAGCCAAAAACTAGCCATTTCTAGTCATTTGGGCCCAAACATGGCACTTTTCACACATTCTATCTAGGCCATAGCCTAGGCCATTTTTTTGTGTGAAGGAGACATGTAGCCTAGGCCATGGGTTCCCTCCCTAATTCATGACCTAGGCCTAGAAGACACCTAGGGTGGTCAACAAACCTCTGAGAGGGCCCTACGGGGTCCCTAAAGAGCCTGTCTAGAATGAGAAAGTAAAAGGATGGACTGAGGATGTATGGGGATTGAAAATATTATGTGGTAAAGGTCCAAGCAAGTGTCAAATGTCTTCAAATAGGATAAATAGGGTTGGTAATCTGCACATGAGCTGATGTGTAATCATAGGGAGGAGTAGGGTCATGGGAAGTATGATTCTAGATAATAAGGTGAAGAAAAACATAGATTAATATTAAAAGAATCACAATTTTTTTGGAACTAATTATTTTTAAAGATTTCCCATTATCTTTGATTATATTATGAGGAAAATTAAAGTGACAAATAATATGATGGTTAATGAGATCAATAATCTTGTTTACTTTGGTTGAAATAAGAGGAATAGACTCCACCCATTTAGTGAAATATTTGATGGTGGTAATGATAAAATTGTGCCACTCAAAAGATTATATATTAATCTATCCTATAATGTCTAACCCCCATTAGTAAAATGGCCAAAATTCTCTGGCTACTTGTAATACATGAGTTTTAAAGAGAGATGTTCATTAATTTTATCGAGAGATGTTAAATTATCATGGGAGGATTTATTTTTTTAAGAGGTCTATTTTTCTTCTTGAATTTCTCCTTATTTTTTGATAATAGATTCCTACTTATTTGAGCCCCTTAACACATCCAACTACATTATTTGGAAGATAAAAATGTGGATACACTTATAGCAAAAAAGCATGTGGAGTTTTATGTTTGGTGACATTCCCCACTTTATAAATGAGGAATTCATTGATTGTATTGCATCCATGAAATATGAGGCTCTTTGTTTGATTGTCCTCCATGTTTCAAATAGTTTGTAGTGTTATGTCACATGTGCCACATCACCAAAGGAAGCTTGAAATTCTATTGTAGCCTTATTTTAGAAGGATACTGAGTCTTTTGGGTCTTTTTCACCCTCTTTTAATGCACCTCCTTATGTTCCACTTCATTCTCCTCCTGTTACCAAGGATTTATATTTTGATGATGAAATTGATGTTTTTCAAAATTTGAGTCTTGACAGTGGCATGGGTGAGGCACTATTGGAACTTCTTTCTTCTCCTCTTGTCAGTGAGGTTTTCTCTTATTGATGTACTCTCTCCTCTTACTATAGTTTCTTGTGATGACACATTCCTGATGGAAACTTCTCTTATTTTTGTTGATCCACCTTTATGGGATGAATTTTTGCTAGACTTGAGATGTCTATTTATAGAAATTACCTTTGTTCCTATGTAAGATGTTGAACCACCACATATTATCACTTCGGAGGACTCTACTAGTTCCAGTGAGAGTAATTTATTAATCATTACAATCCACTTCCCATGGACATTATTTTAGTGGATGTTCCATATATTTCTTTTGATCAGTCCACTTATATGGCATTACATCTAGTTCATGTGCATGATCTTGCCAGACTTATGCCACATTTTAGATTTGGACGTGATTGAGAGATCTTTATATTGTTGCCTCCATATTCTATTGTGAAATGGGTAGAGTTATAGTACACCATTTGTGTTCTTATTTTGGCAAAAGGAAGAAATATTTTTTGATTTGGATGGAGATTTTATAGTATTCTATTTGAGGATCTTGACATCAACGTTTGTCATCTCGCAATCTTGACTTAGAGTATCAATAGCTTCAATATCGATGGTAGTTATCTTTGGGGGGATTCCATATGAATTCCTTCCTTCTTTTACATCATTTGGGGGGGGGTGATTTTTATTCCTACATTTTTTTCCTTTCTCCATTTCATGGATATATTATAAATGAGTATCTTATTAGGTCTAGTTACCGGGACTTATACTATGGATGTGCCACTATCTTTTTTGGCTATTTTTAGCCCCTAGTTTCACTTGAGGGAGGGTATTAGAGAATGTTATTTTTCATTATTTCAAGGTTAAATCTAGGTTTTTTATCTTTTCCTATTTTTTTCCTATGTGTGGAATTATACCACATTGTTTAGTTAAGCTTGATTTTAATTTTGTCTTGCCTACTTAAGCAAGGGCTCTCCATTATATTAAACATGATTTTTTGAATATTTTATTTGCCTTATCTTTGTATTTCATTTGTTTGAAATATTATCATGATGTTTTTGATGTCAATGCTTCAAAATCCTATCTTGGAATGATATTGTTCTCATTCTTTTCATTCACAGTCCCACAATAATAAGGGTGTTTGGTGCTTACCCTTTATACTACCAACTAATTATTTATCCTTGACTAGAACATTGAGTCAACTCTCCCCTTGGCAATGAAATCCAAGTGGGTTCACCTAGGTAGGATTTGTTTGATTTATTATTTTAATATTTTTATGGTTTGGTAGTGTGCAAAAGAGGAGTGTGACTAAAATAGTGAATTAATCCTCCTAATTATACTAATTGCACTATTTAGACAAGAAAATAAATAGCTATAATTTATTTCAAAAAGAAAACAATTTATTTTCTTATTTTCTTATTATAATGAAAATAAAGAAAGGTTTTTGATAAATCATAATGCAAAACAAAGAACTATAATGAGAAAATAAGAATAATGAGGCCCCAAAAGGGTCCCACTAGGCATGCCAAAATGGTTAAATAGTTTATCATTCATTCCTTTTATAAAATTGAATACTAAAAACTCAATAGAAATTTAGGGTTTAAAGCATACCTATGATTTAGAATTTTGTGCACCATTGATTTAGTGATTGTGGGAGCTTCCTTTTGGCTAAGAAGGACTACCTACAAACATGAGAAAACTTGGACAATATTTGGTTAATAAGATAGAATAGTAGGTTGCCTAATGTTAGACCAGTGTTAAGAAGTAATGAACTTCCTAATGATAATGTTAGCTCACTTATTTAAGTAATTAAGTAGATAATAATGATAAAATAAATTAAAAGAGACATATAATGATATGGATATGATATTGATTTTTTTTTGAATTAATCTTCATCTATTTCATTAAGATGGGCAAAGTGATCACACTAGTAAGTTTTAGTGGAATATCGTCTTCTTGTAGAACTTCTAATTGGTTAGAGATAGATTCTATAGTAGGGTGCACACAATGTTGAAAATCCATAACTCAAAGGTGATATCATTTTGAGAAAAATAGAGAAGTTGAGAAATGATTAGTAAATCATGAATGTTAATGACTTCATGTGAGGCTCAAAGAAGTGTCATCTACAAATAGAGTCCATGGTTTAGGGAATAGAGAATCATAATAAATCATATGTCCTAGAAAAATAAGTCTTGGATTAAAAATATAAAGGATTACACATGGATCAATGTTGATTCTATAAGATCGATGTCGATTCTTAAAAAAAGTAACACTTTGGAAATAAGAAGCTAAAGGATGTTTTAGAAAGATCTAATATAATTTAAGGGTAAAAAATATGTTTAACAAAGATATATAATAGAATATAGAGATATAAACTATTATAAATAATGAAATAAACTTACATTGAAATCATTCCAAGGCTATGATAATCTTAAGAATGATACACTGATATTTGGCCTCTTGATGAATGTTGAGGGTCTAGTGATGTAATGTATCTTGCCAATAGGGAGATAATTAATCATCTAAGAGAATTCTTTCAACCTTCAAGATAAAATTAATGGTCCTTTACCAAAGGTAAGGCTAGGTATAAATCGATGTCAATCTAGTCACAGGGATCATTATTGATTCTAATTATTTTTATCAAAAGTTTATTCTAATTTGTTTCAACCATGGAATAAACTAAGTACTAAGTTATTGCACAATTTTTTACTATGAGGGAAGAATGTTTCAATAAAATTTAGCTTATATTTGGAGAAAGGAAGAAGAATAAACTAAATATGGGTATGGTTGAAAAACTTGTTTGATCATACACACATTGAATCAAATGATTGTGAAGATCTCTTATTTTTCTTGGGAGGATGACCTAAAAATAAGATAGCACTAAGAAAATGGTTGGTTAGATAGATAGCTAGGTGGATTTTCTACCACTAGTTAGATCTTAGAAGCAAGATCATCTTTGGGGGTTGTCAATCCACATGTTTTAAACAATTAAGTTTAGAAAATAGAATATAAGGTACTTGCATCGATGATCCAAAGCTATTGAAAATGAACACAAGAAATACTTGATAAAGAAGTAGGCTAAAATGACTAATATAGCAATAAACAAGTCAATACTAATACTAAACAGGTCAAGTGTGCTTTAGAAAATAGGTTGGGAGTCAGTGATTAGGTAGATGAAAAGAAAGTGTGATTTGGTTGAGGGTACGTGGGTAAAAATATCTTACTATTATTTTTTACATAGTGACCATCAACAATTAAGGTGATCATTGATAGTTGAGGTGACTGTTGGTGATTAAGGTAACCGTTGACAGTTGGATAGACCATTAATGGTCAAGCTAACCATCGATGGTTATTGTGTGTTAGGTCTGGGTTGATAAAAGTTAGAATAATGGGATCACAAAAGGTAATTCCAAGAGATTATTTTGTATTAGGTTGATTTCAAAATATAAATAAAGTAATTGAATAATAGAAAATAAATACTTAACTTGAATAAGGTTGATCAGATGAGTGTTTAAGGTGGTTAGATCATTGGTGAAGTTTGGCATGATTCCAATAAAGTAATGATACTTGGCTATCGATCGAAGGGTGGTATCAATTCAGCTCTCTAACGTGATGGTTGGATCGATGGATTGCTAGAAGAACCCCTACAAAAGAAGCTCTACATATAAAATCTCTTGATAGTTGTGGGTGGATTTCACCTCCCGATCCTCTCTTATTATAGGCAAGGAAGGAGAGGTACAATTAAATTTTAATTAGGATTTTAAATTATAACTCATACAAGCAATGACTTGCACGTAGATTTAGATGAGTTAATTATAAAAAAGTAATGCAGAGTTAAGGGAGAGTTAAGTTGGTTTAGATGGTGAAACCTGATCATTAGTGGTCAAGGTGACCATCAAAAATCACCTTGACCATCAACATTCAGGGGTCAAAGTTAGGGTTGGTTAAAAGTTGGTTTTTAGTTAGAAGGTCAACTAACCTAGGTTAGGCCTGGTTATAAGTTAAAAGGCTAATGGTTGGGCCCAAAGGGTCCTAAGGTGGTATAGGGTAATTACAACATTTAGAAATATCATGTGTGGATTTTTGGTGTCTACATTTTGCCCTTTTTTATTATATAGTTTTTATTAACAAGATGCAAAACAAAAATAGATTGTGGATCTGAGGATCAGGTTACCTTGAGCATGGGAGGAGGTGTTCCCCCTCAAACTAGAAGTTGATGACGTAAAATGGAATTGGGTATGGGTTTGATAAGTGGGTAAGTTGATAAAGGTGGATATCATGAAGGTGGGAGATAGGTTGGGCACTGAAGCACAAATATACACATGAAGTGTAAAAAAAGGTATGATAGCCAAGATCCTATATAGACTAGGTTGTCATAGTTGGTAAAAATAAAATTTGATGCTAGAAGGACAAGTGATAAGTGGACTAAATGACTATATTTAGGCATGAAAACTGGGTATAGTCATAAATTCAAGTCTTTTAGGTGATGTTTGTGGTTCTATGGGTATCCATGATAGGAAGTTCTCTGATTGAAAACACAAATTGGTTAGGTGAAGTCATGACACAATTTGGTCAGGTATGCATAGGGTAGCACAAGTTCAAAAATTGGTCAACATGAAAATGTTATCATTATGGTCAAAGTACTAGGCAAAATTCATGCTAGTTGGGTTGAATGGACCAATGATGAGGTGATGAAGTGTTGGGTGAGATGGGTGGAGAAGGTAGTCTCCATGGGTGGGTGATTGAGAGGGTGGGTTGAAATTTTTCTTCCTTGAGGTAGAAGTAAATTAATTTCCACATATTAACTATCAGTGTTTGAGGGGCTTAAAGGAAACCATTAGTGGTCACTTTGATCATTGATGATCAAGGGCAAACCTTAAAAAGCATTATAGTTAAAATTGAATCCAATTGTCTTATTGGCTCATTTTCTACTGTTAACTTGTGAGCTCTATATTTTTATTGTATTAGATGAATTTGTGGATAATGATTGCTAAGTAAGTGATTCACTGAGGTGGATTAACCAAGTAGACCAGTGACTATGTAGGGTGGGCATGGATGTGGATAAGGATGGGTAGTAGGCCCCAAGATTCCTCCTTGATGATAGTCAAGGAATGAGGTAGGGGTTTCATAAAATTTATAGAGTATTTTGATTTTGGTTATTTTATTTGATGTATTTATCCTTTGCTTTTTTAGATTGGTGTTGGGTATGCCCTAGGGAGTAGGGTTTGCTTGGTTATTGATGATATTGCTGGGTAATGTTGGTAATTAGTCATGGGTAAGGGAAGTAGGGATGGGTGAGGTTTATAAATGGTATAAATATGTAAATATTGAGGTGTTTTAGGATTATGGTTATTGTTACTTTGCTTGCAGTAGAGCACATAAAGTAAGTTAATTAACAACACTAGATATGAGAATAAAGAATATAATCAAGAGACAATCATATTAGTGAATATATCAATAAGTTATGATGAGGTAGTAAGAGGACATGATGCTTCTTATTTGACAAGTACTAAAAATAAATTAAGGTTGGATTGGCTTAAGGAATCTAATCCTTTTGAATGCTTTGCATTAACATGTGTTAGTTGGTTAAAAAGGTGTCTTGATCGCATAATGTCAAGCAAGCTCAAAATCTCTTGCTTATAGTGTATAAAAGGGAGATAGATGAAAGATGGAACCTTCTTTTGATACTAGCATGCCTCATCTATAGGTTTCCAAAGAGTGATTATAAACAAGTCTATGTCATACAAAGTATAGACTGATCGATGTGGGAAGTTTACTCATGAGAGTTGATTGTGGTTTTCAGAATTATATTACTTATGAGGGTCAATTGTGGTTTTCAGAATTATATTACTTATGAGGGTCAATTGTGGCTTTCAAAAATATGTTGATTTTGCTATTGCTTGATAATGGGTATTTTACTTATTGATTAAGATGGTTGGGGAAGTTGATCGATGTGGGAAGCTTCCAATAAATTGCTTATTTTTACAAATGCATTACTCAACCATCCTTCAAGGGAGTGGTCTAAGTTTATGTGCTTTGTTTAATGCCTTTGATAGTTATAATTTAAAGAACCAGTCCACCTTACCTTGAGCAATTTTGAACTTGTTTTCAATAGTTTCATTTAAGGGAAGTCTGTGAATGCTAAGAATAACCCATGATTGTTCTTGGTTTGTATTTTTATTTTTTCCTTTGTTTGATTTTTCTTGACTTAGAATTTATTATATAGGCTTAAGGGTTAACCTTTATGAAGGTAAAAAATAAATCACAAGAAGGTTGATTAGGTGTAAAAAGTTTTAGGTGATAATGATCATGGGAATTCATCCTATAAAATGGGAAATAGTACTATGAGAATTATACCATGGGTAGAGATGTGGTACGCATTATTCAATATTAGGCTATGGCTATGATGGGTGATCACATGATTCAATTTTAATTAGTTATCCCTAAAATAGGGAGATGAATTTGGTTTATAAGCAAGGGATGAGCTTAAGTTTAGATAAAAATGAGTTTGATCCTCTTTAACAAAATAAAAGGCATAAATGCAAAGCATTGAGGGACTCATGTTCTGGGTTGCCTTCAAGATAGGACAACGAATAAGCTCCTGATTCATACTTGTGGGTTATGATACAAGGTGCAAGTTAACTAAAATCAAACTTGCCCCACTTACTTTTCTCCATATTGGTGACATGTTGATTTTCTTTTAGTACGAGGTATCCAGTGTTGAATTCTCACACTCTAAGGTGTTTATTATATGCACACTTGATGTGATCTTGATAGACATGAAGATGGGTGAGGGCGGATAAATGATGCTCATCAGGTAGTTCAAGCTGGGCTAAATGATGTTGATGATAATCATCTTTGGAAATTAGATCCTACAAAGATATACAAAGAGATGGGATTTGGACTTCTAAAGGAAAGACAGCCTTCACTCCAAACACAAGTGAAAAAGGTGTAGAACCTATAGTGGTGTGAATGTTAGTAAGATGTGCCCATAAGATGAAGGGGATGTGCAAATGCCAATCTTGACTAGATGCATTGACCATTTTAGTGAGCATGTTGTTAAGAGTTTTGTTAGAGGCATCAACTTGTCCATTCACTTAAGGGCAATAGGGTGAGGAAAAACTTAAATTAATATTGAATGCATCAAAAAGACCCTAGACTTGCTTATTTTTAAAGGATTTACCATTATCAGTGATAATTTTGTGAGGAACATTGAAGCAACAGATGATGTGATGGTTGATAAAGTCGATAATATTTTCTACCTTGGTTGAGACTAGAAAAATAGCCTCTACCCATTTGATAAAATACTCAATCACAATGATGATAGAATGGTGTCACTATGAGGAATGGGGGTTAATTTCACTAATAAGGTCCAAACCCCATTATGAGAAGGGCCATAAACTAGTAGAAACATGAAGAATATGGCTAGGTGCATGATGTAGATTGGTGTGTTGTTGACATTTAACACACTTTTTCACATAATCACAATAGTTTTGGTTAAGGGTAGGCTAGTAATATCCAAGGAAAAGGATGTGTTTAGCCATGATGATGCCACTAAAGTGTTTCCCACATATATCATCATATGTTTCCTTGATAGCATGAAAGGTGTTAAAGGAGAAGTAGATAACTCTAATACCTTAATAAGTGGAGGAGAGGAATAGGTTACTTAATAAGCTTGGGTATCAAAAAGAGGAGAAGGTGACTCCACTATCTCAATAAGTGGAGAGGGTGAGAAATAGGTAGATTGGGTGGTAGGTTTTTCAATAATGAGCATGTTAATAACTATATTGATGATATGGGTATCATGAAAACATTCAGCTTTATTGGTCTCATTTTTGGTAGGTGATTGGGAAAAGGTTGTCTAAATATTTCAAGGGCTTGGTTTAGATGTAGGTTGGGGTAATCCAACATAATATCCTCTTTGTTAATGAGGGTTTGGATAATGCTTTTGAACGTATTACACTTACTAACCTCATGCCCCACTACTTGATGGAAAGCACATAGGTTGTTCTCATTATACCAGTTAAGTGCAAGATGAGAAGAATAAAATTTTTAAGGGGGTTTGATAAGAGGAAGTTATATGATATTAGCCTTTAGTAACTTCTCTAGGATTGAAGCATAAGATTCCCCAAGTGGATTAAATTGCTTCTGATTGTTTTGGTTTTGGTTTCTCGTGTTCTGTTTTGAGGAGTTAAAGGAGTTTGGTTGTTTGATAGATAGTGAAGGAAAATTTTTAAGGACAAATTTATTTGAAGTTCCTTTGATCTTGGTATTGGTATTGGTTTGGTTTCTTGGTTTAGAGGAGGAAGCCTCATTGGTTTTGTAAGTAGAGTTTTTGTTTTTCAACTTTAGCTTTCCTTCATCGATGGCTTTATTCTCTAGCTTACGTGCCATGGTGAAATATTTCTCAAAGTTTATGAAACTTTGAACATGTAATGTATAAGAGATTTTCTTGGAACATGCCTAAGTAAAAAAAAATAGTTTATGTTGGGGTAAAAAGAACAAAATTTGATTGATTAGGCTTCTGGCTTCTCCAATGAGCTACAAAATTAGCAATAGATTCATCATCAAATTTTTGGATAGAGTAAAGGTTAGTGATGGAAACCTTATTGGATATATTTATAGAAAAGTGATCCAATAAAGTTTCATCCACTTGGGTGAAGGAGAAAAAAGAGTGTTTGGTTATGGCACTATAACAGTCTAATGTTAAATGGGACTGGGACATAGGGAAGGTACAAAGAAGGAGGGCATCATCGTAGGCAATCAAATAACATGCATGCCTAAGTGCCTTGAGGTTCTTCTAGGGATCCTCCTTACTCTAAAATTTAGAGAACTTGGGAATTTCCTACTAAGGAGGATATGGTTTGATAAGGATAGATGGGTGAATGGGCTTGTTACATATCTAGTCATATGATAAGATAATGTGAGATCTAGAAATGGATGACTCTAAGTTAGTCATTTTATCCATGAGAATTTTCATTAGATCTATTTGGGATTATGCACCCAAAAGGTTATAAGGTACATAATATTTTGGTGTTTGGGTGACATATTGATAGTTGGTGAGGGGTTGAGAAGATGCCACATATTGATATGTGGACACATGTGGTTAGATGGATGCTATGTAGGTATAAGTGGATGTAGGTGGTTGGGTAGTAGGTAGAGGTACATGCCCTTATATATTAGGGATGTAACCTAGGTTTGGTGCAATGGTTACCTATTAGGTAGGGTCGTGGATAGTTTAATGATCAAAGGAAGGGTAGTGACCCTTGTATTGATTAGGGGTAAGGTATAAGGTACAAGCACCACAAGATTTTGAAGTGGGGTAATGGTTAGCAGATTGGGGGTAACTAAAGGAAGTTTGGTAATGTTAGTGGTAGGTACTCTCATGGTGAGGTAAGTATAGGTGGCTAGTGGTTAGGTTGCTCCTAAAGTAGAGGAGTTGTTGGTGGGGGTAGAAGGTATAAGGCTGTTTTTAGGTTGGGCAAGTCAGTTTTCCACAATAGTATCAAAGGGATTATTGGTGGATGAGAAATCTTGGGTAGTTAATGGTTGGGTGTTAATTATGGAAATGAAAGTGTTTCCCATAAAGTGGGAAGACATTCCATAAGGTGGGTCCATAGGTGGAACTAAAGTAGGGGCATAATGAGGCATAGTGTTAAAATAATGCTAAAGGGCCACATGATTTTTATCTAAGAAGGTGGAAAATTTTATAACTCCTTGGGGAACTTCCTGAGGGAAAGAAGAACTTCCCAAATGATGAGGAGAGTTTTTTGGTTTAGAAATGTACTCCATGGATGAGGAGGTAGAAGGGGTTTATTGGTTCGATGATGGGTTTTGTTCTACTAGATTATTTTACTAATGGTGAATTAAAATCATCCAAGGTAAGGGAAAGATAATATATAAACAATCTCACCACTCAAACAGAGAGAAGAAAAGAAATGATCAAGGAAATAAATTACACTCTAAAAATTATGTTAAGTCTTAAAGGTTATTTTTACTCTCTCTTTTGGCGTATGCCTTAAGCTTTCAAGAAATTTTGTGACTCAAGTTGGATTGTAGAGCAAGTACTGTAAAATAAGTCTATGGTTAGTTTTGGGTGGTGTTTAGGCTCTCAAAAGGGTCTATATTAGAAATCAATATATGGCTTGGTATTTTGGCCATACCCCCTCACTTCAGACACCACAAAAATAAGTGTGTCAGGTGTTTAGCCAATATATACCAATTTCCAAAGTTTATACTCAACCAGAGAGCTAAGTTGGTTCTCCCCTTGGTAATGGCCTTCAAGTAGGATTATTGAGAAAGGGTAAGGTGATAACTAGGTGATGAAATCCTAGTCAGGCCTTTTTTTAAGTTTGTTTGATGTTTGATTGATGTAGGTGGTTTTGTTTAGTGTGTGAAATAAAAGTGATGCTATGATTGAATTACTTTCCTTTAATTTAAATACGTGAGCTAAACTTACAAGAAATCAATGTATGCAGTCAATTTTAAGACCAAAAAAAACTTTGATGTCATTTATGATCACAAAATAGAGACAAGAGTATATATATGCAAAAAAAATAAACTTGAATAAGGACTCAAGGTCCCACTAGGTGTGTCAGAATGTTTCAATAAATTTTAGCTTATATTTTGATAAAGGAAGAAGAAACTAAATATGGGTATGGTTGAAAAACTTGATTGATCATGTGCACATTGAATTATATGATTGTGAATAACTACTCTTTGGCTTGGGAGGATGACCTGTAAATAAGATAGCACTAAAGCAAATGGTTGGTTAGATTGATAGCTGGGTAGATTGTTTAGCGCTAGACAGATCCCAAAAGTAAGAGCTTCTTTGGGGGTTGTCAATCCACACATTTTAAATAATTAAATTTATAAAACATAATATAAGGTACTTTCATCAATGATCAAAAGATACTAAAATTGAACACAAGAAATTCTTGATAAAGAAGTAGGCTAAAATAACTAATATAGAAACAAACAAGTCAATCTTAATGCTAAATAGGTCAAGTGTGCTTTATAAACTAGGTTAGGGTTTGTGAATAGGTAGACAAAAAGAAAGTGGGATTTGGTTGAAAGTAAGTGGGTGAAAATAGATCATTGTTATTTCTTACCATAGTGGCCATCATTGGTTAAGGTGACCATCAGCAATTGAAGTAATCGTCAATAGTTAGACAGACCATTGGTGTTCAAGCTAACCATCAATGGTTACTATATGTTGCATCTAGGTTGATAAAATTTAGATTGATGGGATCATAAAAGGTAATTGATAGGATCATAAAACATAATTATGGGAGATGGGTTTATACTAGGTTGATTGTAAAATATAAATAAAGTAATTGAATAATGGTAAATAAATACTCATCTTATATAAGGTTGATCAGATAAGTGGTTGAGGTGGTTGGCTCATTGGTGGAGTCTAACATGATTTCAATAGAGTAATGGTACTTGTCTATTGACCGAATGGTGGTGGAAAGTTGTCTCTCTAACATGATGGTTGGATCATTGGATTACTAGAACACCTACAAAAGAAGCTCTAGATGCAAAATCTATTAATAGTTATTGATGGATTTCACCTCCTACTCCTCTCTTCTCATAGGTAAGGAAGGAGAGGTACAATAAGACATTAACTAAGATTTCTAATTATAACTCATGCATGCAATGGCTCACACTTAGATTTAGATGAGATAATTGTAAAAAATCAAGGTGGATTTAAAGGAGAGTTAATTTAGTTTAGATAGTGAAACCTGACCATCGGTGGTCAAGGTGACCATTGGTAGTCACCCTGATCATTGATGATCAGGGGTCAAAGGTAGGGTTGGTTAAAAGGTGGGCTTTAGATAGAAGGTCAACTGACTTAGGTTAGGCCTAGTTGTAGGTCAAAAGGCCAAAGGTTAGGCCCAAGGGGGTTCCTAAGGTGGTCTAGGGGAATTATGACATTTGGAACCATCATGTGCATATTTTTAGTATCTACAAGGAGGTTGTTTGGGAGGTTAAACTATTTTGCTTTTAATGTGTTTTTGTGAATTTTACTAGATTTAGTGGTTTGGAGGATAAAATGGTAATATGAGAAAATTAATTACTCAGGCCAAAATGATAATTAGTGTAAACTAATTAATTAGGTTAAAATGAGGAAGGGATGATTAAATTGGTAGGGGTCTAAGACATATATTATCATAAATATCTATTGTGCAAAATCTTAGTGTTTACAAAATGTTTTTTTTATTTTCTGGAATATTTGATTTTTTTTATTTTTTGAACATTTGGAAGGATAAGAAAAGAATATATGTACAATGAAAAGTGTTACTATAAGCCAAAGAGATCATCACGAGGATGATTCTATGAAGGTCATGCATCATGTGTGTCATTTCATATGCTTCATAGCTATTATCATTAGGATCATACCAATCATCTATATTATTAGGATCATAATCATCAATGTAATCATTATCATAACATTTATGTAACTTATTAGGTTGTTCTTAAACTTGTGATATGTCATTTTGAGTGTCTGTGTATGAAAAACCAATTTCACCATTTACTAGATTTTCCTTTTTGAAAGTTTGTTTTTCTTAAGTATCTTCATCATTGTCAAAATGTTGCATCTCATTATGGTTAGAGAAGAGTCATGCATATTTGCTTGAATGCTAGGAAAATGTGTAATTAGTGCATTTACCTATTTATTTGAAGATGAAATCATATACTTTGTATTACTACCCTTCAATTTTTATTCCTATATGCATGAAATAGATATGATGTTTAGATCATTAGCAACCATAGTTGTATCATTTGATTTTATAGGCATGTCTTGATTTAAAAACTATGTTATAATTTATATGATTTCCATGAATTCTATGATATGCACAATAATATTTTGATCTTTTAAGAGGATGTACATGAGGTAATTTTATCACTTTTTAAAAATCATTTCTCTTAGAATTCCACTCAAACTCTTAGTATTATTTTGTTCACTTTTTGAATTATTGGTTGTAGGCGAATTCATTTTTATCTATTTATGTTGATATGAAACCTTGTTGGGTATAACATTTATAGATGAGGATGCAAACACATTATTAACACTAGCATATATTATATTCTCTTAAGCATGTAATTTTATTTTCCAATGATATGATCTTTAAATAGAAATTATTTTAGAACTATTCTATTATTTTGTTTATAATGATGATTTGATATTTAAGGGCTTCATAAGCACAACCCCTAGTAATTTTAGATTGAATATGCATAAACACACCATATAAGGGAGAATTGGGAGGTGGAGGGGTTTGAGGAAGGAAATGTATATTACCTTCATTTGAAAGCATAGGATCAAACACCTTACCCCTAGAAGTAGTTATAACATGGACCTAGTTAGAGGGATGTGATCTATCACCCTTATTAAGGTTAGAAGGAGGAATATGTTATTTTTTAAATGTTCCAAATAATAATATAAGAATATGAAATAAGCTACAAATAAATAATCATAAATTCCAACATGATAGGAGAATTTAGAACTGAATAATTTCTACAATCTAAAACCTTAGAGCGTTAAAAACCTTATGGTAAGCTAGGATTTTCATGAGAAGAGATAGAGGTCAAGTTAACCAAATATTTAACCCTTTTTGGAATCAAGGGTTGGGAGAAAATATGATATTCAAGAGTGAAATAAATTATTCCTAAAGCATGTCAACTAAACAATTTAGTTTATGATATTCAATTTTAGTGTTGAATTACAAAAAAAAATATTAATGTATAAATTACAATGTCAAACAATATTTTTTATTCTATAATAATGAATAAGAAACAATACTTATCTTATAAAATTATTCATAGATAGATATAATGTGTACATGTATCAAAACATGTTTTTGGATGCTCAAGAACCAATCATCAGATTCTTTAAATATTCTTTTTGGTTACCTGGATGCTTAAATTGATATTTGGACACTTATACCAATGTTACTATTTGAATTTTAACCCAATTTTCCTAAAAGGAATGTTTGTTGTATCAATATACGAACACTTAGAATATTTTTGGGTTGTTTATCACCTTTCATCTAATGTATTAGGAATTTTTTCATAGGCTCTATATCATTATCTATAACTCAAACCTTAGTTCTCCACCTTAGGTTAGTTTAACTTGCCAAAATGAGTTAGTGGAATCATAGTTTCAAATTGACCTCAAATACCCCTATGTAAATGAAAAGTGTCTAAAAAACCACTACTCTAAAGAGGGCCTCAAACATAGGTAGTTATCCCCTATGTATTGTTATGTGTGTAAATAATAACGTATATTGTTATATGTTGAGAAGTGTTTTCATTGATGTCAAGGTTGATGTCATTGATGTCAAGCTACATCTGGTGAAGATGCATGGTGAGTGTTCTTTGAGGTATAAGTTTATGTGCTTGATATGATAAGGAAGCCATGTGACAAGATATAATTTTAAGGCAACATAATTTATATTTTTTTGGTTGATGTCAAGGTTGATGTTAAGGTTAAATTCATCTTGAAGTTGTTAGTATTGTCACAAAGAGGTATGATGGTCAAGTGAGCATTGAAGCATGGTTATGAGGCCCCAGGTCTGCATGAAGTTATGGGATAATATTGATCAAAAAAAGATTATTTTAGTGGTGTGAGAGTGTTATATGAAGAGTGTTATGTTTTTATATCATTGAGGTAAGCATGTTTGAGTACTAGTTCTTGAGTACAAGGTGTATTGAGAAGCCTAATCATAGCAAACATGATCATATCATGAGCATGTGCATGGTGAGCATGAATATGTAAGTGCAGAGGTATGTGAAAAGTATGACTCTATTTGAGGAGAATTCAATTCATGTGATCAAGGTGTAGATGCATCAAGGAGAGTTTCAAGGTGAGTCTACAGGGGTAAGACCTTCAGTCCAATTCTGTAACTAGACTAGTCCTAGATCCTACTTGGCCTAATGAGATAACATAATTTGTTATGAAGGAATGAAAAGGATTTATGGTAGTTTTTAAGAATTAAAAATATCATATGGCATGGGAGTGAGATGTTGAGCATGAATTTGACCTTTTGAGAGCATGAAAAGAGGCATGAAGGATAGTACAAGGCCTAGTAAGGTATGAAGACTATGGTGTAAAAAGAGAGTGTAAGTCTAATGAGGCATGAGGTTCAGTTTCCAAGTCAAGTATGCATATTTTATATTTTTTATATGTTTTATAGGTTATGTTAGGTTTATTCATGAATTTTCAAGTCAAATTTTTAAGGTTAAGGCAATAAAAAGTGTTTTTAGTTCTCTTGAGTTCACAAAATGAATGGTTCTCAACCGGAGAAGGATTTTCTTGTGCTCATTAGCTTGTTAAACCTTTGCATGGAAAAATAAAAAAATTAATGGTAGATTGGGAAGGGTAATAACTCAAAATTTTAGGCATTTATTTTTGTATTTAGGGGCTATGCTTTATGAATGATTGTTAAGATTGGAAATAGGTTTAAACCCTCCTAAAATCCTAATAAGAACCTAATGTTGAAGATATGATTCAAAAGTTATCAGTATGGTTTGGAATGCTTATTTAATTGTTTGTATATTGTATTTAAATCTCATAGATACCTCCAAGTGGTGGTGGTTAGAGAGAGGAGAGAGAAAATGTGAAGATACTAGCTTATTTTTTATGAAGTTATTATAGCTATAAAAAGTTGTATTGGACAAAGTTTGAAAATTGATGAAGGTTTAATATTAAGACTAATATTTTATGTAATTTTTATTTTATATATAGGTTATGTCCCTCAATTATTCTAAATTGATCATCCAAGTTAGCCAGTCGCTAATAAGCCAAATGGTGAAAAACCCTAGTATTGAGAAGATGATTAAGAATGTGTTATCATGAAAGAGTGATAAAACCAAGTTCATGGAGATGTTTTTTAGTAATTTTATTATGTATTAATTCTTGGTATAAATCTGTAAATTTGGGTATAATGGTGAAAATGATGAATCCAAAATGGCTTGTCTGGCTCAGTGAGGTCTATGTACAGTGAGGTCATAAGATTGGTCTACAAGACTAATATTTTCAAATTGACCACATTATATTTTTATTTTATAATATTTTAAATATATAATATCATAATATACATTCATAATAAGTCATTTAATATGTATATATAGGTGTTGGAGGTTTGAGTCACCATACTTGTGCTTTTAAGTTAAACTAGCAGTTCTAGGTAAACAAGTTATAGTGATGAGTTTGGGGCTCTATGCTCTGATTTGAAGTATATAATTCACATGGTTTTGTTTTTTGGTAATTTTATGACATATCCATGTTTTTTCATAAGTTTTTATATTCAATTAAAGTGGTTAAAATATTGAAACCAAAATGGCTTGTCTGGTTATGGTTTGACATTGTGAAGTGAGGTTAAAACATTGGTCTGCAAGACAAATATTTGACATTAGACCTTGTGATTTTGTTTTTAATTTTAGAGTGGTTTATATGTTTCAAATGATATTTTTAAATTATCATTGGTCATGGTAAGTTTTATTTTAGCTGTTGAAGATCAAGTTGTTCATGACTGGGTTTTGGAGTGTTCTAGAAGTTCTGAGTGGGTTATTTGTAGAGAAGATTTTGAGTCTTTTTGCCCTAAATTGTGAAGTATAAATAAAATTTTGATGTTTATAAGTTCATGTAATTTATTTTAATATTATTTATTTTTATGGTTTTTTGACTAAATTATGTACATGCTTCAATTTGTTTGGCAGACTTTTTGTAGGTTCACAGGTCTAATTTTGAATAGTGTTACATGGTGTGCTTTAAGTGGTGGTTGGAGCTAAAAGGTGTCGGACTTAATATGAGATTAGTGGGGGTATATTTGAGTGGTATATTATGTTTTAATATTTATTTTTTATTTTTAAAGTGTTCCAAGGAAGGCAAAGTCTAACATGTCCTAAAGTAAACCTAATGGAATTAGGTCTCCATTAGACCTAAAAGTGAAATGAGGTCTACTAGAGTAATGATAGACCAAGAGGGACAAAATAATAGTTTTAATTAGGTTCATGATATGTTATAAGACCTATTCTATGGATGATATAATATATTAAGAGTGAGTAGCTGACTAAGTGGTATATGAACAAGGAATGGTATATATACAAGGTAGTTTAAGGCCTATTTAAAAAAGAAGATAATATGCGAATGATGTAGCACATTGTTAAGTAGAAGGAGGTCTTGTAAAACATCATAGGATTGTATAAGATATATAAATAATATATAATATTATTTCTTCATATGAATATCAAGTTCATATGGCCTAATCAATCTTTAAGAGACATAGTTGAGCAAATAAGTGTAGAAGGCATTTTGAGAGGGATAGAAAAGTGAGAAGAATTGAAGAAGGTCATCATCATCTATTTTATGAGAAACATTTATTATAAAGGTGATAAAAGGTTTTAGGGTGGCTGATTTGGAACTGAGTCATATAGGGGGTTGGTACCTCTTTGTAAGTTGGTGTTTGTTAAAGCTTAACTAGGTTGGTGCTTAGTTAGTTGGGATTGGTGCTCCATGTAGAATTGGTACTTCAATACATTATGATATTTTGAATTATAGGACTAAAGTCCATTTTCAAGGATCATTGGGTTTTCTTCCCCTTTAGGTTTTCCCACATATATGATGTGTTTTCTTGTGTAATCTTATTTCATTCTTATATGGTTGATTTCCTATGCATTGCTTGATCTATATATTGATGTGATGGTTCATGTATGCTAAGGAGGAATTATAAGAAAGTTTTTAAGACAATAATTCACCACCATATTATTTATTTTTCTTCCAAAATTTGGTATTATATCAGGTCTTTTGAAGTAGGCCTAAAATCCTAAAGGAGGTCCTAGAAGTGAGGATGGCTAGTCAACAAGCTCAAGCTAGTTTCTCTACCAGTAAAGATCTATTATTCAATAGGAATAATTATGAAATTTTGAGCATCATAATGAGGACATATATAATACACTCCACATCCTATACCACTCCACATATGGTAGTTATTTATAGATGGATACACTCTACATCCTATACCACCAACTAATACAATAAGTAAGAAGGAAAGTGAGAACAACTAGAAGGTAATGAATGTCATTATTTGCTGCCTATTAGAGGCAAAGTTTGTGAAGGTGATGCCCTATATGTCAGCCAAAGAGATATGTGACAAACTGAAGACTATCTATGAAGGAGACACCAAGATAAATATGGCCAAGTGGTAGACCCACTAGAGATAGTTTGAAAGTCTGAAGATGAGTAAAGATGAAACCATTGCATCATACCTATTAATGGTTAATAAAGTGGTCAATGTAATTAGAGGATTATGATAATAATTTTGATTCTAAGGTATCTATATTAGAAGAGATACAAGATTTAGACAATATCGAAATGGATGGGATTCATGGCATCTTTACTACCTATGAGATGAGAACAAATGAAGGAAGACCTCTAAAGAAGGTAGTAACATTCAAATCTGAGAATAATTCAAAATCCAATAAGGTAAAGGATAAGGTATGTTTAGATGTTGATGATGATGAATTAATAGCCATGTTTTCTAGGAATGTGAGATTTAGATCTGGTAAGTACAAGGGTAAGTTACCTTTCAAATGTTTCAACTGTGATAAGATTGGTCACTTTGTATCTAAGTGTCCTCAAAAGGATAAGACTAAGCATGATGAATAACATGATAAACATCATGGAGATGATAAAAATGTTTAGAATTTTGACAAAAATAAGAAAGATTTTAGGAAGTATGAAGGTAGAAAAGGTTCATTGAATAATAATAGAAGTTTTTTATACCAAATAAGATAATAACTCATTTGATGAAGTGACACAAGTACATTTGATAATGATGATGAAAATAATGACCATGAACATGACAACAATAAAACCTTGTTCATGGCTATGTAAATACATAATGAGGATTACTCAAAAAGGAAATACCTTATGGATAATGAAAAATTAGATAAAGAAGAGGTTGAGGTGAACCTTAAGGTATAATTGATGTGTTCTCTAGAGGACTTAAAATTTAAAAGAATGAAAAAAAAAAAAACTAAGATCATTAGTTAAGGATTATGAAGAGTAGATTAGTTTGTTTGAAGGAAGATTGAGTAACACATCCAAGGAGTATGATGAGATCATCAATCAAATTAAAGCATATATGGAGATAGTCATTGATAGCTTAAAATCTAAAGAGAGAATGCACCAGATATGGAACTAAAATGAAATATTTGAAAGCTATGTTGGGTCAAAAATCTAGAAATTTGAAGACATTTATGATGTTTAAAAAGAGTACTAATGTTCTAGATAACATATTGAGTATTCAAAAGTCTGCAAGTAATAAGATAGGTCTTGGTTTCAAATAAGATAAAAAAGAGGAAGCTCAAGTAAAGGAAAAGGCCAATAAAGATAATAAGGTCAACATGAAGAGACCAATCAAATAGCTTACTACTATGAGGTATGTTAATTCATTCAATGGTTAGTATTTTGTATGCAAACATTTTGGTCATAGAGTAAGAGAGTGTAGAAGACCCTTTAAAAATCAATATGCATGGGATTATGAATCAAATCATCTGTCAAGAGGTATGAATGAGGTTGTTTTTTATAGTTGTAAAAATGTGGGACACATTGCAAGATTCTATCCTAATATAGTTAGAAGTACATCAAGTCAAAACAAGAAGTTTGAAGCCCCTAGAGTACAAGAGAGTAAGAAAATGAATGTGTGGAAACCAAAGATAGTAAAGATGATTTATGATTAGTTTAAAATCTCAAGTGTAATATTTGCTATGATAGATCATACTTCAGACATGAAATCAAATTAAGAATGTCTGTTATTAGCTCATATTATTGATCAAATAGTTTAAAAAGTCAAGCCTAAACTGATCTTGAAGGATATTCAACTTTGTGAGAGCATGGAGATCAGAGAATCTCCTAAGTTTGTGTTGTTTTAGTTCCCTATGGAAAGAGGTGACTCCATTATGCTTCATGGAGACATTATTAGTTAGCATAAGCATGATAGATGTTTGGCTTGAGGGGAAGTTATTCAATTTGTTCATAATATCCAAGTGTAGTTGTTAAAAAGCATAGAAGAGCTTTGATCACTTTTATAGTCTATGCAAGTAGTTTCCAAAGAGGGATAATGAGTGGTTCCATAAGTTGTAGGTGTGTATAACCCTTTGTCATTAATGTCAAATGGGGATAAATTTCAATAAAGGAGATTGACTAGAATGGTGGAGATGAGAGTGATCAATTTGAAGAATGTTTTTCCATCAACGACAAAGGGGGAGTTTATTTGAGAAGTGTTGTCATTGATGTCAAGGTTGATTTCATTGATGTTAAGGTGAATTTGGTGAAGCTACATGGTTATTAGTCTTTGAGGTATGATCTTGTGTGCTTGATATGACAAGGAATCCATATGACAAGAGAGAATTTAAAGGAAACCTAATGTCTCTTTTATTTGTTGATGTCAATGTTTAGGTCATCTTGAATTTTTCAGTATCATCATAAAGAGGTATGATGGTCAAGTGAGCATTGAAGCATGGTTATGAGGCTCCACACTTTAATACTCAATTTGCATGAGGTCATTAGAGAATTTTGATCAGAAAGAGATTGTTGTAGTGGTGTGGGAATTTTGTCTAAAGAGTGTTATTATTTGATATCATTTAGGTAAGCATGTTTGAGTAATATTTATTGATTACAAGGTGTCTTGAGAAGCTTAGTCATAGCAAGCATATTCATATCATGATCATGTGCATGGTGAGCATGAAGTGTATGTGTATAAGTATGACTCTATTTGATGATAATGTAAGGCATGTGATCAAGGTGTATAGGTGTCAAGCAAATTTATAAGGTGAGCCTACAGGGGTAAGACCTATAGTCTAATTTTACAACTAGACTAGTCTTAGATCTGGCCTAACCTAATGAGATATCATAATCTCTTATCAAGGCATGAGAAGGATGTATGGTGGTGTTTCATCATGAGAAAGGTTATATGGAATGAGAGTGAGATGTTGAGAATGACTTTGAGGTATTGAGAGAATGAAAAGAGGCATAAAAGATAGTTCAAGGCCTAGTAAGGTATGAAGACTATTATGTAGAAAGAAAGTGTAAGCCTAATGAGGTATGAGGTTTAGTTTATAAGGAAATTATGCATAGATGAGATTTTTAAAATGTGTGATAGGTTATACCAAGTGTATTCATGAAGTTTCATTTAAAATTTTGAAGGTTAAGGCAAGAAAAAGTGTTTTTAGTTCTCTTGAGTGCACAAAATAGAGGGTTCTCAACCTGAGAAGGATTTTCTTGTGATTATTACCTTGTTAAACATTTGCACAGGAACCTAATCAGTTCATGGTAGATGGGTAAGGGTCTTATCTCAAAATTCCATGCATTTGTTTAGGATTAAGGGGTTATGCTTTATGAATGATTATTAAGAATGGAAATAGGTTTAAACCCTCTTAGAACCCTAATAAGGAATTGATGTTGAAGATATGATTCAAAAGTACTCAAGATGGTTTGAAATTATTAGTTAACTATTTTTATCTTGTAGTTAACTCTGCTAGGTACCTAAAGGTGGTGGTGGTTAGAGAGAGTAAAGAGAAAATGTGAAGATACAAGATTATTTTTAAAGAAGTTGAAGCTATAAAATGTTGTATTGGACAAAGTTTGAAAATTGATGAAGGTTGAAGATTGGGACTCATATTTGATGTCCTTGGTGTTTTAAAGATAGTTTATATCCCTTAGGTATTTTAAACTGATCATCCAATTTAGCCAGTTTCTAATAGGCCAAATGGTGAAAATAATTAAAAAAACCCAAGCAACAATGAAAATATTATTAAGAATGTATTTTCATGAAAGAGTGATGAAACCAAGTGAATGTAGATGTTATTTTGGACTGATATGTCATATTAATTCTTGGTATAAATATTTAAAGTTAGGTACAATGGTAAAAATGATGAATCCAAAATGGCTTGTCTAGCTTAGTGAGGTATGTGTATAATGAGGTCTGTGTATAGTGAGGTCATAAAATTAATCTTCAAGACCAATATTTTTCATTTGAAAAAAAAATATTTATATCTTAAAATGGTATAAATAACTCATAGGATCATCTATAGGCATCATAAGTCATTTAATATGTCTATACAGGTGTTGGAGGTCTGAGTCACCATGACTATGTTTTTAAGGTAAACTGTCAGTTCTAGGTAAGCAAGTTGCAGTGATGATTTTGAGGCTCTATGACATGATTTGAGGTATATAATGCACATGGTGTTGTTTTCTACAAATTTTATGTCTAATAAATTTTATTATAATGTTTTATATTCAATGAAAGTGGTTGAAATGTTGAAACCAAAATGGCTTGTCTAGTACTGGTTTGACTGTGTGAAGTGAGGTCAAAAGATTGGTCTGCAAGACCAATATTTGACATTAGACCTTATGATTTTTGTATTTTATATTTTTATATATATTTAAAATTATATTTTTAAATTATAATTGGTCATGGTAAGTTTTATTTTAGGTGTTGAATATCAAGTTGTTCATGACTAGGTTTTGGAGTGCTCTGGCAGTTCTGAGTGGGCTATTTGCAAAGAAGTTTTTGAGTCCTTTTGTCCTGAGTTGTGAACTATAAATCACATGGTGATTTTTATAAGGTAATTTATTTTATATAAATATTATTTATTTTCATTTTTATGTTACTAAATTGTGTACATGCTTAAGTTTTTTTTGGTAGACTTTTTTGTAGTTCACAGGGCTAGTTATGAGCAGTGTTACATGGTGTGCTTCAAGTGGTGGTTGGAGATAAAAGGTATCATGGAAATAATATTAGATTATTGGGGGTATATTTGAGTTTTATATTAAGTTTTAATATGGTTTTAATAGTTTTAAAGTGTTCTAAGGAAGGCAAAGTGTAATGTGTCCTAAAGTAGACCTAATGAAATTAGGTCTCCATGAGACCTAAAAGTGAAATGAGGTATAATAGAGTTATGATAGACCAATATGGACAAAATATTCATTTTAATTATGTTCATGATATTTCATAAGACTTATTACATATTTTACATAATAGGTTAAGAGTGAGTAACTAATTATGTGGTAAATGAACAAAGAATGTTATATATACAAGGCAATTTAAGGCCTATTTGAAAAAGAAGAGAGTATGCAAATGATATAGCACATTATTAGTGTATAAGATCTATAATTAATATATAAAAGTGGGTCTAAATATGAATATCAAGGTCATATGACCTAATTAGTCTTGAAGAGACCTAGTTAAGCGAAGAAGCCTAAATGGTAGTTTGAGAGGGATATAAGAGTGAGAAGAGATGAAGAAGGTGATAATAATTTATTGTATAATAAATGAGGTCATTTAAATTTTATCAAAGGTTTTATGTTTTTGATTTAGTTTTGAGTCATCTAGGGGGTTGGTGTCTCCTTGAAAGTTGGTGTTTGCTAAAGCCTAGTTGGGTTGGTGCTTAGCTAGTTGGGGTTGGTTCTCTATGTGGAGTTGGTGATTCAATAAATTTTGATATTTTAACTTATAAGATGGTATTATATTTTTATGTATCATTGTTTTTTCTTCCCTTTGAGGGTTTCCCACATATATGATGTATTGTTTTGTGTAGTATTGTTTCATTCTTGTATGGTTGATTGCTTATACATTGCTTGATCTATATATTGATGTGATGGTTCCTGTATGATAAAGAGGAATTTAAATAAAACTTTTAATACATTGATTCACCCCCATAATTATTTCTATTCCACCAATATATTTGAGTGCATGAAATGATGTAGCTTGTAACTTGGCAAATATGGCTCATGTGTTGTTATTTGAGATACTTCATATTTGTAGTATGACTACTCATACGATGGATATGTTATAGCATAAATTTTCACCCTTGGAAAGGGTTATTAAATATATATCCAATTGAACTACACTATGGTAAAAACCTTAGGCTATGGATCACCTATAGTGGGGCTTAACCTTTGGAGAAGGTCAGCTTCCTCTTGATGGCTCACCTATACTAATGTTGTCATAAGGAAAAGGGTTAGAAAGGGGGAAAGGGATCTTAAGGAGGCTAAAAGGTGATGAAACAAATAAAAAATGGAAAATATTAGAATATTTAACCCACAATAGATCATCACAATATAATGATAGCTCACACAACCTCAAAATCTAGTTGATTGCATAAGTATTTCATAGACTAGGTTCAGGAAGTAATGAATAAAAACAAAGAGGAGTTATAAGACTCACTGAGAGCTTACATCAATGGAAGAAAGAATACTAAACTATACCTATAGATATCTTAAAACACACTAAAAGAGTTCATAAAGGAGTATAATGGATATGGAATAATCTCCTTCACAAGTCCATCATGTACAACTCACTCAACATATATTCAATGCAAGAGATAGGTAAATAAAGTCTTTTATTGCATCAAGAGGTAGTTATTACAAATTCTTAACAAGATTTAGCCTTATCAAGATGAGAATATCTTGAAATATCTTAAATTCCCTTGATACTCCCAAAAATGAGCATCCTTCGAAAATGGGGGAAAATAGGTGATATATATAAAAAGATAAGAGAGAAGAGGAGGAGCATGTATACAAAAATCAATCAATGCATTGCTACTACATTTTTTGAAATCTCTACCATATTTTGATATAATTAGGATTGATCCTCAATTAATAAATTAGCATTCATTTTCTCCAATATCCATTGAATCATTTCATTTATTGTGCAACACACTAGAGGACAATAATGTGTCTAGGGCAATGAGTCATAATCTTGTTATGAAGAAAAACCCTTAGAGACACTAAAAATTTATTTAATGCCCCAACTACTATCTCAAATCCCTAAATACTTATCTTGTAATTTTATGCCATCTTCCACTTGACTTAATTATGAATAAAAAATCTTTATATCTTTTGATTTGACATAACCATGACCATATCTAATTTGAGCAGCTACAAGTACCTACTTGTCAAGAGCATGACTATGTAGAAGATGAGACACTTCTTTATAACCATATATCTACCCCTAATTTAAAATTTGAGCATAGGTATGACTATAGATTAAAAACCAATATCATTTATTTGTTTTCATATAGCTATCATATCCACTTGGGTGTATTTACATTACTCAAATATCCTAGTAGCTTACCCTCAATTTTTATTAGACCCAAAAAGACTTATCATATCTCTGTAGAGCTTTAAAGGTGTCACTCTAACTTGAAATATCTATTCTTATTCATCCTAAGATTGTATTTCAACTTAGATATAATGGTGGCATATCCCTTTGAAACATTTCTCTTGGTTTGACATGAGTTGAAATCATTCTCCGTTGAAGTCCCTTAGTTTTTGACTTTTGATATCAACCATTAATCTTGATCTAATTGATGAACACATGTAATTAATTTACTTGGACCCACTAACATCATAATTTTCTTTTTATCACCATTGGATATTTGATCTAATAAAACACTAACCATTGATTTTTATTTCTCATGCACCATTGGATCTATGGTTCGATTGAATGTGTGTCATCTATCTCCCTTCTATTTGATTGAATGAGTATCGTTGGATCCTTTGATTCATTGAGACTATAACACTTATCATTGATGAATTTAATATCAATATCCTTTGAATTTTTGACTTTATACTCATCATCAATCCTTGAGTGCATGATTAAACATGTACCATTAGATCCTTGGTTTGCCAAATTGAATGCAAATTGTTGATCTGATTTCATACGATTTAACACACATCATTAGATCTGATGGACCCACTATCTTCATCAGTCATCATGAAACATTGGATATTTGTTGCACAATAAAATATTCACCTATTGGATCTTAGGAATATTTGAATTCAAATGGCTATTTATCATAGCTTTAACTTAACATCCCCATGCATGTTTCATTCTACAAGTTCAAATTTGAAGCTTTATATCTTGAGATAGCGAGCTCATCAAGATATAAAATTTGTAGAGAATATTAAAGGCATGAATAAATTTTTTTCCATGTATTTATTTGACTCTAAGATTCCTCCTACGTAAACTTATAATATTCACAATCAATTTAACTCAGCCATTTCTATGTGATGTATTGTGACGGTCTAGTCCTTCAAAGCTTGTATAAGTCATTTGATCATTCACTTAAAAAATTAATTTTCTCAAATAATTTATCTAGGTAGAATCTTGGTATGTGGGCCAAAATTGGCCGACATCTTTGGTGACTCATAGGGAAGTATGCCTGTTATGCTTAAGAACCTAGACTAGTTACCTTGTCTAATGTATTGGGCATGGAGTCATAAGTCTCTACCCTCAATTGACATAAAATGATGTAAGTTTGACCCTTTGGATAACTTTCCTCTTGAGACAATAAGTAACACTAAGAAATAATGCTAACAACTTTACCAAGGCACTTTGGAAAAAGAGACACATAACAACAAAAGAATGTACACAAGGCACTTAGAGAAAAACAAGAAAACTATTATAATATGTACAAGGTTGCAGCTTACATATTATGTTGGATCAAATGGAAAATAGTTATCATCACTCATTTATGGTGAACTAGGATGCAAAACACCTTGATTTTGAGATTTCATGATATGTGAGCTGAGATGCTTGATTGTTGACTCTTTTGGCATGCTCTCAAGTAGATGAAATGGGATAAACATGTCTCTAATGTAGACATATTAGTCCATTTCTTCAAGGCTTGCTCTAAATTATACTATAATGGCTCTTTCAACCTTCTCATATGATGGTTCCTTTAAATTGATCCTTGGTTGATGGTCTAGGCTTAGGCAAAAAAGTTTTAAGTCATCCCAAAAGATAGCTTCCTCTTGGTCATCTAGGATAATGCCAAATTCAAAACCATCCTTTATTTTCTTACTTTAAAAGGATCCATATGGTAGCTCATCAACCCATCTGAGGTTGAAAATGTCATGTTCTTATGATTCTAGATCTGACTAGTCTCCTTCATTCTTGATGACATCAATATTATCTTCAATGGACAATTCATCTTAAGGCTATTCAACTGCGATAACATGATTTACAAATTCATCTTCATGCTTTGGAAGAGGCATAGGCTGGTTTAAAACCTCTACCTAGTCCATGACATCAGGGTAGAGTTTTTACCATAATTCATCTTGATCCTCCTTTTCCTCTATTTCTTTATCATCATCATCCTCACCCATACCTAATGGAATCTCCTAGAATAAATAAAGATCCACTTTGTTCTTAGTTATAACCTGAAACCCATTTATTTAGATATGAAGGCATCAGTACTACCTTCAGGATCTAATTCGTCAATGTCAAAGCTATGACATAATAGTTAGTCCAAACCTAATTTCTCCTCCTTTGAATGGAGTGGGATGCATATCATGATTTCCTCATCATAGAAACTTGTGTTGTCTTCTTTAGGTTCACCTATGCTTATAATTTCCTCCTCTATTCTTTTCAAAACAAGATCTTAATCCATAAGGGAGATGGTGAGAGGGTGAAGAAGTTCACCTTACTTACAACTTAGGAGAGTATCCTTCCTTCTAGAGACTTTGAAGGCTCTTTTAGGTGCTTCTCGTGGAAGGGAGGGAGAGTCTTGAAACTTCTATAGGGAAATATCATTGAACTAAGCTAATTCCTCCTTTTCTTGAACTAGCTCTTGTACTACCTTAGCTAGCACTTCTCCTTTCTTCTTTGTGCCCTCGTTGATTAATTTCCATGAGGGGAAAGGATAAGGCTTGACCACCTTCTCTTTTTCCTAAATGGATGTGGGAAAGGGTGGTTCTAAAAGAGAGGGTATAACATAGTCAGGGTCATTGGCATAAGAGAAGATCCAAGATGGGATGGCTTGATATTCTTCAGCTGAATAACCCTTAATGATTGGCCTAACTCCTAATAGAGATGATATTTGACAAGGTTGGCTAAGGGGATGGTTTTGACCATGAATAAGAGTAAGAGATGGTATTTGGGGTCTAGATTTGGCTTCTCTCTATCTCAAAAACAACTAATAGTTATTTTCCCTCTTGCCTTGGTCTTGCCTAACCAAGTAATCTTCTTGAAACCTCAATTATTTCTCTTAAACATAAGCTTAGTGTTTAATATTCTCATCTTACCTATAATACTCTTCCTCCCTATCAACCTCTCTTAATTATTTTTCAAGATCAAACCATATCTCCCTAAGTCTTTTTTCTAGTTAACTAGAGAGAGGCAAATTATGAAAAGGCTAATACATTAAATATTGAGGGCCACTTGGGGTGAATCCATGAATATTGATAACTTGATATGAAGGATAAGGAATGAAATAACATTCATTTTGATCAAATGAGGGATGATACATACAAAATAATGGTGATTAGGCACCTAGATTTCTTATACTAGATAATGGTTGTAGTGGAGTCACCATTGGTGTTTGTAAATGTGCCTTCAAAGGCTGAATGCATTAAAAGGCAACACCAAGAACCTTTCAATGATAAAAACTATTATAACATCAATTTATACACTTAGAGAGGGTTCTTTAAGATCTCTCCAATTGATCTACACTATGGGAACAACCCCAAGTTGTTGGTTGCCTATGGTGGGGATTAACCTCTAGAGAGGGTTATTTAAGATCTCTCCAATTGATCTACACTATGGGAACAACCCCAAGTTGTGGGTTGCCTATGGTGGGGATTAACCTCTGGAGAAGGGTAGCTTCCTCTTTATGGATCACCTATACTAATTTTGTCATAGGTAAAAGGGCTATAAAAGGTAAAATAGATTTTAAGAAGACTAAAAGGTGATGCACCAAATAAAAATGGGAAACTCCCAGAAGCTTAAACCCACACTAGATCATCACAAGACAATGATAGCTCACATAGCCTCAAAATCCAACTGATTGCATAAGTATTTCATACACTAGTTTAAGAAGCAATGAATACAAACAAAGAGGAGTTCTAAGACACACCAATAGCTTACATCAATGGCATAAATAATGCTAACGTAGACCTACATACAACTTGAAAACACCCTAAAATAGGTTAGAAAGGAGGATAATGGATATGAAAGAATCTCCTTCATAAACCATCATGCACAACTCACTCAGCACATATCCAAAGCAAGAGATAGGTAAAGAAAGTCTTTTATTGTAGAAAGAGGTACTTCTTAAAAATAATTGAAAAGGTTTAGCCTTATCAAGATGATTATATCTTGTAATATCTCAAAGAGTCCCTTGATACTCCTAAAAATGAGCATCCTTAAAAAATGGGAAAGAATGGGTGATATATATAAAAAGGGAAGAGAGAAGAGGAGTAACATGCATAAAGAAATCAATCAATGAACTGCCATTACCTTTCTTGAAATCTCCACCATAATTTGATCTAATCAGGACTAGGATTGATCTTTCATAAAAAAATTAGCCTTCATTTATTTGATTAGCCTCTAAATCTTTTCATTAATTGAGTAACACACTCAAGGACAAGAATGTGTCTAGGGAAATGTGTCATAATATTGCTATGAAGAAAAACCCTTAGAGACCCTAAAAATCTATTAAATGCCCCAACTGTAATCTCCAATCCCCAAATCCTTCTCTTGGAATTTTCATGCCATATTTCACTTGACTTTATTATGAGGACAAAATATTCATATACTTTGAGTAGTTTCAAGTACTTGCTTGTCGAGAGAATGACTATGTAGAACATGAGACACTTCTTCATAACCATATATCTACCCCTAATTTAAAATATGAGCATAGGTCTAAATATATATTAAAAAATAATCTCATTTATTGGTTTTCATATAGCTATAATATCCACCTAGGTGTATTTACATTGCTCAAATAGCCTAGTAGCTTACCCTCAATTTTTATTAGACCTAAAAGGACCTAATCCACCTCTATAGAGCTTTAATGGCATCATTCAAAATTAAAATATTTATTCTTATTCATCTTAATATCATATTCAAACTTGGATGTAAGGGTGACATATCCATTTCAAACATTACTCTTAGTTTGACATGAGTCAAAATCATTCTCCATTGAAGTCCCTTCGCTTTTGAATTTTGATATTGATCATCGATCTCGATCTAATCAGTGATTACATGCCATTGATTTACTTGGACCCACTAACATCATCAAGTTTCCACTTTCTATTATATATTTAATTTGATCAAATGCCAACTATTGATCTTTCTTTCTCATGAACCATCGGATCTATGGTCTGATTGAATGCATGTCATTGATCTCTCTTTTGTTTGATCAAAGGAGCACCATTAGATCCTTTAATTCATCAAAATAATGCCACTTGTCATTGATACATTTAATCTCAAGATCCTCTGACTTTCTAAATTTATGCTCACCATTGATCCTTGATTACATGATTAAACATGCATCATTGGATCCTTGGTATGCCAAATTGAACATGAATTGTTGATCTATTTTGGTACAATTTAATGCATGTCATTAGATCCGATGGACTCACTATCTTGTCAGTCATCACACACTATTTGATATTTAATGCATGATCAAATACACACCATTATATCTTCAAGAATATTTGAATTCAAATCATTATTTACCATATCTTTAACTTAATGTCCATGCGCATGTTTCATTTTATAAGTTCAACTTTGAAGCTTAATATATTGAGATAGAAAATTCATCAAGAAAACAAATTTGCATAAAATGTTAAAGGCATGAATAAATTCATGTCCATGCATTTATTTGAATCTAAGAGGCCTCTTAAGTGAATTTATTAAATACACAATCAATCTGACCCATCTATTTTTACTTGATGTCCTGTGACAATCTGGTCCTTCAAAGCTTGTACAAGTTATTTGATCATTCACTCAAATAAGAAATTTGCTTAGTTGATTTATCCAGGTAGAAGCTTGGTATGTGGGATAAAATTATCCAACAATATATGTAGATAAGGATGAATATGGTATAATATATTAGTTGTGTGCTTTGAAATTTGGTAGTGTGTTTAAGCTTGAGAGGTGATTTATTGATGTCCAAATGAATTATCTTTGGCTTAAATTTAAACTATTTATTTTTAAATAATCCTCATAGAAGGGTTAATAAAATTATTAGGCCAACCTATACAGATTGAAATATTTACAAATTTTAGTGTTTATAGGGAAAGGATAGTTCATTGGAGTAGAGACAATAACATCAATGTTACTATCTTATATTCAATACAAATGTCTAGGATGGAGGAAAGTTGTTGAGGTTATATAACTTTTAGTGAAGGATTTATATCAAGTTTTAGACATTCAATGGTTACATGTGATCTAGATAATCAGAGTAATTAAATTGAGACTAAAAAATAAGTAACTAGACCCAGTGAAGTGGTGAATGCAAACCTTCTATTTGCAAGGAAGGTCAAACTGAAAAGTAAAAAATTTTAAAATATTTATCAAGTGTACAAGACTAATTTAACATATAAATCCATATTTAAGCATCTACGACATGGAGTGTACTTCAAATTAATATATAATTTGTAAAAAACATGGGATATACCTCCAAAATGTTTGATTTTTTGTTGCTCTTGTGGCATTTATGCCATTAATTACTTAACCAAATCATCTCTATAGGCCTTTAAAGGTGGGCTTGAGATTAAATCTTCATGGCACTTAAAATTATAAAAAATATATATCTAATTTTTACTTTCCTCTTCTTCAATGATGTGCAACCCATTATGCTCATTATTTGTCTCATGTTCTTAAAAGTAGGATAGAAATGTATCACTCTTCCATGAATTCTTTTCCTTTGGCTAAATTATTAAGATCCTATTCATTTTCCATTTACTCCATCCCCCACAAGTTTTGAAGTGGGGAAAATTATTTTTGATTGATTTGTACCACTCCATAAAAATATTTCACTCTATTAGGATCATTAACAATTAATAAATTGATCTTATTTGAAAATTGAGATAAATAGGGGGGAAAAAAATTAGAATATCATCATTTTAAATAATTCAATTATCCCTTTGTTTAGGTTGTTTAATGATCATCTTCTTATTTATTTCTTCTCTTTTCCACCAATAATCTATACTACCAATTTTCACAATCACAAATCAAACTTTGGGTAGTGATATCAAAGCTCAAAATCTAAAAATCATGGGTTGTGTTCAATCATTTCTAGGATTCAATTCAACATAATCATCAATCTTATTTTAAAATGGGAACATTCCATTCAATTTTTGGAAATCAAAGGCACCATTCAATCCCTAGTGAAGTCTCCAAAAACTATTGGAAGATTTTTTCATTGCTTTTGTTATGTTTTTTTTTATGACTCACCCAATGGAAAGTCACAAATTTTTGAAAACAAATGCATTAATCACCATGAGGATGTTGACTTTCCTCTATGTTTGAAAGGGGTAACTCCCTTCTAGGAAAATGAGTTTTTTGGGGTTTTTTGTGTATTTTAAACTAAAAAGCACAAAAATGAAACAAACTTTGGAAATGGTGGAAACCAAAAATGGGAGAAGAATGGAAGATGATGGAGGTAAAGTTGAGAAACCCATGATGTAATGAATGTAGAGAACCATCAGAATAACTTAGAATTAAATAAAATTGATGGAAATTTTTCTTCTCACACAAAAATGGAAATATGAATAGTATAGGTAATGGACATAAATTCTTGATTGGGAGTATGAAGTCTCCTCAAAATTTGGACTAGGTACATTTGGTTTAGTTTTTATACATGGCATTTACAATACAAAGTCTTGAAACACTAAGAGTTACACACAACCAAGAAAATTTCAGAATTTTAATGGTTTCTCTATCTATGTATAGAAATAAATAATTAACAAAAAAGGAACATAATAACCCAAAAATCTAAAGATTAAAATGTCCAATTAATTAAAGGAAACATGAAAAAAATTAAATTTTTAAATGCACTTGTGCTTGCACATTAAAAATATATAATTAATTTACTCAATGAATTTAAAACATAGTTATTCCATGGTGTTCTTTTATGAATTTAATTAAAATTAATTAATTCTAAAAAGAATCAATAATTTACTTAAGTCAATTAATTTTGGCTCAATCCCACTAATGTCATCTTTAAATTTCATTCCATGTGAAATCACATGTAGTGTTTCCTTATCCATTGGGTTGTAGAGTCAAATATTACATTACAAAAAATTGAATAATGAAAATTGCTCAAATGGGTAATGAAATTTTGGGTGGTAAATTTTTACTACAATACCACTACATATTTATTACCAATTCATATCATATTTATAATTAAATATTTACCAAATCAAATAGTATCCATGCATTAACATTAGTGAAATCCATGCAACAACATTATCTCTTTCATTAGTTGATTATTTGTAAATTGAATGTATTTATTGTTATTTTGTCATTACTTCGAATCTTTTTTTGTTGGTAGTTTTTTTTTTTTTTAATATATATTTTTGTGTGATATAAAGATGATGATGCCCTCATCACCATGTGTATATTTCAAAAGTTGTAAGTGAACTTAGAATTAATTTTTGGTTGCTTACAATTTTTATGATAATTATTTTATTTAGCATAGGCTAAGAGTATGTTGTAAAAAGTGAAATTATTAGTTTTCCATTGTATTTGGTGAAACTATGACATTTTTGTAGTTTGAATACATTTTAGGGAAAGGGGTTATTTATTTTCATTTATTATTCCTCAAACTCTTTAGATTACTATAAAAAATCTATTATGTTGTGCAGGTTTGATGGCATGGAGGGGAAGATCATAGGAAGGTAGGTAACATGTGTGTGATCCTTTGCATTGTGTAATTATGTACATTTCCTAAAAGAATACATATGTTTTCCTTTTTAAATATTATAATATTCAAGAATGGGATTACCATGATATTGTCATATAGAACTGATGAAAATAATGTGACAATCATATCCAATGATTATAAGGACTTTTTTAGTAGCAACTTTGAAAGCCAAAAACATTTCATAGATTTCTATTTAGTAGTGAGCTATAAGAGATTCATGTATTTCTGATATGATTCATAGTCACTTATAAATGGATCTATATATTATTCAATTAGGAAAAAATGATTAATGGGGTAAGATGAAGATAAAATTTTGTTATAACTCTAATCATAACATCATATATCACTTTCATTGTAACATTACTATTACCTACCATTTATTCCTTACATATTATTATCTTTATACTGACCTCCATCATATCAATAAATTTCTTCCTATAATGATTTATAAAAGCTCAGATCCAAGCCTCTATAAAACACTTTTTAAAAAAAACATTAAGCTTTGACATGAATTATGTCAGCTAAATTTAATTCATATTGCATAAGCTCTAATGCAAATACATCAACTTTCCACTTTTTCAATTCATAAAATTAACAATTCTATTTTTCTAAAAGTTAACAAATTTAATGTAAAAAACATATTGCAAAATTGTGTGATGCATATTACATCAATAAAATCATCACCCAAACTTTGCTAAGCCACCTAATGCTAGCAATTGTGTTGCCTCATCATGGAAAAAGTAAAGTGCATCATATAAAATTTTGTGTGAGATAGCGAAAAAAAATCGTAGACAAAAATGCCATGGTTTTAATGTAAATCTTATTGCAAAATAATGGAAATTTACTAATGGTTAACTTGAGTCTTTGTAGATAATGAAGGATTTTTTTTTCATTGGTTGTTTATTTACAAATGTGTTTCCTTTCTTTTATCAAAGCTTTTATCTAACTCTACATAATTAATTGGAAATTTAACCTTGACTTGGCATAAGATATCACTCTATATTATAAAACGTTGAAATAAAGGTAATGTTTTGAAGTCATCCATAATCAAAAATATATATGGAATGAAATATTATTTTCTGTTATTGAATGTGAAATTTTTACGCTCACTACAAGACCTTGACACCTCTCCTTCTTTATCTTTCCATCAATATACAAAAAATTCAAGACAAATCACGTGTTCAAATTAGAAAGAAAAAAGAGGAAAGAGTACATTACATGTCATAGTTCCCTTCCTCTATCTACTTATCTCTTTGTTATGTACTTCTAAAATTTCCTTCATTTCATCTCTTTCTACATGGCTTCTCTTGCTCCTCTAATTTTCTATCTCCTTTGACTTTGGATTTATTTCCCTTACTTTCCTTCCCATTTTATCCTATGAATATGTCCCTAGTCTTCTTGGCATCTTCATTGCACCTTTTCAATGAAATTTCCAATTATATATACATGGACCTTCTCAAATGAGTTATGTGATTTTTAAGGTTCAGGATTTGCATATTCACATTTAAAATGTAAAATTTCTTATTATTATCTTTTAAACATAAACCATAACATTTTCTTGTACTATCAAGCACATTTTTTTCAACATGGACCACCTTAGATTAAAGTCATTGAACTTCTCTACATTCACCATATCCCATGAGAAACTGACACTTTCTAAGAAAAAAAATTACCAAAAAAACAAAAGTTAAATATAAGGGCATAATTAGGATTTTCCAAGATTTTACAAAAGTAGGTTTTCATCAACAACAAATTTCTTAACCCTAGACACCATAGGTGTGTAAGAATCATCATTCCTATTAGGAATCTTACCCAAAACCTTGCCAATTTTTAGGTGGATATTCTCTAAGGTATTCTCCATTTTATAAAATTTAGTGGCAAGATTATTTACCGTTGTATTCAAGTGAACTTATAAGTCATATTTTTGCAATTTTGGATCACTTGAAAAATGATATTCTTTTTTATGCCATCAAAATTATTCTCTTAAATATTAACACTAACCATATCTCATCTATGTTTCATCCATCAAAATTATTCTCCTAAATCTTAACACTAACCACATCTCATCTATGTTCGATCATCTGTTCTTTTTTATAGGTTTGGTCTCACCCAAAATGGCTTTAACAAACACTGATGAAGTAAAGGATGAGGGATTAAATAAGAACATAGTCTTCAACAATACAAAATGAAGGTATTATGTGATATTTATAGTGTAATTTGTTTGGCCAAGAATCCAACTTATCATAGTATGATAAAACATATTGCAATAAAGTACCATCTTGTCATATAGGTGATTAATGAAGGAAAAGTAACACTTGAAAAGGTTCACACAAAGGAAAATAGTTTTGATATGTTCACAAAACCAAATTTTTTAGTGAATTTAAAATGGTGTTTAGATTCTCTTGGATTGTAAAAAAGGTGATGAGTTGGTTAGCAAGATATCAGTCAAAAATTATTTTCAAGGTAGAGATTGTTAGATATGTGACAAAAAAGTTAAATTTTTGATCCTTTTGTGGCATGGTTTATAGCCCATCCTTGACATGGGGTGTAGGGGCACAATGCCCCCTCCCCCCACCTACCCATTATTATTTCATGGGGGTCTAGGGATAAAAATTCAAGGATTCAAACCCCTATTTCTAGGAAGACAAATTCCATCAAATTCTATTTTTATAAGGAAAGTCATATTAGCACTTTTCAATCTATTTTTGGGAGGAATCCTAAAAATACTTTACCAATTAGGCATATTTATATTTGTGGAGTTTGCATGTAATCAAAATAATGAGTTCTCATAATCTATTTATTTTGGAATTAATAAAACTTGATATCTTGCACTCTGGATGTTTCCTTAACTTGATAAGGTTTTACCATGTAAATCATGTGTTTTGTCACATGTAGGGTATTTCATATATTTAATTATCTTTATTGTTGCATTCTATTATTTTTTATTATTTAAGATCATGTGGTTTCCTAATAAGTGGAATCAAAGTGAGGTTACTATTATTTTTTAGTAATTGTGTTATAGATTTGGTGTTGTTTTATGTATCATCAGATGGCAAAAATTATGAATATAAAGTTTGAGGTGTACAATCTTAACGATAAGTACAACTTTGAGTTATGGAAACTCAAATCACATGATGTGTTTGTGAAATAAGGGTTGTAAAAATCCATGGACGTAAATTCAAAAAAACCATTGATGATGACTGACAATGACTAGGAATAATTGGATACCAAAGATCTTAGTATAGTACAATTGTGTTTAGTAGATGAGGTTATTTTCAACATAGCTAGAGAAAAGATTACGATAGGATTATAGACCAAATTAGAAGGCCCGTACATAAAAAAATATGTAAGAAATTATATTTACTTGAAAAGGTAGTTGCATACATTATCAATGAAAGAAGGTATGAAAATTATTGATCATTTAATATTTTCAATACTCTATTATGTCAGTTGACTAGTATTGGTGTGAAAGTGGATGATGAAGACAAAGGAGTCACCTTGTTATGTAATTTTCCATATTATTGGGATCATATAGTAACTTTGATTAGCTTCAGTATTGTTGATGAGATTGAATATAATTCTATCATGGGAGCATTGTTGGTTGAGGATATAAGCATAAAGTCTAGAGATTTTTACTCCTAAAGTTATGGTTGTTACAAGAAGACCTAGAGAAAGAGGGAAAAATCTAGAGGCATATCTAGATATAAGTCAAAATCTAAGAAGAGTAAGTAAAAGTGTTGGATATATGATAAATTAGGACATCTTAAGAAGGATTATTGGAAGAGGAACAAAGGTGAAAAGAAAAAATAATCCACCAAGGAAGTAAATCAGGTAGAAACAAGTGAAGGTATGAGTGATAAAGTTTTATCTGTTTATAATGTTTCCTCTTATCATCACGAATGGTTATTAGATTTAGGTTCTACACATCACATATGTTTGCATAGGATCTGGTTTTATTCTTAACAAACCCTTGATGGAAGTTTTGTTCTTTTAGGAAATAATGTTTCTTGTAAGATTGAAGGGATTGGTAGCATTAAGATAAAAATGTTTGATGGTATAGTAAGGACTATAATGGAAGTAAGACATGTACCAGAACTTAAACAAATTTGATTTCTTTGAGTGAATTAGATTTGTGTGTTTATAATTTCATAGGTTAAGGTGGAGGTCTTAAGGTGTCTAAGGGTGCCTTAGTTGTAATTAAGGCTTTAAATTTTAGGAACCTTTACATAATTAAAATGAGTGTATATATGAGTCAAGAAGCTATGGTATCTTAAATAGCATAAGATCCTTCTCATCTATGGCATATATGTTTAGGCCATATGAGAAATAAAGGGTTGAAGGTACTAAAAAAACTTGATTTACTTCCTAGTTTAAAATCTTTAGATTTGGATTTTTACAAACACTATGTTTTTAGGAAACAAAGTAGATGAAATTTTAGTGTAAGAAGTCATGTAAGTAAAGGTTATCTTGACTATATTAATTCTAATGTGTGGGGTCCATCCCCTATAATATCATATAGAGGATCATTGTACTTTTTTATATTTATAGACTATTACTACAAAAATTAATGGGTCTACTATTTAAAAATAAATTTTGATGTTTTCAGTTTATTTAAGTAGTTTAGGGCATTGGTTTAGAATAAAACTAGTAGGTCAATCAAATATTTAAAAATAGATAATGGAGTTGAGTTTGCATCCTTGGAGTTTTATAAATATTGCAAGTAATCTAGGATTGAAAGGTATAAAACCACCAAATACACCCCACAACAAAATAGGGTTTCTGAATGCATGAATAGGACTCTTCTAGAGAGAGCAAGGAACATGTTCAACAATGCAAATTTGGATAAATGTTTATGGGTAGAAGTAGTTTGTACCACCTACTATCTGATAAATCATTAACCATAAATTAAAATAGTCTGTAATATTCTTAAAGAGGTATAGATAGGGCATCCATGTGATTATTCAAATATGAAATTTTGTTGTAATGTTTATGTTCTTACTAATAAGAATCAACGTTCAAAGTTAGACCCAAAATCCAAGAATTACATCTTTATTGGGTATGGTAAAGGAGATGGTGTTAATGGATATAAAGTGTGGGATATTAATACCCACAAGATCATCATTACTAGAGATGTAAAATTTGATTAATCATTTTTTCTAAAATTAGATCCAAAAATTGAAGAAAAATAGGAACTAGAACATCAACATGTCAAGGTTAAAATTGAGCCATATTTAGATTCTAAAAATGAAGAAATTCAACCATTTTTTGATGGTGAAGATGTTGAATATTTAAAACAACATTAGGAAATACCTCAAAATTCATAATGGAGGTCAGAACATGAGGACACATGTCCAAAGTTAGTATGGATATCTACACAATTCAAGCATCCTCATAGTAAGTACAGTCCCAATATCTAAATTGCTTTGATTTCTAATGATGGGAAACCTAGTTATTATTAGGAAGCATTATAAAATGAGGATAGTTCTAAATGTAAAAACTAAATATAGGAGGAAAGGGATACCTTGGATAAGAATAAGTCATGAGACCTGGTAAAACTTTCAAAATGTAGAAAACTAATTGGCTACAAATGAAAGATAGGTGTTTATGACAAAGTTGAAAGGTACAGGGCTAGATTGGGGGTAAAAGGATTTTTACCAAAATAAGGTAATGATTACCATGAAATATTTTCACCATTTGTTAAACTTGTTTTAATTATATCTATTTTAGCATTAGTGGCTTTACTTGATTTGGAGTTAGAGCAATTACATGTTAAAATAACATTCTTGCATGGATATTTATAAAAGGACATGTATATAGAATAAACCTGAGGTTGTTGTATAAGATATCAAAAAATGATTTGTTTTAAATCTTAAAAAATCATTGTATGGCCTAAAATATTCACTCAGACAATGGTATAAGAAGTTTGATTCCTTCATGGGGAGCCAAATTTTTGTTAAGAGTGAGTATGATCATTGCGTTTACTTCAAGTTTTTAAACAATGACTTATTCATTATACTAGAATTATATGTTGATGATATTCTTGTATCAATCAAAATCATGGCATAAATCAATAGTTAATAAGCTCATATAGATAGGACATCTGATATGAATGATATATGATCGGCAAAATAAATCTTAGGCATGGAGATACATAGAGACAAGAAAAATGGCAAACATTGGTTATCATAGCAAAGGTATTTTGAAAAGATATTAACTAGATTTAGTATGAAGTATGTGAAACCAATTAGTATCCTTTTTTATTCTTATTTCAAGATTTAATCAAGTTTATGTCCTATTAGTGATGAATAAAAATAATATCTGTCTCATGTACCATATGCTAGTGTAGTAGGAAGTTTAATGTATGTTATGGTATGTACAAGGCCAAACATTTCACATGTAGTTGGAGTTTTTAGTAGATATATGAAAAATATAGGTAAATAACATTATGCAGTAGTGAAGTGGGTTTGCTACTTGTGAGGAACAAGTGATAATTACATCACTTATAATAAATATGGTGATTCTATTTATGGATATGTTGATTCTAATTTTATAGGAGATATGGACAAATGAAGATCAACATATGGTTGCATTTTTAAATTTATAGGTGGACCTATTAGTTGGATGTCAAAGCTTCAAAAGATTGATATTGCATTAACTACTAAGGTAGAATACATGGCTACCTATCATGCTTATCAAGAGGCAATTTTGCTAAAGGGCCTATTAGGTGAGTTTGGAAGCAAATAATACAAAATGAAGGTATTTTGTGATATTCAAGATTGAAATTTATTTGGCTAAGAATATATCTTATCATAGTATGACAAAGCATATTATGATAAAGTACCATCTTGTCAAAAAGGTGATTGATGAAGGAAAAGTAGCACTTGAAAAGGTTCACATAGAGGAAAATAGTGTTGATATGTTCACAAAACTAATTTTGTTAGAGAAGCTAAAATGGTATTTGGATTCTCTTGGCTTGCATAAAAGGTGATGAGTTGGTCAGTAAGATATCAAGTGTAAATTATTGTCAATGTGGAGATTGTTAGATATATGACAATAAAGTCAAATTTTAAATCATTTTACAGTGTAGTTTATAGCCCATCCTTAACAAGGGGTGTGGGAAGGTAATGCCCACCCAACTATTATGACAAGGGGGTCTAGGGGAAAAAAATCAAGGAGTCAAACCCCTATTTATAGGAAGAAAAATTCCATCAGATCATATTTTGAGAAGGAAAGTCTTATTGGAATTTTTCCACTCTATTTTTAGGAGGAGGAATCCTAATGGTACTTTTCTAATTAGACATATTTGTATTTGTGGGGTTCACATGTAATATACACAATGATTTAGTATGTAATTTATTCATATTGAAATTAAAAAAGCATGATATCTTTCATCATCTATGTTTCCTTATCTTGCTAAGGTCTTACCATGTAAATATTGTTTTTTGTCTCATGCATGTAGGGTATTTTATTTATTTAATTATCTCTGTTGTTATATTATGTTATTTATCTATTATTGTAGAGTGTGTGGTTTCCTTAAAAATGGTATTAGAGTGAGGTTAATATTATTTTTTATAAACTATGTTCTAAATTTGGTGTTGTTTTTGTATCATCGTATGGAAAATTTTATAAATGTAAATCTTGAGGTGAAGTTTAACAGAAAGAACGACTTTGAGTTGTGGAAACTCAAATCACATGATGTGTTGGTGCAACAGGGGTTACATAAAGCCTTAGATCGAAAGACAAAGAAACATGTGATGATGAATGATGATGACTAGGAAGGGTTAGATATAAAATATCTTAGTATAATATGATTATGTTTAGTAAATGAGGTTATTTTCAACATAGCTAGAGAAAAGACTACTGCAAGACTATGGACCAGATTAGAAGGAATGTAAATGAAAAAATATGTAACAGATCATATTTATATAAAGATTAATTTATATACGTTGTGAATAAAATAAAGTATGAAAATTGTTCATCATTTAAATATTTTCAATATTCTATTATGCCAGTTGACTAGTATTGGTGTCAAAGTGGATGATGAAGATAAGGCAGTCACCTTGTTATGTAATTTTATATACTCTTAGGATAATATAGTAACTTCCATTAGTTTTATTACTAATGATGATCTTGACTATGATTCTATTGTTGGATCATGGTTAGTTGAGGAGACAAGGATAAAATCTAGTCTACAAACTTTTATGCCTGAAGCTATGATTACTAGGGGAAGATCTAGAGAAAGAGGGTAAAGCTCCAAATACACACACACACACACACACACACACACACACACACACACACACACACACACACACACACACACACACACACACACACACACACACACACACACACACACACAATTTAAAATCCAAGAATAATAAATCAAATTTTTTGCATTGTTGTAAAGTAATACATCTTAATAAGGATTGTTGAAAGAGGAAAGAAGGTGAAGAGAAGGAAGAATCCACCAAGGGAGTAAATTAGGTAGAAACAAGTGAAGGTATGAGTGATGAAGTTTTATCTATTTTTAATGTTTCCTCTTATCATCATGAATAGTTATTGAATTCAGGTGTTACACATCACATGTGTCCACATAGGATTTGTTTTTATTCTTACTAAACCCTTTATGATAGTTTTGTTCTTTTAGGAAATAATGTTTCTTGTAAGACTGAAATGATTGGTAGAATTAAGATAAAAATGTTTGATAGTATATTAAGGAGTCTAACATAAGTAAGACATGTATCAAAAATTTAAAAAAAAAATAGTGAATAATATTCCTATGGTTATAAGTTCATAGGGCAAGGTAGATCTCTTAAGGTGTTTAAGGGTGCCTTAGTTGTAATGAAAACTTTAAAAGTTGGGAACCTACAAGGGAGTGCAAATATCAATCAAGTAGATGTGGTATCTAAAATAACAAAAGATCCTACTCATATATGGAATATATATTTGGGCTACATGAGCAAGAAAGGGTTAAAGGTATTGAAAAATCATGAGTTACTTCCTAGTTTAAAATCTTTAGATTTGGATTTTTGCAAGAAGTCTGTTTTGGGAAATAAAGTAGACAGAAGCTTAGTGTAGGAAGTCATGTAAGTAAAGGTATTCTTCACTATGTTCATTATGATGTGTGGGGTCCAACCCCTATAATTTTTTATGGAGGTTCATTTTATTTATTTTTACATTTATAGATGATTACTCCAAAAAAGTATTTGTCTATTGTTTGAAAATAAATTCTGATGTTTTTAGTGTATTTAAACAGTTTAGAGTGTTGGTCGAGAGAAAATTAGCAGGTTAATCAAATTTTTAAGAAGATATAATGGAGGTGAGTTCACATCCTTGGAGTTCCATAAATATTACAAGGAAGCTAGGATTAAAAGGCATAAAACCACATTCTAGACATTGTAACAAAATGAGGTTGTTGAACACATGAATAAGACTCTTCTAGAGAGAGTAAGGAACATGCTTAATAATGAAAATTTGGATAAGCATTTATGGGTAGAAGTAGTTTGTATAACCTGTTATCAAATAAATTATTCACCATCAGTTGCAATAGACTATAAGATTAATAAAGAGATATGGACAGGCCATCCATGTGATTATTTAGATTTGAAATTTTTTGGTTGTAATGCTTATGCTCTTACTAATAATAATCAACATTAAAAGTTAGACTCAAGATCCAAGAATTACATATTTATTGGGTATGGTGAAGGATATGGTGCCAAAGGATAAAAAATGTCAGATCCTACTTCCCATAAGATCATCATTATCAAAGTTGTGCATTTTGATGAATCACCTATTTCTAAAATCAAATACAGAAATGAAATAAATAAAAATTTATAACATCAACATATCAAGGTTAAAATTGAGCCATCTTTAAATTCTAAAAATGAGGAAATTCAGCCATTTTTTTATGGTGAAGATGTTGAAGATGTTTAATATTTTAAGATGCTTAATATTTATAACTTGAGTAAATACCTTAGTAGTCAGAATGGAGGTTAGAACATGAGGAAACACCTCCATAGCCAATATGGAGATCTATATGGGTTAGGGATCCTCTTAGTAAGTATAGTCCCAATATTTTAATTGTTTTGATTTCTAATGATGGGAAACCTAGTTGTTATCAGGAAGCATTGGAAGATGAGGATAGTGACAAATGGAAAAAGGAAATGTAGGAGGAAATAGATGTCTTGGATAAAAACAAGTCATGGGACCTAGTAGAATTTCCAAAAGGGAAAAAACAAGGTGGATGTAAATGGGTTTACAAATGAAAGAGAGGTGTTGATGATAATGCTGAAAGGTATAGGGCTAGATTGGTGGTAAAAAAGATTTGTACAAAAATAAGGTATTGATTACCATGAAATATTTTCCCCAATTGTTAAACTTGTTTCAATTCAAATTGTTTTAGCATTAGTGGCTTTACTTGATTTGGAGTTAGAGCAGTTAGATGTTAAAACAACATTCTTGCATGGAGATATAGAAGAGGATATAAATATGGAACAACACAAGGTTTTTGTAAAAGATATAAAAAATGATTTATTTTTTATCACAACCCCACTAGTCAGCACCGATGTATAACCAAGTTATCAAGGTCTAGTGTTATGCTTTTGGATTATGGTCAAAATTAGACCCAATCATTTCCTTTTCAATTTTAATGATCCATATATAGGTATGTCTAAATATATATATATATATATATATATATATATATATATATATATATATATATATATATATGTATATATGTATGTATGTATGTATGTATGTATGTATATATATATGTATGTATATATATCTATATATATATATATATATATATATATATATATATATATATATATATATATATATATATATATATGTATGTATGTATGTATGTATGTATGTATGTATGTATATATATATATATGTATGTATGTATGTATGTATGTATATATGTGTGTGTGTGTGTATATATATATATGTATATATATATATATATATATATATATATATGTATATATGTATATATATATATATATGTATATATATGTATATATATATATGTATATATATATATATGTATATATATATATATATATATATATATGTATATATATATATGTATATATATATATATATGTATGTATATATATATATGTACACACACACACACACACACACACACACACACACATATATATCTGTGTGTGTGTGTGTGTATACACACACACACACACACACACACACACACACACACACACATATATATATATATCTGTGTGTGTGTGTACACACACACACACACACACACACACACACACACACACACACACACACACACATAAGGCCAAAGGATTTATAAATGTTTTACATATATGCATATATATGTGTGTATAAATGTTTTTTGTTTGATATTTTGTGGTATGGGGTTGTTTGGTTAGGCTCATGGCATAGGTAGAAGGATGGATTTTAGACCATGAAGTGGTTATGAACCTTAAGGTAAGGTTGTCCGATAAATGCCTAAGTGGGAACACAAGTGAAAACAAATGAAACATTTTATTCACACCCCCCCCCCCTTGCCCCATACTTGACATCGATGTGGCATGCCCCATGTACTCGATTTGGAAATAAATAGTAATATATGTAGGAAACTATGTCTCTTCTTTATTGCCAAATCGAATGCTAGGTGAAACTTTATTTTTTTAGCAATCCACAGACTTAATTGGTGATTTAATTATAACTTGGAGGAGATTGTTAGGTTTCACTTTTGTCATAGATAGGCCATCATATTGGATATTAACTTCCTTGGGAAGTTAGGGAAAGAGTGAGGTGAGATGGAATTATGTAGGGTTTTTAAACTTACATTTGGGCTGCCACCATGGAAAAAGAGTTGGAGGAGAAGAAGTTAGAGTAGGGTGTTGGAGGCAGAGGTGTTGTTATTGATACATCATAGATATGGCACCACTTCTAAAAGGATTAAAACCATGTAATTATATATTTTCAAGCATGTGATTCCTCCCCAAATTTAAATTTTGTCTTTTAAATTTTTATGATAATATTACAAGTTTATGAAAACCATGTCAAGTATATTCTCATGTGAGGATATTTTATGATTCCCACATGAGCCTATACCAGGGCTAAAAACCCGCATTGATATGGATAATTAAATGTGTGTGAAATAATTTCATTATTGTATTATTAAGGAATAAATATATTTTTATGCATTTCCTCACCTAGACTGAGTTTGGTGGGTTAGTTACATTTTGATAATTGATTCAAATCTTGTTCTTGTGAAATTATAGAGGATGGTTTCAATTTTTGTGTGATTTTCAAAAAATGGACAAAACATTATCAGTCTATGATGAATTCAAGATAGTTCATCATGGACCCGTAACGTGGTTATATTGATCTTAAAATTGATTTATTTCCCATTTATGTTATGATGGTTATTTGATTTCTTCATTTTTTTGGGTGAGGGAAAAATTTTCAGGTTTTGGGTTTTGCACAAAAATTATAAATTATCATTATTTATTGAAAACCTCATGTAAAAGGATGAATTGATTCAATTTTGGGTATGGCTATGTATGATTAAAGACCCTATTTGGTAAGGCCTTCCAATCCCTTCATATAAACCCTTACTTGAGAAAACCATTAATGATTGCTTTTAGTTATGCACCAAGAGAGTTTCAGTTGTTATAATTATTTTCATATGTTTATATATCAAATTATTCTTATTTTATAAACCTATTTCAATTATTAAATTGACTGCTACTTATTTTAGTTGGTGTTTAAATATTATTCCATTTGAGGGCATTTTATATAGGAGTTCTATGGATCTGATTGGTGGTGTTATTTGTGGAATTTTTTATGCTTTCCTATTGGTTTGACCCTACATGATTAGATTTATGCATTATTATTGATGATGCTTATATTAGGTTTCATTGTACACATTTTTTTATTTGGCATCATGTGACTTTGTTGTCCAATCCAATGAAAGCAATATCTAAAACAATAAATATGATTATTTAATTGTAAAGATGAATTTTTCTCGATTGGTTATCTTTTGTAGATGTTAGTGATTGGTTATCTATGAATTAAAGTTGTATAAATAAAAATAAATGATATGGTATGATGGGAGTGTTGTTTGAAAATGTTTTCATTAATTTTTATTCATACACCTTAATTTTTGAAAAAGATAAAATAGATTGATTTTGTTACATTGGGAGTTTGCACTTTGAGGTGTTAGCATGAGATGATCAATCTTTATATGCTTTGAAATGCATTATCTATAATAATTACTCAAGTACCATACATAGGTATCCATATTTATTTTTTGCCTTGGATGGTTGTACTCATTTATGGGAAAATGAATAGATTAAAATTAATAGACTAGTCATGATTATACGAGAGTTGGAGTATGATTAATTGTTGCAGTTTATCATGTGATTATTATGTGCAATTGATAGTCTTGGATTATACAAATTATTTGGCATATGAATATTATCCCTTTTACCTTGAGGTTTTATATGATAGCTCATTGCTAATTTTATCTTTTGTAATAGTTGCAGCAGTAAGTATTATGGTTGCCTAAATTATTTCATGTGGAATGAAATTCATCTATTTTTCTTGCTTATGTTGAACTTGACTTATTAAAATAGAATTTAAATTCTATAATGTTTTCTTGGGAGGATAAATCATGTTTCCAGATGTAAACTGATACATTATTTTCACCCTTTTAGTACAGGAATTGTTATGCAAGTTGTCTCTTCCTTTGCGAAGTTTGATTTCCTATTTATCTTCATTCCTTGCTTAAGTGTTGTATTCATCATTTTTAACCCATAAAAAGTTTTTGGGTGGTAAATTTTTTGGTTGAGTTTATTTTAATGTTGAATTATTACATTTGGCATATATTATAATGAATATTTGATTCAAACATTTGTACATGTTGGATAGAGCAATGGTTTTCTTGGGTTTATGCCTTCAGGTTTGTATTTATATTCATATGTTAAAACTACCAACCTATGAGGGTTTTTTGAGTTATTGTATTAACCCTATTCTTGTAATATTAGACTTGGTGATGTGGTATATTGGTTGAACTACATGTTTTAATTTTTATTATTCATTTTGTAATTATAATCAACATCCTTATATTAAGGATTATCATGAGACATTACAGCGGTACATTTGAGTATTTCAAATTTGAACATGGTTAAATTCAAGTGGTTATAATTCCCTTATTTTGAGAAGAGTTACCCACATGGGGTGGTAATTAAGTCTATATTATACATGGCCGAAATAATTACACATTTGTGTCAATGTTATCCAACTTTCCTCAGCTATTTAATTATGTATTGGAGAATATTATGTTTTTCATTTTCTTGTTGGTTATTTGGAGGGTACTTGAAGCATTCCTATTATATAAACATATAATTTTTCATCTTTAATCTTGTGAACACTTATTTATTAAGCATTTAAGTTTATAAATCCATTTCATTTATGTATGCATACATGTGGTTAATAAGGCCACATCATGCTAATAAGTGCTAGAAATTATATTGTAAATGCACCATGTTATGGCCTTGTGGAACTTGTGTTATGATGTTATTTTCAGCGGTTTATACTTCCACATTAGTTGGTGAATCCAAATTAATGGATGTCTGTGTATCGTGATACTACCTTTGATAATATTTAATAATACAGATGTATTCTATTGTGGTAGTGTGAGCATGAAGCCATAGTTAACTAGCAAGTTAATAAATGGGTTATTATTAACTTGGGATTAAATGAAATCAACCATAATAAATTATTATTAACTATAATTGTGGATTCGTGATCCAATGCTCAACATGTTTTTATTTTTGTATTTTACTCCTTGGAATTTTATGGTTAGCCATGTGCAAGCATTGCATTATGTGATAACTGGTTATTTGTTAATTTAGCCCATAGTTGGCTTAATCCATGATAATGTAATTAGCCTAATTACTTAATTGTCACTCGAATAAATCATTACTCTTTTGGATAAATCATTCATTGTTCTTAAATTAAGGAGTTGGAATGAACTATTAGTGTGAGAACACTATGGTTAGGAAATTAAAAACGTAAATATGACTAGGTAACATTATTAATGTTGATCCATCATAATAACTAGTTACTATCTCAAATCAGGTAATACTCCTGTATGGATGAGTCCTTTTTGTATAAAGAGATTATTATGGGAGCTATGACCTTTTTATGCATATGCACCATGTCTTGGTGGACGTCAAATGTTCATGTTAGAAATTAGGATTATGGATGTATGACACCATGATAATTTTTTTCCTCTTGTTGGGTTTCCTTGGTAACAAATTAAGGTTAGCTATTGGTTATTCTTAAAATGTTGTAAGGTTGGCATAATCCAAAACTTGGATCGATGGTACCTTGGTCCTCCCTTTATGACCAATTATACCTATCATGATACCTTTTCTTATTAGGATGATATAATTAATGATATCCAGTATGATGACTCATTATCATGATAAATCTTACCCTGGGTTAGTAACATAGTTAAAGATATCCAAGGATTTGAATGAACATTCTTACCTCATGAGTTACCAATTCATAACCATATAGGGTTATCAAATGCTTATATTGGGATAAGGATTCCTAGGTGTTTTGATGGGGAAACTGAGTGCCTTATAAGATTCAAATGTCATTAGTGTGGGCCCACACACTAATAACCCTCATTGTATGGTACCTTTTTGACTGCATCATGCATGGTAAGTTTGTGTAGTTTGTTCTACACATGGTTATATTGTGTACTTTGTTAGCAATTCTTAAAAAAAATTGGGGGGTCATTTAATCTAGTATTAGAGCTTGTGCTTTGAGTATTTTGGAGGATAATATTTATTTTTTCTCACTTATTGGAAGCCTAGATTATGTTAATTCATTTTACAATTGAATTAAGTTGTACTTTTTGAGTTACTACCCTCCAAATATTTTTTAGAATGTTAATATGCCTGAATTGATTACACAGTGATTTAAAAATCAAGGATAAGGTCAGATTAGATGGTGATCATGTTGAAAAAATTCAAGGATTGAATGATTTGAAAGGCAGGAAGAAGTCTTCATTAGAGTTATAATAAATTGAGAAACCATTCAAGGCATGATTGGAAATGGGAACGTAAATTGGGTAATTTCAAGAATGTTTCCTAAAATTTTAACTTAATCTAATATGGGTTGCAATGGAAATGGGCTACAAGTAATATCATTGATTGTGGTTGACCAATTAGTAAGGAACTGAAGAATTTTACACCACCTACTTATATGAGTGTAAAATATGATGATGCAGTTAATACATGATGTGTGTATGCACGAGTATATCAACCTACCAGATGTGATAGATAATATGAGTGAGTTGGTGTTATTGTAATACACTGGGATGATATAAGTTTGATTTTTTTATGATGACCATTACTCTCTACCTTTTCTTTGGTTGGGTTGACCCTTCCCAATTTTGGTTGTGTTTTGTCAAGCCTCACTTGATGACCATTGACTTGTATGAGTGGGTTAATGAGAGATAAGTGGTAAAGGCTTCACTCTTAGAATAAAGGAAAATAGTTCCTGATATCTTTTTATGGGTTGTATGGGAAACCCATCACTAGATGCTTGGAACATTATGACCCTGGGAGGACCAAGGGTTTATTTCTAACTTGGGAGGCTAAATTGGTATGAGGAGCTAGTCTTCTTGGGTAAATCAATCAAGCTTACATTTCCTCTTGCTAGGGGAATGTCTTGAGCCTTGAGGAGATGCAAAACATGAATGGTGGTGATAACCATTGCTATCTCTATATGTAATACTATTGTAAGCTATTGTTAGCTAACCAAATATCTAGTTTAGTTTATTAAAAAGAGTTCAATGCTAAATGAAGGAACTAGCATGCCCCTTGTAAGTTGCATGGTTATAACTAGAGTAATAATGTCTCCATGGGTTTTAGTTGATCCTAATTGAGCAATGTTGCTAAAATCAAGTTGCCTTTTGGGAAGTGGTGATTGTAAACCTTGGCAAAGGTATGTTGAACTGTTACATGTATGCAACTATTTTGTTAGTAGTCTATTTATATCAGTTTGATTGATTGATTTATGCCATGTTAGAGATATGAAATATAAATATCCCTTGAAAGGCATGGTTACATCCTCTATGGTTTGGTGGAAACAACAAAGGGTTTCTCCTTACTTCTTTTGTTTATTTTATTACCACTCATTATGGATAAACTATGATATGTCTAGCTGTAACTATTGATAACTGAGGTAAGTAATTGTAAGTTATTGTTTGGCCTATGTATTACTATACCTAATCAGTTGTAGTAAGCTAATAAATTTTTAAGCATTGTGTTTAATGATTAAGAACATTTTTTATTCCAAGTAATGGACTTATAAACTCTAGACAGGGTTTTGGGTTGGAAACTTAGATATGGTTGGTTGAATTACAACCATTGTAATAGGAAGTGAATAAGTATTATGTATCATAATGCTAAGGTGATGAAAATATATTTATTTAGATAAATTTAGGTTGGGTTTTCTATGTGCATTTTTCCCTTTGATTTGAATGAAGGAGATTGTAGTTTAGTCACTCAAAATGCTAGAAGATATTAATTATGTATGGATATATTTTGATTCCATGATGTGGTTATTTTGATCATGGGTATGTTTTAATCCCACAAGGAGGCGGTGATTCCCTTGGGTATGTTCA